>VZSC01019463.1:45702-139970 GCA_013398225.1 Steatornis caripensis
TTTTTTACTATATGTTATTTTTACTTTCTTTTTACTTTCTTTTACTTTCTTTTTACTATATGTTCTTCACCTACTGCTATCTTCCATTCAACCTCTTGATTACTGCAAACCAGTGTCCCAATTTCCTTCTCTGCCTCCTCTATTCAAAACAGAAAACCTCAACCAAAGAAAAAAAAAAAAAGAAACCCGAAAACCACATCTGCTCCACAAAGCACTCCAGATGCAATGTCTATTGGCCATGCTGCAATTGTTCTGTGCAACTGCTCATGCCTCTTTAGAGCTGACATGCTTCAGGGCAGAAACTCCTTTGTCTGGCACATGTACCTTTTGTGTACACTTGGGGCTGGTTTGATGCACATTGGAAAAAAAAAACAAACCAAAACAACAAAAAACCCAAAACCTCAAAAACCAGTTCATCAATATAGATGTAAATTAGAGCCCAGGCTCTGACAAATGAATTTAAAATCTTCTTTGCCTACACTATAGAGATTTCAGATAGGCAATGACTATTTGTATTCATTAAAACCAACACAATCAAGGGGCACGAGGCAATTTATAAGATTTGTGGGGAGAGGAGGTGGAGTCTAGATCCAAACGCCCCCAAATTATGGGGAGTTCAATTCTAGATGAGTACCTTGCATTCCATGGTAACTCCAGCACATATGGTTTCCTCATTGGGAGATTTGGGGTTTTTAGTACAGAATACATGAGTAATCAATTCCATCCACAAGGACAGAACTTTCACCTCACTCTTTAGCATTTAAAATAGATGAGGGCTCCAGGTGGGATTTTAAAAGAGGCCATATTTAAAAATTAGCATATTCACCACAACCATTTTAAAGCAATTTACATCCATCAATTCTTCCTATACACTAAGGTCCACCCATGTGGACACATCACTGTAATAAAGAAAGAAAAACTGCATGTGTCCAAAGAGTAGTAGGCAGTTTTGATAGACATGTGTTGCAAAGGCAATGGGACTACTTAATAAGTAGCTAGAAAGGCTAGAGCTGGTAGAAGATGTTGGACTGTAATGCTGCATGCTAGCACAGTTTGATCTTTTCATTCCATTAGAGGAAAAAACTGCTATGCAGCCCTCAAAAATCTAGAAACAGAGGCTGGGAACCAGATCCATGGCTTTATTTTTTGCCTTCCTGAGAGAATTATGTTTCACTTTTAAAAACAGAAAGCTAGCAAGAAACCAGAAGTTTTGGGAAGCTGCAAATACGCATTTGTTTTGATAAATTTATTCACAAGCTGAAATAGTATGTTTTTTAAATGTTTTATTTAATTTAATGAAAAAGTATTCATCTTTTTGATAGGTGACAATTAACCATTATTCTGTCATACACAGAAAAGAAAGATACGCATATGCAGCATTTAACTGAGCATTGTGTTAATTACAGTGGAATGACTCAAAACACAAAACCAAAGCAGTGAATTTTCTTATATGAAGTGTTCCTCCTGCTAAGGGAAACACAGCCTTAACATCCGTGAAAGTTAACTCATGATCACATACATAAACCTTCAATTCGATTCTACCCAATCCATTTTGGTTAAATTTCAAAGACAGATAGAAGCTGATCAGCTGTCATTATGACAGATTTAAATAATTTACACTTACGTTGAATAATAAGGCTTGGAAACTTCTCTGCACGCACAATTTCAGGAACTTGGGAGCAATGCCCCCAAATATCCCATGCTTTAAGTCAGATAAAAATATATGTTGTTAAGCATTTTTCTTAGTGACTGATAGAGGCACAGACCTTGAGCTCTACGGAGTTGATGCATTAGAATTTGGGCAGTGAGAAACAGCAAAGAGGGTTTCTCCAAAGCACTTAGGAAGCTGCCAGAACGAGGACTAGATAACACATCTGCACATCGGCCCTCTCAGTAGGAAAAGTTTTCAATTCACCTTTTCAAAAAAGCAGTAACCACACATTAACGGTGATACTTACTGGTTTCTTCAAAGTAGCAGCCAAGAGTTCACGGGTAAGGAATCAGCTAAGTCCAAGGGTAAGGATTATCAATCAAGTAAAACGTTTTACATACAACATTTTTATTTAAATATAATTAAAATAGAAAATGTACGGGTTCAGATATACTGTTTTAAGCAGTGTGAAGTAAAATAAAGTTTAAGCATAAAGATATTCCAGGTCCTCAATCACCTACTTTAAATTAAAATTATTTTAAAGATGCATTTTCCCACTTTTCTCCAAGTGGATGAATATAAATACTATGTACTTTTCATAGTAGAAGAGAGGCCGTGAAGGACTTAAATAATGTACATAAATGTCTTTGAGTGGTTACCCTGGCATGGCTGATCTTATGGAAATCTATTAATTACTTTACAGGCCTTCAAGAGCCCAATAATGGCTCCAATTCAGCAGTCATATGATTAATATAACAAATCCACTACTAGATTTTATTTCCATTCTATTTAGAGAAAATATACAAGCCAATCTGACCCAGTTCAGTCTTGCTTGAAACCTCCAGAGAATTATGAGTAGACCTATGACATGAGAAAACTCATTTAAAAACAGATTAACATGCAAATCTGGTTTGAATTATTCACTTTACAGCATTTATATTTTTCAAAAAAAGTTGGGCAACACATAGACTGTGCTTACAGAAAAGCGCCTGCATATCTGAATTGCTAGATTTTCCATTTTCTTAAATTGAACAATATATGAAAGTCAGACAAAAATTCTGGCAGATGGATTTTTCCCTGAAGGTAATGCCTCATTAAGTAAAAGAAATGAGACAAAAAGGAATTTATACTAAAGACCTCATTCCAGAAGTAGGACAATGGTGGTTTGGCCTATCTGGACACAACTCTAATGACTTCAGCATCTTCAATATATACGTTGCAGTGCAGTCAGTTAAAGGCAGCAGAAGAGCCCTGCACTAGGCAGGAAGCATTCATTCAGTCAACATGTGCAATACAAATGAATACAAAGCCCAAAAAAGGAAATGAAAAAAGGGAATTTAAAAAAAATCCCAAAACATTATCAGTCTGAGACTCAGTCTTTTTATAAGACGGTCTCCTCAGTCTGTATGAGACACTGACCAAGTTACAGTGAAATTAAGGGATATGGGGACAAAAGGTTACAGAACAGATACAACTACCATCAGCTACAGTAGTGTGAACATTCTTTCAAAAGTATTTTTTCCCCCTCAATGTCTAATTGCAAAACATCTAATTTAAAATAAATAAATACAATTTGGGGGAAATTCTTCTTGCCTGATCTGTTGCTTACCATCACTCTTTCTACGTCTTCAGTCCTGAAGCTGGTTTGGGACTATAAGACATTCAAATCTGAGCTCTGCTTTCATCCAAGCCACATAGATCAAGTTCCCTGCATGTGTTCGTATATATATATATTTATACACATGCACACACCATGTATATATGTGTGTATATACACATGCGTGCTGGCATATATACATAAGTGTATATGTACGTATGTGCACACACGCACAGACACAAAATGTGTGTGAGAAAATAGAGCACATAAAATTACCTTACAGGCTGAGGATAACAATGCTGTGTACGTTCTATGTATTGAATATATATTTTCAAATACTAGAAATCAAAAAAGAGCTCACTGATTTTTTTTGTTCACTGGGATATTTCATCACCGTTGACATTAACATAGGAGAATGGTCCCAGTCACCATCATGCACAACAATCTAGTCGGTTTTTCACTTCCTTTGGTCCCCAGCAGCTCGAGATAGTAACAGCTTAATGGTGACTGCCTGGAACAGAACCAAAGCACTGAGAAGAAAAATCAGACTTCCTCTGCTGAGATAGCTTCAACAATTTGTACAACCACTATAAGAGTGTTGGCTGTGATCTCTTCACTCCATACCCCCAAAATCAACAGCCTGTGTACTCCTGAAAGCACAATACATGCTTGATTAGTGAAACCACAGAGACAAGATTCCCAGAACTTGAGAAAGGTGAATCTGACGCCAGAATCACAAAAGTGACGTCTGTCTCAAGCCAGTCTTCTTCAGAAAAGGATGCCTCCTTTGCTCCTTCAAGCACACAGATACTGAAATTACTCTACATTATTTGAAACATAATCAAATACTGCTCCCAAGTTGCAAAAATATGAGAAGCAGCAAGTTCTCACTGAAACAAGAACCTAGACTCAACATGATCAAGCACCAGGAAAATAAAGGTTGCACATAGCTCTACATAAGCTTTGCCATATAAAAGCCATTACTAGCATACCTTAAAGCTTGCACAAGTACCTTGGGTCAGCCAGGTGAAGCTGAATCAGGGGAAGGCTAAGGGAAGTGTACAGAACAGTTCAGAGCTACTACACAGTTTTCTTGACTGGAAGTGCATACACAGTTGGTTAATCCAGTCCACAGTTACAGACTGAGCTATGTAGTGCTATTTTTGATTTAGGATGCGAACACACTCTTAGGTATCATTTCTCATAGATAGATAGCCACTTGGCTAGAGAATCATAAACGTGAGGCATCACGAGTAATTAGGACTGCATTTGCATTGTACAGAAGCCAAATTTAGCACACCAAGGCAAGGGAAGGCTTCTCTACAACTGATCCAGTTGCTTACAGACTATAGGGTGACTACATTAAAACTGGATCAAACCTCATTGCTCATCTCCTTCCCAAGCTGTGCATCATATCAAAAGACTGAAGACTAGGTGACATTTACTGGAATAGTCTGTCAGAGATAATTTCAAATTCTTTGTATCTTGTTTTTGTATGTTAACTTCTAACTATAAATGCCAAAATTATTACCTTGAGACTTGCTGAAGTAAAACAGAGTAAAGCTTTATTTAAAATCTGTTTGGTGCAGAGATAAAAGTGGTAAATCTAGGATGCAATGCCTTCATAGAGACATTGGACTCGTGGAAAGGCGAGGGAGCATTCAGAGTGACCTAAACCTTGAAACTGTGCTTTGGGAGCCTCAGAGCTGCAGAGCACAGCTTGGCGGTCTGCAGAGGTTCTGAGAGAAGGGCTGTGTTACAAGCTGCCAGGCAAAACGATGAACTTACAGCAGCCCACAGGAACTGTGAGCAAAGGGACTGTGAGTAATCCCCAAGGTATTAAAACCTTGCATCAGCCAGCCTTGCATCAACCAACCTTGCGTGCTTCTGTCAGACCAAAATGGTCCAAAATCAGAAACTGAGCCTCCAAGCATGAAGAATATCAGATATTAAAAACAAAAAAGTTCAGAGTTCTGATAAATGCCACTGTAGACGTGCTAATCCAAATAGATATTAATTACTTACTTTGTTGGGTTTAAGTGCATTTAGTGGAAACACAGTGCTGTGAAATTAAGAAAAATTAAGAGCACAGGTGATTTTCAAAGATATACCTGCCAATGGTCAACGTGTGTTTTTCCTAAGTCCTTATTCATCTGATTAGCTGCATATCTTTCCAAAACGATAATACCTACACTAAAATATGATTTACCTGAATAGGCTTAAGCCATATACTCAGTAACTTACCTGCTAGGACAATTAAACATCTGGTACCTACATTAATCTAGTAAAATGAGTTCCAAGTTAAAGACTGAAATTCTTTATCTTTTTTGAAATATACAAAGCCAAAATGGAATGTCCTATTAATATTAAAGGACAGCTACTAGTAAGAGTCAGGTAGTTCAAAGTCAAATAGAATGATCTGTTGTCCCTAAGCACTGATACACATACTCATAGCAACATCTAAGAACCTATCTGTTCTAACCTCCACTGAGCAGAATTGTTGCTAATTGAACATGGAGAACGGGTTTGTTCCATCACATATGTTCATTTCTTTTAAGAACACCCTATGGAATATCAAATGTACCAAATATAGCTGTCAACATTAAAAGCATGCAACTCGAAAGTGCTATTAAAGAGCTAAGTGTACTTCGCTTGGCATTATAAAGCCAAAGCCCTCTTTAAACATACATCATGTTATTAGAGACTACTCACATTAATGCAAAAATCATCATTCTTAATATATTTTACAAGACATGTCTAGGCTACTTCCAGGCTGAAGAGTTCTTCAATTTCTCCTACATTTACTGGTAATTACATAGATGAATCAATAGTGTTTCAAGTAGGGCAAAAAGAGATAGTTAACTGTAGCAAATTGATACATTAGCTTTCCATCCCAAACCCACTGCATCCAGGTAAAGCTTCAAAATAAGAAATGATGCAACATCTACAAATATTTGACAGTATTTTTTTCTGTTGTATTTGCTATTGCACTGTCTAGGTGCTATACATTTTCAGATACAACTCTGTATAATTATTACAGGTTTTTAGTGAGAAACCCTGTAATACTCATAGGAAAGCCTCTGCTCAGTACTAGTAGAGGCTATTTGCCTTCCCTAATGTAAATACATGAAATTTATGGCGGGGGTGGGGTGGGGGCAGGAAATAGAAAAACAAAAGCATGAGAGAATCTGTAAATGAGTAGGCCTGAGAAGTAGCTCACTAAAAATCACAAGCATTGTTCCTATGTCATAAGCAGAACTACTGTACATCTGCTTACTTTCAGAGGTCTCTTGCTTCTACCTCTACAATTCCATCCAAATTAACAGCACCCTACTGATACTGTTTGAAAGCAAAATTTAATGGGTGTAGCTGGTACTTTTGTCTCGGTCAGAGTGGTCTCAGAAACACTGATGGAAGATCCGTTCACTTAAGAATACTGGAATTCAGCACCGCTACTAGAACAACATAGAATACTTCAGGCAAAATATATGCCTTTAACATGACCCCTACTACATATCACTCTGTTTCTTTGCTTGCTCCTAAAACACGCAAATTTCATTTCAACAACATAAGATTTTAAGTAACATGGTGTTAAAAGACAGCAAGCAATTTGTGCATCTCCCTTAACTCTGCACCACCACCACCCCCTTCTAGTTTGTGGGAATTTATCTAATTTTAACTATTTTATTTCTGCCCTAAAGCATGCACTGAGATGACTATCTTATTCTAAAAGTAACTCAAGTCAAACACAAGATGCGCTTCCAGGAAATTAAAAATACACCCAACACTACTTCCAAGAACAACACGCAGTCTTCTCTTAAGTAAGTGGGATAGCCACTCAAATTACAGAGTAAAATTAGCCCTGGAATAAAACAACAGAGAGATTGTGGTAAATAATTTGCAAACTCAAATATACAGGCTGCATAACCCCGAGGTGTCTCAATTCCAACAAGCCAGATATATAAATGACTAGCTCACCTATTGCACATTGGTAAACAAGAATTTCTCAGAAAGGAATAGCCTCCTCACTACAGTAAATTGGGTCAGTTTAAAATACTAAGAGAACCATGGAACAATAAAGTCTCTTCCAGAATTCAGAATACTTAGCAGAGCACCAATAAAAACCAACTAATTCTAACCCTTTACCATAATAACTGAAACATTCATGTTATTAATGTCAGCATGGTCTAAAACTGAAAATATACTCATAGCAAAACACAGTAAACCCATGGAAGCAAAACTATTTTTTTCCTCTGGACAAAGCCTATCTAATATTCATACCTGGAGTTAAACACTGGTACTGTCCCTCCAAGCAAGGCTGATACAAGAAAAAGTTTTTTTAAAAAAAAAAATCAATTCAGAGGAAAGCACAAGAGCCACAAAAGTATAAGCTATCATCCAGAAAAGATTTCTCCCATGTTTACTCTGTAAACCACACATTATTAGAGCCAAATCCCCCAGGCCTTATTTTTGTCAAAGTTCCCACTGAATTCAGAAGCTGTTTTGTCCAGTTTTTCCTCAGCCGGGAAAGACCAGTGTAATCTTTTCCTGACACACCGCAGAACCCTCTTATGTAGCTCAACATCTCTTTATTATTGTTTGCTGTCATAGAGCAGTGACTTTTGTTCCAGTACAGTTTTCCCATTGCAAGCACTCAATGAGGAATAGTCAAACTCTGATTAGATGTTACAAAACCTTCTCGGAAGGCTTTCTGAACCACAGTCAGTGGGATTCGCTGCAGCATTAAGGGCCAGTCTTGCTCCCACTACAGTCTGTGGGAGTTTTGCCAAGGATGTAAGTGGCATTATGACTGGTCTCCAACAGCAGATATTACCCATCACACTCAAGACTTGATTAAAGACTTCCCCACCTGCAAATATATAATAAATAAAGGGCTTAATTGCATAATTAATTATAAGGGCTTTTAATCCACAATAGACAACACCATAGGTTTTAGGTAGCCCACATACACCAAACAATTCATTAGATCAGTATTTGCTTGACATCAGTTTACAAGAAGCTTGCAGACGGATTAAAAAGATACATATTTTCAAGAACTAATGAACACAACAGGAAGCAATAAAATAAAGTTAAATCAAAAGAATACCACCACAGCCTAGACCTACAGGCATAAAGATTTTCATACTGTGTACACAAGCTTCCAACAAAGGTTTTCTTAACAATATATGCATGATGGGCAGTGATTTTGAAGTACAGCGCTGCTACTAGACTTTTCCTTTTCCAAGGTACCAGGCAGAGATATAGCAGTGTACATAAGTGGGGTGTAAAGTCAATGGGATTACATTTTCCTAATTATTTTCTGCTTGAGGTTTACATCACATACACAAAATGAGATCAGCCGGGACTTGCCTCTCTAACAAATCACTCAGACTTAAACATTGCTCAGATAAACAAAAGGGGGGAGCAAGGCTGAGAAAAGGCAGAGAAGTGCTCCTTCAATCACAGTTGCAAGGAACAAAAACCTGGAGGGGGAAAAAAGCTGTTGGACCGCCACCAAATCTCCCCCCACTAGAGACAAGAGCCCATCTGCTGAGCTCTGCAACTTAGCTTTAACTACCATTCAACTCGCGTCTCTGCAGAGATCAATCTACAGAGCTGGCAGATGGACCCCTGCTTCCCTGAGTAGCTGTGTTATTTGTTTAATAAATTTAATTAATATCCATACTGCATTGGAGTGCTCCCAGAAAGGGGGCTGCAGCTCTCTCTTTCCCCGATAGCAACATGATGAGTGATTTCCCAGAAAAGACCAGATAACAGTACCCCCAGGCCTCTGAAAAATTAGAAGTGCCATGTGCTTACGTTACTTCGCATGTATTAATTTTTGCAGTGCACTAATTTGTTCTTGAAGCCTATTTTAACTTTATGAAAGTATGGGATTTTGAAAAAGTCATAATTCATTTTGGTTTATATCACTTACAAAATTAGTTGGAAAGGAAAAAAGCATCAAATCTAATTGGATTTCCAAAAATCTTATCTATTTGCAAGAAAGAAACAAATTGTTAATGAGGGTGTCTCCTCGGGCAATATATATTGTCACAGTTTCTGCCAACAAGTTACAGGCATTCAGGATCATGTTGGACATGCTTTACTTTAATGCTTAAGAACATACTTATTTTAACCAATAAAGACATATTCAGCCCACATAAAATATTTTTTTAAAGCATGAAGGATGAAGAAAGTAAAACTACTAGCAAATTTTTACAGTGAAAAGCATAACACAACAACACATGCTAAGATACTCCAGTAGCAAGAGGAAGCATGAAATATGCACAAGTGTTGAGAACAAAAACATTATTTGTCTTCAATATTAGCATTTCATATTTGCTTCATTAAAGTGTTTCATTTTTCATCCTAAAAGATGGAATTGAGGCATAAGTAAGAGAATGATTTCAGTCAAACCTATTTAACTCCCAGAACTACATTAAATGGATACACTTCTCTTTGGGTCCCATTTCACTATTAACTCACCTTATGGCTGGAGTATTTCACCCTCGTGCTTATTAACTCAGCTCCAGCAGCAGGTGTCCTGGTGAACAGTACAGCCCTGCCAACGTTATCTTCAGCATCTAACCTTTTCTAACACCTTTTTCCAGAAGTATCTGTGGCAGGAAAGGTTAAGCACACCTAAATACTTTCCTCTGCCTCTGGGTGAGAGCTACCCACCCCTCAGGTCAGCCAGCAAACCTGCTCCTGGGACCAGCTCTCTAGCCCATTTCACTTGAAGTAAGCCTTATTTATTTAAATAATGAGTTTAAATATGAGGTCTTTGCTAGCTTAGGTAATTACGAGTGAAGCAGGTTAAGGAACAATAAGACACATGATTCTGGACACAAATCTGAAGAGGCATTTAACTACTCTCAGTTAACTACCGGTTCCTCTCCTCTCCTCTCCCCTAATGCGCAGTCTACCTCTACACATTAACCTTTTCCACCACTGCTGCCATTTTTATAGTGAATGTCTAACCTTACCTTCAGAAAGCAAAACAGTGGGAACACCAGTGACCACAGGTATTCTATCACCATCAAAGACAGCGGTGAAAAAAAGTCAGGAAATAAGGGCTGGTGGACTTCAGTGGTGTCCAAAAAGCAATTACCTTCTAGTTCCAGAAGGAAATTCACTTGTTGAGAGAGAATCCAGGAAGGCCGCCCTGCATGGAAGGAGGAACAAGTGAAAATAGCTACTCAAAACAGCTGAGGGCCCCTCTGCGTACTTTGGCCACATGCTTTGCAGTTGCAGCTCCTGGAGAAGGATAAGAAGAGGCAGGACCAGCTACAGCACGCACAGTGTGGCAGTGTCCTTGTCCACAAAAGCAGGAGCCATAGCAAAACAAGGAGGTGCTAGAGAATTAGAGCTTCTCCATGGATAACTTTGGGGAATTCTTTTCCTTCCAGATCTCAAGTATTGCTACACAAAGCTCACTGAAGGAGCTATGTGGTTAGTGCGAAAACAACTTGTACACTTCAAAAAAAGGTTGGCACATGCATGGACAGATTTTTTTTTTTTTTTTTTTTCAGAACACAGTCAGATGCCTCAGACCTGTAAGAAATTAAGTTTTTTCCACCTTAATATAACTTCTAAAGAATCTTTTCTCTCATACTTTCTCTAACTTTCTAAAATATTTACAAAGTCAGATTACAAGCAAACAATGATCAGCTACCAAATATTTATTTAGTAGCTTTTATTCATTAATTGTATTGTGATTTTCATACAAGTATTACTTATTATTCCTGTCCTGTGAGCAGGGAAGCTGTGACACAAAGAGGGAGCAACTCGCCACAATCACCCCTCCAAGATCAGCAGCACAGCCAAAAGCAGAGCTCTCATTCACTCACTCATGTCCCGAAGGTCCTCCTTGCCCAGTGTCTAGAAAGATCACAGCAAGCAGCTGGAGTCTTAAATATCGTGAACATAAAAAATAAGGTAGGGTTTTTTTAACGGGATTTTCATTTCAGAGTGATGGAAAGAAGGAAGTACTATGGAACGAGCTGCTAACATAGTACATTCCACTAATTTCAAGAGCTTCAGAATCAGGTACTTTGTGTATACAGCATTACATCACTCAGAGTAACTACCCCCCTCTTATACAGAGGGTTTGATACTCCAAGAAATTAAAATCCTCCCTACAGCCACAGAACAGCCATTGCAGAATGTTAGTCAAAATTTCATGCACCTCAACCATGACTAGTGAAAGCCTATGGAGTGAGGAGGGTACAGCTCGTCCTTTGTACAGAAGACATCCCTGGCTTCTCTGCCAGGAAATGATGGGAGGCTGCAGACCCTATTAAGAGAAACATGCAATGGACTCACCATTTCCCATAGGCTATGAATGCCTCACGACTTGTCACTTGACTTAGAAGAGAAGTTTCTAGCTCTGTTTTTCACTGCCTTGGCAACCTCATTTCCTTACTATGATTCATTTTTTTTTGCCAAAGGGAGGCTGGTCATTCGTTGTCTCATCATAATGAGCTGCCTTGATATGATTAACTTATTTTTTTTTAAGCTTCATTTCTCCTTCCATCACATCTTTGTAAATTGCTATTTATCATTGTCTAAACCTGAAATGAAAAATATATTGAATGACTTGTATATTGTTTCCCAAAATAAAATGAAAATAAATTTTAAAACACTGCAAAGAAAAGGGGAAGAAGAAAACTTGCTATTTGATGGAAAATTCTAATTGTGACCATATGATTTTGCTTTGTAGGAGAGGGTTAGGATTTTTTGGAGCAAGGGTTTACATTTTTCAGTTTTGTCAAGTTCTCCCTGCAAACTATCAACAACATCAGCACTAAGGATTTACTTTTGAAAAAAGGTCAGAAGCTTCAGACAACTTCATACTCAGACGTCTGAAAAGAAAATTAATTTTAATGTAACAAGGATCAATATTCTTTAAATTAAAATCGTGCGGTTATATGCAAGATAAGCAGATTTCGTGACCCAAAATCTCTCTACTTTCATAGTAGTACTATTTTTCACAGCCTACTGCACACTCATAATGGTATATGAGTCGATCAGACTACATCTGCCTAAATTTAATTTCATGTTCTCAATGATATGTTATTAATTGGATTTCTAATTCACCTGACAGCCATTAAAGACATAGAATAATATTATTTATATTCTCCTGTGAAGTTATATGCATGTAAAATACTGAAACAAACACAGAACAGCAGTCGCCTATATAACTGGTATACTGTAAAACCTGCACAAGTTGTTTAAAAGACATTCAAACCTAAACCTCTCTAACAGATTTACATCTGACATTTTTTTTCTCCCTCAACTTAAATTCAATGTGCTTTTACACTCAGGAGTGCATAGTTCTTTCCAAGTAATTTTCCTCTGCAAATCTCAAAACAATAAAATGATAGAAAACATAGGGTTACTAATAAAAAGACAGATAAAATGCTGGAAAATTAAAAAAAATGTAGCTAATGTGACTCTTCCATATAAAGTAAGCATGCAAGCCTGAAGTCTACCTTACAACTTATGTCAATATGCTCTGCATTTTTCCTGTGAAACCAGAAATTTTGCATGAGCTATGCAGACTAACAAGTAGGTGAAGAAATCCTCCAGGTATTATCCTCTTCAACTGCAATGCAGAAGGAAAAAGTTATTTGTAAAAGTAAATAAATAACACTCTTAACCTTCCTTGTGTCTTTTTCCAAATCAATCACAAGTTGAATTGATGATGCAGCTTCCAGAACAATGAGAAAATTCCTATTCTTCCAATATACTCATGATGTTATGGTTTAATATTTGGTTGGTTTGTTGGTTTTGTGTGTATTTGTCGGCTTTTTAGGCTTTTTTCTTTATTTTTACAAGTTCCAAGTCAACAGAGGATTTCACGCTAACTATAGAGCAATTCATATGTTACTAAAATCTTATCTCAGTTTAATGATAAACTTCAGTCAAGTAACAAAATAATATCACTGCTTATCAGTTCACTATATTACTGCATATACTGAAAAAAAACCCCAACATAATATTGCCCTGTGTCTGATTCCCTGGACATAATCAATATGAAAGATCATAAGAGGTACAACTGCAAAGGCCTCAGGTCATTGTGCACTTAAATAAAGGCAGGCAGAAATCTGTGGGTCAGATTAGGGAGAGAAAACACAGCAATTCAGAACATAGTCCAGTACCCCTTTCCTTTCCTTTAGTCTCATTTTGAGCAAATCAACTGGGCAGTGTGTTAGATCTGTTTCACCTTAATCAACAGATGCCACCAGTTGCTAGAGGCAGATAGGATCCTATCATTAACTCTCATGTACGTGTTTTCTTAGGTTATCACTTTCGACAACATTGCTAAACCAAGCAACATCTTCCACAGGTTCACATAACACTGCTAATTGAAGGTCAATCACCAATTCAAGCAAAACAGCTAATGGAAAAATTTACCATGAAAAGGAAGCAGTATCTGCCCTTAGGATAGGGAGGTATCACCAACATGAAAGGTTAGTAAATTACAAGTCGAAGAGAGCAACTGGAGCTTCAAGCTAATATCTTCTCACATTATCAAAGATAGAGAATTAATTTCTTTACATAGTAAGAAAAAATAAAGGAGACATTCCAATACCCAGACACTACAATTACAACATGATAACTGACAAACACAATGGTATGCTTTGACAAGATGACAAACATACGTTGACTGTTATTTAAAATATCAGCTAGAAATTCTTCAGGAGTATCTCTAGATGTCAAATGGACTTTTCAGAGATGAGAAATCATGGCAGAATGGACAAAATTCCTTTGTGTGGGGTTCCAGGATCCAGCTGCATAATTCTACCAGACCCAAATGAAAACTAGCTAAAACTAAAAGCCTTAAAAGGCTAAAGAAAGCCCTTTGAGGACATGCTCAAGCACAAGGCATCTAAGGCTGACTTGCAAATCACTCACTTGGAGATCTGTTAAGTAACAGTGGACACTTAATTACATATTCCAAAGGGAACCTAATGTTACCTTAATTGCCTCAGCCATCCAACAAGTGTGAGGAAAGAAGCCAGTAAGAACTTTTCCCAGACATTGTTGACCTCAGTTGTTGGAGTCTGGGATTCACTTCAAGCTGGAGTTACTAATACAGGGAGGAAAGAAAAGGTGGGAAAGAAAAAAAAAAAATCAGTCCCATGTTCCAAAAGCTCCACACAGAGGCTATAACCAGAAGTGGATAACTTGGAGCTTCAACAGTAGTCATTCACAGTGAATTTCTAGAACAGATAACAAATACGACTCTCACTGAGGTCTAGTGAGTGGGCATTATACTACCTGGGAGACAAATCATCATTTACACAACTCAAGTGCACTTAATAAGGACGAGCTCATTCTAATAATGCAATCTGACAGGCTGACATTCCCTATTACTGATTTTTGAGGTCACTCAGTGAATTTTTACATAACTGTGTTTTTTGCTTCATAGCCTACTAACATATTGAGTGCTAAACTCGTATGACAAACTGACTTCTGCTACTAGTTTACCTGAATTACACCAATGGTGCTAAAAGATCAAAAACTGTAGAAGAAACTTCAGAAAGCAGATGCAAAACATCCTAGTTTACAACTTGTGTGAAAACAAGGTAGTATCATAAACCTGCCACTGTCCCATTAGGATGCAAGATTTCCAAATTCTGTTGTATGTGTCACACTTACAACCAGAAACCGACATATAACATTAATGATAGACAATTTTTATTTTCTAGTATTATTTTCATTAATCAATCCATCTGTAGACTAATAATCAGTTCCACTTCAGGATGGCCTTAAATGAAACATAAAAACTATAAAAAAATTGTCACAATGACAAGCAAAATAATGCTCCACATTTTAGACCTGAACATGACATCTGAATCCAACTGCTATGATAGTGCAATTCAAACATTTGGAAATCCAACTGCACTACAGCTAAGCCTAAGTTTTATTGAAGTATCTAAAAGTTAAAAAATTTTGAGGTGTAGCTAACTGCAGCTAGCTGTAACATGCCACTGATAACGAAGGCAAAAAAAGTAAACACATATACTTCCATGAGTCAATCATGCAACAGAATGGAGGAATCATCTTCCATATGTGGATGGGATGTGTATTACACATATGGGAGAGAATGTAAGCAGAAGCTCTAAAATGCCACCAGAACAAAAACTTGTTTTGGAAGCTTTGTTGAAGTAACTAGCCCCACTATTCAGAAAATTGGAATCTAATGTATAAGAATTTCAGGCTGGAGATTTTCAGATGATCTTGCATAATTCTTGAAGTCAAGAGGAAGTCGGGATATTCTTCATATGTTTAAGAACTCAAAGAAGAGCATCACAAACTCACTGATATACATGCTGTTAAATTAAAAAAAAGTCATTTTATGTAAATAAAAACACCACAACCATTAGTTTATTACAATCATTTTTTGTATCTCAAGATTTCCTTGATTACAGTTCAGTCTTACAAGGACTCCTTCTCTGTCAGTTATTTAAGACTACAGCTCAAACAGAAGAAATACTGCAGAAGTAGCAGAACTGCCAATTAATTTCTATGTTGCCCATCAACTACTTACTACAGACTGCAGATCAGCATACTTGGATTCTGTCATAGTAAGATATGTACAACTCTGCATTCAGCCAAGCTCCATTCTCCCTACTTATTTCTTATTAACAGGAGAAGCTTGGGTTTTCCCCCATTAGGTCAAGACTGAATGCATGGTGGCTGTTTTTATGATTTAGAAACATCCATCTGCTCAGAAGGAATTGAGACAGCTATAGTATTTTGTGTAAACCTTCAAAATACCAGGTGACAGTCTTCAGTCACACTATGAACTGACATGACTATGAATGACTGAACATGAGTATGTTCTAAAGGAGGAAGATCCATTACCAAGCTATTCAGCAAGTTCCTGCCTTTCTGTTCTGAGTTTCTTTTCTTTTGGACAATGTCATTTGATGATGTAGTGAAGGCTGGAGGCTAGATGGAAACCACAGCTTTCCTGTGGGATTTTTGGCCAAACGGTAACATGAAACTCAATCTGACAATTTAGATGTTGTTGTTTTAAGAACAAAACAAAAGGGGGGGGAAACTCAAAACTTTTAAAAAACAGAATAAACCCTTCTGTAACAAAACAAATAACATCAGCCTTGTCTTTATAAGTGACACAGCATCAGGTAAACTGTTTCACACTACTCAAAATTAATTTCATACTGAATAACCCGACTAATAATTTCATGTCAAAAACTAATCTTCACAAGAGACTATCTGATCTACACCACGTTGCTCAAACTTAGAATGAAAAAAGCCCTATAATTCCCTGAAATGTAAGTTTTTGCATTTGAAATAGTTACATGTCATTACTGAGTGACCATTAAATACTTTATTTAGAAAGAAAAAAGTAGTTAGATATCTTCTAAATACTGGATGAAAACCAAACAGAGGATTCCACTAATCTGAGCAGAGCAGCTGGGGCAGATGAGCAAATTTAGCTTAAAATCACTCTTACTCTCCACTTCTACTGTTAGGCACTCCCACCACCATCCGCCATATACTATCATCCCAGCTCCAATTCTAAACACTTTCATTCCAGAGAAACAACCTGCAGTTTTACGCAACAAAGTTAAACAGATCTTGTGTATATTTGATAATATACTAGTATCATCAAACTACATCTCCCTTGGACTACAGAACTTGGACTACAACAAACAGCCATGAAACAACCAACACACATGTATTCATAAATTTAGCCCGGTTTTGTACAATCTGATGTTTTCTGAAGACTAAGATTTTCTGTTTGTGAAAGTGCCGTGAACAATGGAGTGCATTTACTCTTTTGAGGAGTTTCTACCTTCCCATTAAATCAGAGCAGTTTCCTGATATTACTTGGTGAATTTCCCCATTTCCATTCAACTGGTCACTCCGTCAAAGTCCCATCTTCCTGACCACACTGGGACACTGAGCATATTAGTATAGGTCCTGCTGTGCTGTATAAGTCAAACTAGAAAAATTACCACAATGCACACCTCCAACAGGCAAAATCAGTCAAAGAAATCCTAAGGCCCCTGAAAAATACAGTGTAGGGACAGGGTGGTATTTTCCCTCCACAGACTTGGCCTTCCGTGACATTACATCTGTTAGAATACATTTGCAATGTTTTTCTCTCTGGAACTATTCCTCTCTTAGATTTGGGATATAAGAATTTAGAAATAACTTGAAAGTATTCTAATATTTTAATAACCAAACTTCATTTAAAAAGCAGGTCAAGCAGCCTTCATTGCATTCTCAGGTCCTTGCAAAATACAGAAAAACTGGGTTTTCCTCAACTTCCTTAAAAAACAGTAGAGAAACACCATATTTATAAATTAAAGCTTTTCTAGCAGGCTCACATAAATTAAATTTGTTTCCAAGCATAGAATAAGACTTCTACTTTCATAAGAAATAGCTTAAGGGATGACTGTTGCCTTAACAAGGTTTTTCCACATTGTAAACACTGAGTATGTAACAAATGTTCTAGAATCTGCATGAGCTGCTTATTGGTAAAATTTAAGATACTCATTATAAATATCAATTAACTTAAGCGAAGGAAAGCTTTTCTTCTTTTAATTTACTACCACTTCTACATTTACTGGAGTGTGTTTAAGGAGACAAGCTTAAGATGTGGGGATCCCAAATATGTCTAGGCCTCTGAACTTTCACATCCTCTTGGTCTGAAACTGTCGAAGTAGAAACCCTTTCAACACTGCAGAAATCACTCATTTTGCAAGATTTCAAGTATGATTTGAGACCCAATTACCACCTCTCTCTGAATAGCAAAGGCTGCTGGCTTGTGAAGTTTATTTTTAACTGATAGTTAACTTTAATTTACAGTTATATTTTAATTTATAGTTATTTAAAATTTAATTACAGTTATGTCACTCAAAGCTTTGTATGAGCTTTCTTTTTTAATGGTAGACATAAAACAGTAAAATAAATTAAATGCCACTGACTTCTATGTGGTTATATAGCAAATTAATGAAATCACTCAGGAATACACAGGTAATGCAGGCATGAACAATACTGAATCCAACAAGTGGGGCAAATGTGCTGTCAAATCTGTCATGCAGCCAGGAGAGAAGCTAGGGGGTGCCCCATGGAAGACCGCTATCTGCTTATTTTAAGTAGCAGCACACACCCAAACCTCAGTTATTAACTCACATCTTAGCAGCTCTGCTGCACTTGCTGGGGCAGTTTTCTCCTAGTTTTTCAAGTAGTTCTTTTAACAGCTTCCCAGGCTGTATCTCCTTTTGATAAATTAAAAAACATCTTCTTTGTACCTATTGGACAGATGCAGCTCTTGTGCAATGGTGATTACCATACTTCAAGCTTGTGTTTGGGAAACAGCTTGTTACTGTCTGGGGCCTTCTGCAGGCCTTTTACTGTAGCTTGCTCCCTTTTTGTGGCTGCCATTCACATCCCAAGTCTGTGTAAAATATCCTTTCTTTACAGGTATCCATTTAACTCCACAATGCTACTATTCACATGCTCAGAGAGCCAAACTACATCTTAACTGAGAAGCCTTCAAGTAACCCTGAAAGCCGCAGTATACTGAGATTGTGATTCTGTAAGCAAAATTCTTTCCTCCAAGTCTCCACTGATCCAATTCACAAGCTATGTGAAAATACACTGAATTTCAAGAGTAATATATTTCTGGAGATGCTGGTTTCTGAATAAAATTTGATGTAGCCATTCTATCCTCTTATTGTGACCAAGGGTGTGTTTTCTGAAGACTAGGAATATTAATCCCGATGTCCTAACCCAATCCTGAAATGGATATTGCAGCTAATTTCTGACTGTGTAAATAGCCTATCCATTTTCAGTTTGATGGGCTTTTTTTCTTTTTTTTTTTTCTTCCTAAAAATGTTATATAGTCCTACTGCTCGCTGTTAAACAGCTTCTGAGTTTCACTACCGAGGTACTACATGTCAGGGGTGAATGAAGTGATCCTTTTATATCAATTAGCAATTACTGTAAAGTGCTTTGGGGTGAAATGCCACAAAGGATTGGAACTTGAAGGGAAGAATAAGCAGCAGGAGCACATGAACTCATAAATGGCATAGATCCTATTTTATGTAAATTGCCCTAGTAATAAAGAATGAGCAAAAGGTCAGATAAATACAGAAAATGACATATAAGCAGAGTAGTCTCTAAATAGAATATTTTTTCTAGTTTTCTCAGGCACTAGTGCGTCTCTAGGCCAATAGCTCCCTCATCTGAGCATCTGTAATACTCAGTAATACAATATTCTTGGGTTTTATCACCCTGTGAGTTAATTTTGTTCCAGGCTAACATAGTGTGACCTCACAAAATCCATCACATAATAAAAATATTTCCCAAATTTGGTAACAAAACAAACCCAAATAATCCTCTGTTCCCAACAGATGCACACATACTCCCCATAGATGTAGTTCCAGCAAGATCACTATTCCCGGAAAAATTTTACATAGAATTAATGAATCTAGACAGTATAATGACAAAATCTAAAATACTCAAAGGCTGGAACACACCAATAAAGTAACGTAAAAAAACCACATATTTGAGCAGCCTTGTAATTTAAAAGAATACAGTTCCATTCTAAAGAAAAGTCATGTCCCATTTGTGCATTTTCATACCATAATAAACAATCTTGCATTAGCTTTGAAAGACATATTACAGTGCTTTCTCCAAAACATGTAAAAGGTAAACAAGAAAATTAATCATTGATAAAAGTAAAAAATTTGTTGTACTACCAATACATCATATCTACATTTCATTGAATACTAGCCAAAAGCCGAAGTGAAAAAACTTTTGCTATTCACATTTGAAGTTTAAAAGCTGTGGAAATGAGGGTTCGTTTACCTAAAACTTGACTAGGGGAAGCAGACGCAAAGTATTACTAGGTCAGAGCAAGTCACATTTGATTCTAAATTCTTATATTAATAAACGCATTCAATATTCTAAATAAAAGTAACATATTCTATATCATTCATAATATGGCTTTTTACAGCACCAACCGTTCATGTGCTAGCTCTTTAGTTTGTCTTTACACTTATTTTTCTGGTGTTAAGTGAGTAGTTGTATAAGATATGAAGAGCAAATTATACACAGTGCTTAGTGGAACATTTAAAAGCATCCCCCAAGCATGCAACAAAATGCTTCATTAATAGCCTGAAAAAGACTTTTATTGTATTTAATTCTTTACTAATACTTTGAGAAGTAAACACTATGGTAAACAAAATACCTTTAAAATACCCCAAACTCCATAAAATAAACTGATTTTCTTTTCATTTCAATGCAAAACATGACCCAATGCCATGTGTGCCATTTAGCATGATTTTCAGACAGCACATATATACAATTTCTACAGTGTTAACTCCTCTTCCTATGTTTCCAAATGTCTCACAGTTCTGCTGGGTAAGCATCAGTTAATTCATGGTGTTAAAAATGCTACCTTTTATACATCAGATATTTTAATTGTTCAGTTATTTAATGTACAGCTACTGTGGCTGAAAGAAGAAAAAAAACAGCATACAAAAGATCTCAAAACTATTTCTCCTGTGGATTCAAATTTACTCTTTTCAGAGAGGTAGGTTAATGTTGATGCCTAAAAAATACAATTATCTATGAATTTATATATATATATATATATATATATATATTATATGCTTTTTAATTCGACATGACTATGCAATTGCAACACAGGCTTGTAATGTTCTGTATGCACATGAAACGGGTATGAATGAAAAGGCAGAAGGAAAAAAAATCACAAATGAGAAAGATCAATCTCTCCCTCCAGCAGAGAACTGAGAGTCAGCAGATAAAAATTTCCCAGATCTGTCACAGACTGACTATATTACCGCAAATAAGAAACTAGTCTTTCTATGCCTTTTCTTACCTGTAAACCAGGTAATACTTCTCCCTGACCTCACAGAGATGTTACGATGCTTCATTTGTTAATATTTAAAAAGCATTCCTGTCTGCACACACTTACATAGATGGGACAGTCATTGGATCCAATGATACAAGAAACACTACAGAAGCTTTCTACAAGCAGTACCTCTCATTTAAAAAAAACCAACCAACCAAACAACTAGAGACTAGAAGCTTCAAACATAGACCTATAATTTTTTATTCAGTGGTTAACATTGACTTGAGCTGAAACTTGTTGAACACCAAAGAAATGTTACAGAAAGCATTACTACTGCATTGGATATTAGAAAACATTCATGCTAAGCACTGATCAAAATTGGCATGAAACACCATTCCCTGTCATCAGGACTGCTGGTGTCGTCTACACCATCACCCAGCTTCTCTCTTCTGCAAATCTACTCAAAACAAAAGGCAATATACTTTCCTGGGAGGGAAGCCCAGGGAAGGCCTTCTGACAGACAGCCTATGGATAGGTTTCAATCACTGTGTCCTCTTTCACCATTTATTCTTAGAGTTTGTAAGGTTCATGCATTTTATGAGGTCTCCAACAAAATGAGACAGCCAAATCTCAGAATGAGTCATTTATTAAGAAGCAAGAAGTATCAGTTTAAAGAAAATTACATTTTAAAAATGTTCATGATGTCTCCAGGCTGCATTCTCTGCTCAGTTACAGCTGAATCAAAAAAGATTTAGACATTTTTCAGCACACAAAGCTCACACATATGTAGAAGGATTTTAATAGATCATCAACATCAGACAATTTCTCCCACACCTCTCTCTATGGGTCCGTCTCAAAACAAATTAATAAAAGTGTTTACATTTCTTAATCTTTGGTTTAGATTATATGCCAACCAACAACTTACATTATTTAAGTTATGAAGCCTTCAAACACACTTCTGAGTTTGAAAAAGCTTATTTAGCTGAAATTGCTTTTGCTCACTTTTGCAATTTCTGCTTTTGATAAGAAGTGGAACTGCTGAAATACAAAAAACCAAATGCTGCCCAAAGTATCAGTGCATTTTATGAAAAGAAGCTGATTTATGATGTGGTTTCTATTAATTTTTGCCACTGTTAGCAACAGATACAACCTTTCATTTGTGTATTTTCCATTAAACCTTTAGGTGCTCATTAGCTGCAGGCAATACCAACAGAACATCAGAAACAATCCCAAACCCTGACTGGTTCCCTAACTGGCTGATTAAGAGTAATACACATGGTAAACCCAAGAAAAGCAAGAGTTTACAAGATACAAGTTAAGAAATTAAAGAAAAATCAATGTTCCATTGTGCAGGGAAACAATATAAAAACAAGGCAATAATTTTATTCACAGGAATTTTTCTCCATTATCTGAAGGGCAAAGAGACTCTTAAGTTTTCACATCACAGTTAAATAACCGACCTTTTGAATACCAAAAACCTGCATCATGTACCACGCAGTTGCTATGGCAATTCTTTATTTACAATGAACAAAATAAAGAGTGAACAATCAACAACAGCCTCTGTGTTAAGAAAACAGCACACCTGTAGACTTGATAATTGAGGTTAGTATAACACATTAGGTAACCAAAAACAGATCTTGGCATTTCTCAAGTCCTCACAGATATAGATGCTCTTACCTCTACTCCCAGAACCTCTGTTTAATCCTTGTAAATCATACCTAATAACCTACCCCAGGTGTGATGCCGCTACATGCAGCATTTTTCAGTATTAATGCAAGTGATGCACTGAGATTTGTCTTTCCAAACTAAACTTTGCCCTTCCTGTCATGGCACTGCATCTCCACCTTCTGCTTTATCAAATGCAAGCTAAAACCTAACTTACGGGATTGCCAGGTTGCCTTTGTTACTTCTTGTACAGCACCCTGCCCAGAAGACCTGCCATGCTGGAATACAGGGCCTAGCTTCTGCCTTTATACAAAATAGCACTGCATTTCATTACAACTGCATTTCAGGCTGGGTGACAGAAATCACTGAACACTTGTGGGTGCAATGCTGCTGATGTCCAGTGTTCCATACACAAGGTGAAGGTAAAGAACGATGAGATGGGTATGCAGCAAAAGGAAGTCCGTCCTAAACTGAGAAAGCTGCTACACTGCTACCAACAACTCCTCTTTAGTGGTATTGCTTGGGAGTGTTCTGCCACGTATACTCACAGTTGAATATACAAACTGATGTCTCCTTACAAATACCCTTGGGCAAGCATACCAATTTAATGGCATTTCTTGGAGTATTATGGCTTGGTGTAGATTTTGGGGGCAGCAACTGTAGGCAATAAAATGCTGTCACAGCAGTTTCCCACTTGCATGGCAAGAAATCATTATACTTTGTGCAGGTAGCAGCCTGCACCAGTAAACCCTCTCTTGTCTGTTGAGAAAGACACTGCAGCAGCACTGACAAGGCACAAGTATCCTTGCCATGGCTGACAGCTGTAGTCCAACACGCCAAGTACATCACATCAACAATGACTCATTCAGGGAAGAAGCACAGAATGGTGCAGTCTGGCAAGGTGAGGAAGACTCCAAAGTGGAGTAGCTGAAGAAGGAAGTTCATCAAGAAGTTAGATTTGCAAACAAAATGGAACTGGGGAGGTGCTGGATCTATCAAAAGCAGTAGAATAAGTCATGGGGCAGGAGACAAAGACAGGGCTGGTGTCTTCCTTTTCAAAAACTTAGAGCGTATAGATTATTAAGGCTCATCTTTTAATCTAACACATGCAAGGAAAGCAGCAGCAGAAAGAAGTCAAATCCAAAACACCAGTAAAAAGAGCCTGGTTTGGTTTTGTTATTTCAGACCAGTCTAATGATTTTTTTTAAAAAAACACTTATATCTTTCAAATATTCAAGGCTGGCAATACTACCTCGCTCACAAACAGCATTCCCTTCCTCATGACTGCCCAAATTGTGTATCTTAGCAGAAGGACCAGATCACAGAGAACATCAGACTGACTGCCTGGCACAGGGCACCTCACCTAGGAACTCACTGTGAGCCTGAACAGCCTCCACTGATGCTTGCAAAACTAGCAGCTCCACGTTACCCATCAGTCTATCAGTAAGTTTTGGGTACTAGGCTAAATCCTCATACAATTTGTAGTACAAAAGTTCGATCATGCTTTAATGTATACATTGATTTAATGCATATACAAAATGCCATATGAAATCCTTCATTCCATATCTTTCTTAGGAAATTACACTATGCCCTCAATAACCAAAACTACGGATTGACACAAAATGTATGATATAACACGAGAGTTTTATGGTTTGTTTTGCTATTAGCAGAGGCAATTGCTACATCTTCCGTTGGCTGTGCAGGTAGGCTTCAACTTTTGGTAGCTATGCTTAGATTATGGTTTGCATAGTCAAGAACACCACATACAAGAAGGTCTGGCAGAGCGTACAACCCATAAAACTTAAGCCAGCAGTAGTATATGTCCAAAGTTATCAATGTACACATCTCTTACAATACTCTAAACTAGACTGGATGCAGCAAAGCAGATGTGCCCCTTTTTTGCATTTTTTCCCCCCCTTGAGTCTTCATCCCTCACACACTGTTCACAAAGCTGTCCTGGGAAGGAGGATGGGTCATCTGATTATTGTGTGCAACTTGATTCCACCTTCAGCTTTACTTCTGCCACAAACTTCTTGTATAATCACCTTAAACTATCCACTGTACTTCTCCCTGCACCAGTTCTTCAGCAATCAAAGCCCAAATTTGGTTAATGAGAGTAATGATACTAAATTCAACTTACTATGACTGGACACATAAGACTGCATGAAGTAAGTATGGGCATACTTACTTCCTTCCTTCTTGCAGTGCACATTTGATCTATTGAGTTCTTTCTGCCAAGATCCCACTTAAATGATAAGCATTGCATCTAATAGAATCTAGATGCTATTGGAATAGCTATTCTGTCAGTAGTATTTGCAGTTATTACACATATCAACTACAAAGAGGCAAAGTCCATAGTAATAGTCTGAAACACTTTCAGTGCTCAAATTTGGAAAATTTGGAGCCAGGGAAACCAGCAGGAGCCAGCAGCTCCCCAGACACCTTCACTAAAAGGAGAAACTGCTCATAGTGTATTAAGTAGACATTTAAAACATAACATGCATGTGGTTACTTCGCTGATCATGGCTTCAGGACTGCAGGCACCACATAGGTCCCTAGGCTTTGCTTGAACTCTTCTTTTCCTCTGTCCTGACTGGAAAAGCGAGCTACATCACCCCTCAGGGCAGCACAGAAAGTGAGACTCCAGAACACAGGGATTCTACTCTGCTTTTACAAGGGAAAAAAAGCAGTTCGGTATCAGCATGAATAACATCACAGCTAAGATAAAAAATGTCTCTGCAAACACCACCTTTCTTCAGTTATTCTCAGTACATTTTTTTTCCTTCTACAAGTTAACAACTGAAGAAGTCTTCGAAAGAGTTATTGAAGAACTAGTTGGTATCATACATTGATTGATAGTAGATTTTTCCCTTGAACGGGGCTTACTACCTGAAATTAATTCTCAAGTGTTAGAAATTTAGGACAAAACAGTCCCAATTTATGCAGTCAACAAAACCACACCCTTCAACCATGTTAACAATGCCTGGAAAAGAACCAGGCTTGTGCATCTCCAAAGCCTTTCAGAGGTGTGAGGAGAGAAGAAACACCTTTCAGTCCGCTCTAGTCTATCTCCCACAGATCACCCTAGCACTGGTTTTCAATTACAACATTTTAAAATTATTTATCTGTATCTTAAGTAACATGCCTACATATAGAAATACATAACACTATATAAATGCATATGTCATGTCTATAGGTGTATTTTTTATAAACAGAAGTTTGGCCTCAAAAGCTATTTATTTCTTGAGATATTTTCCCTTAGAATCCCTCTTGTCAGCTATTCCACTTACGCTTTTTTCTTCTCCTGCTTCCTAGTCTGGTAAAGTTGGAAGGCACTGAACACTAAAAACATTAAAGATTCATTAGGAACATTTTATACATTTTTTTAAATCCATCCTTATTAAAAAAAAAAAAACCCACACACAAAAACCCCCACCCCAGTGTAGTAGATGCAGGGGAAAAGGCAGCGTAAGAGTTTTGTCTGCTTTGCCATCATGGGCACCTAAAGGCACAGAAAGGTATAGGCAGCGCTGTGCAGGGACATGGTCCTCAACAGCGCTAATCAGCATGGTGAGACTGGCATACCCACACGACTGCTCTGCCTGAGGGATCCAAACTGATTTTTTTAAAGACAGCCAAACTACATCTGTGTGGTACTAAGCACAGCCCCAATCAAGATGACCTGGTTTCCTTTCTTTTGGTTTGCTCGATCACTGTGTGACATTCAGACAACAGCTGTCAGACATACATTCAGGTTTTCTCTCAACTTGCCAAGACATTTTTCTATTCACTCATGATTTGAGGGAGATCCACTACTTGCTGTATAGATTTTACATGTTTGTAGCTAATATTTTGTATCTCATAGTTAAAAGTTATTATTTCAGAGCACAAAATCATTCTTTATTATAATTATCCTTCTTCCCTCTTTCCCAACATATTACTTCAGATTCTAAAGTCAAGAATATTCAGAATTGGCAATTCTTAATTTTTAAAGCTTAAGACAAGAATAAACCAGACTGATTTGTTGTTGGTTTGGGTTTTTGGGGGGGAGTGGGTGTTTGTTTCGTTAAGGGGGTGATTTTGATTGTTTGGTTGGTTTTTTTTAATTTAAATTTTTGTATGTATATCCCTAAATTTTGCCCACCTTAGAGACAAACAAGGCAAAGGAAAACAGACAAAGGGAACATCCACTCAGATCTATAACTAGGTATTCCAAACTATCCAATTTTACTTTTTCATTTTACCAGCTATTCATAATTCACATTATTTTAAAAAGTAAAATTTTACTTTATGTAGTAATCATTAAAAATATAACAAAACACTATCTGAGAAAACTAATGCTAATTTCAGAGAAGACAAGGTTACAATTCAGAAGTCGAAGAATGAGAGACTAGACTGAATCAGGAACTTAAGGAACAGAAGGATCCCTCAGAAAACAAGAAAAATTGATGGAAGGCATGAGGCGAAAAAATCCGAGCAGTATATTCTCTTTAATTATGTATAACATACATAACGGTGAACTCAGATCTCCCACAGCAATACTCACATAGGCTGCACAAACATGGAGAACCTTGTTCATTACCTGCTATGACTGCTGAAATGTTGCTACATTTTATACAGATATATTTCAAAGATAGGTAAAATAATTCTACCACATACTGTGTATTAATTGCCCCCAAGAGCCCACTCCTTATTTATATACTAAATTCTCCATTCTTTCACAATCCTATCAAAATGTTACTTGTTCCAAAATCTTCCACTTTACAAATCAATCGAACCAAAAACTGGAACCATCAAGTTAGTGGCTATGTGCCTCTTATAACGAGTCACAGCTAAAAATTTGTCTTATAGAATCATAGAATAATTTAGGTTGAAAGGCATCTCAAGAAGTTACCTGGTCCAGCTCTCTCAGCGTGGGGCTAATTTCAGCATTAAATGAGGTTACTCATGGTCTTGTGCAGTCTAGTTTTGAGCCTCTCTAAGGACAGAAATCTCAGACATTGTGTCACTCTATGTTCCAGTGAAAAGTCTTCTATCTTTTCAGGCACTCTATTCTGAGAAAGTAATTTCTAAAATTCTTTAGGATTCTTTAGAATTTAACAAAACCCTGTACAGTAAGAATAAAAGATTACTTTACTATTACACTAGTTTACTAATTTGGGAGTTGTTTTTTAAAAAATATATATGTATAACTACACACATATTCACAAAGTAGTAATATTAAACTTGTGAATAATATACTTATCAGTACCTATTATAGCTATTATGCCACCTGGTTTTCAAAAGATTAAAATTAATCACATCAAGGAATTTCCAAGTAATATAATCATACCTTGTGAAAAACATCATTGTTTGATCCAAGAATCAAGCGAAAATGAAACACCTGAAATTTACACTTCACTTAATTTTCTCAAATTTATTTTGTTTCATTACAGTGGAGAAAAAACTAAGTCTGAATCACAAATATTTAGAATTTAATGTTAAAAATTCAATCATAAAGCTCCACCAAGTGGAAATGCTTAAAACTACACTAAGCAAATTCATGAACAAAAAATCATGTTAATTATAACCAATACTCATAATTCTAATTATATACAGTGAATAGCAAAGCTGGCTATCCATACCTGTAACCCATCATTTTTACGAGTGTACACTAATCACCTTATTGATTGGGGTGGAGGACAAGAATAACGTTAAAATCATTAACATACTTCATTTTCCCTCTGTTCAGATCTTCTCCTTTGAAAACATTAATTTTGCTATATCCAGTGTGGACTAAAATGATCTCTAGACACCGATTTGCTATTTCAGAAAAAGTCACCCTTCTGACCTGCTGAAATTGCTATGGGCAACCGTAAGTTCCCTTTCTTAATATGTAGTTTTGGTTATTTACACAAATTAACAGACACTGCCATTTTAGGTAGCATAAAATTCTAATACAGCTATAGTTAGTTAAATGGTTTGCTCTTTCTCACTATTGAAATATTCATCATCTGTGTAGTTTTAACAACCTGATAAA
Organism: Steatornis caripensis; assembly: GCA_013398225.1. Lineage (NCBI taxonomy): Eukaryota > Metazoa > Chordata > Aves > Caprimulgiformes > Steatornithidae > Steatornis > Steatornis caripensis. The sequence continues at coordinate 74,507 of VZSC01019463.1, forward strand.
AACTGTTAAAAGCATAGCTGTGCTACCCAGCAGGTAGTGCCTTTTTTAATGAAACCATAAATAAGTAATCAGCTTATGAAGTATTCATAACGTACCTCAACTTCCATAAGAATATTTGTTTTGGTATGGGGCTGTAAAACATGCCACAACTATTCTCATCCAGTGAAAGAATTAACAGAGAGATATTCTAAGACAAAATTTGTTCTCCAAACATTTGAACTTGACTTCATTGCATGGAATAAGTAATTTTTTACACACAGAATTCAGAGGGATCTAAACTCACTTGGTACATTTGACAATACCATGCATCTCACACAGTACAACAGAAGTGTGAACAAGCACCTCCCTTTTGAAGTGACTCCTTCCCTTCTGTATGGATGCACCATCCCAACATATTTGTGAGGACATTTGATACATGCCAGGAAAGCGTTCTTCCAATGCAATGTAGGTCACTACCTACGTCCAGACAACACTATAGAACACTATTAGCATGGTAACTTGATCCTATTTTATACAAGAGAGAATCCAAAGCAGGTAGACAGCCTAGCTTGTAAGGCCCAAACACCATCAACATTGATATAGACACACTCCCTATATCAATGTTTAGTTCAGATCACACGTAAGCTTTTGAAGTGAATTTCATCTGCCACTCTCATATACTCTGCTTGTGTCTGCAACATGGAGCAGTCTTGGAACATATTGATGGGATTAGTTGAAGATGAAATTAAACTAGAAGCTGCACTCCAAATGATAACAGACATCTAGTCTGCAGGACCGGCTAGAGCTAGTTCAAAGTATCCAAAAACTTGTATCACATAGACATCAGGTCCTCAGCACCAACTGCTCTAATCTATAGATATGTTTATACCACACCACCATATTTGCTAACATAAACATAGCCTTGGTTGCCTCAATCTTGCAGCTACTGTTTGGTTTTGTATTGCCTTGTTTTTGTATTTCAACCCTTGGATTCCCATAACCATACACTGAGAGAGTCTCAGCCTTCATTTGAATTAGCTGTTGAGAAACAGTTGCAAATTCTTTACAAATACATTAAGAAATATAAGCTCTGCTTTCCAAAATAAGGATGGGTCAAACTATGTGAGGTTGTGGTATTATTTAAGTATTAAAATCATTTTGACATGGTACAGATATAGCAGAAAGAGGCAGAATGAAATATTACTCCCTTACCACAAAAAGGAAATGCTTTCTACACTACTACTCACTAGGCAACATATGAAACACTAACTACTAGAAGGAAAGATGTTTAAATTTCCAAGACCAGACAGGCAGCTCTTTGAAAGATTTAACGTTTTTCCAGAACATAACGTTTCTTCTTAGAAGAAATTCTAGAGCTGGAAAAATTCTGATGTTTTACCATTACTTAAAAAGGTTAGTAGTAGATGACCCAATTAACTACAAGTTAGTCAGATTAACATCAATACAAAACTGAATCCTGACAAGACAGTGTATGCAAACACAATTGAAGGATAGCAGCATAATGAACAATAATCAACATGCTTATGTGGAAAGTAGAGCTTGACAAACTTTTTTTAATATATTAAAAAACCCAAACTGATAAAGTAATTGGGTTGACACTAACCATGGTCTGTAGCAGCTCTGACTGTGTGACATTTTCTATAAAGCATGACATTTCTACAATGTCATTTGTCACTATACAAAAATTAATGATTGAAATTATTGAAAACGAGTGAAGAGATAACACAAAAGATACACGGAATCATTTAAGAGGGATGTTTTTAGTGGTTTCAGAGACTTTGGGGCAGTGCTGTTATCTTTACTAATGACTGGAAAGAAAATGGATAAATATAAGATCACTGGTAGCAAACTCTGTATAACAGAAAACAGTGAATTGGGCCACATCAGTTACACGAGTCAGCTAATCTCACTTGAATTCTAACATAGTCAAATACAAGTTAATGCTTAAGAACAACAGATGCAGATCACTTTCAAGACAGCAACCTCACCCACAGCCTGAAAAGCAGGAATAATTACATTATTTGGAGGTAACGATTACTAAAAAAAAAGAAAATAAATTCCTAGACCAAAACCTTGTTTTATATGAAGAACAAGAATACTGAGGAGATACAGCAATGAGAGTGAATCAGTACAAAGCACTGAAACTACACCTTGTACAGTGCTGCCCTAACAACTATCTCTAAATTTCAAGACATTCAGAAGAAGCCCACAACGAGTTAACCACTGTGGGAAAGATTACTTCTGCCCATAAGCCTGAAAAGGCTCTAATCAATGTACTTTTTCAACAGGCAGTGGGGAAGAGAATTCATCAGAGACTAGCAGATACTTGCATGGGCAAGAGGCTTCTAATAAGAAATGGATCTTTAATCCAGAAACAAAAGGCTTCATCAGACGCAGTCACTGAAAGCCAGAGCTAGGCAAAAACTCAGCCTGAAAGAGAAGAATAATTTAATAGCAGCAGTAATTAATTAATTATTGGAACAATATACCCAGGACTCTCCATCATCAGAAATATTTCTTTCAGAATCAGATTTTTTTCAATATAAAGCTGCTATATCTCAGGCAGGACTTACAAGCTCCATGACAATTTATTAACCAAAAATGCCTGTTCCAAGTGACATAGGTCAAGGCATTTGAACAGAAGAGTCCCACCGGTATTTAAAGATTCAAGCATCTATGACAGCACGCTACTCAAGAACTGAATTTTTCACTATTTAAACATACCTTTGTGCTGTAAATGTTAGAAATACAGCACCTCTGATACATTTCACTAGGCTGATAATTGAAATGTCTGTAAAAATATGGTTTATTTATGCTCATTGAAGTACTCAAAGTAATTTGCAAAGAGCAAAAGCATCAAGCTGAGTGATCAGAATAATGGCTATGCATCTGTAGTGTTTGTACAGGCTCCTGTTATTCTTTTCACTCATTTGAATCAATCTGAATCATTTCTGCTTACCTGCAAGGAATGTTTTTTCAAACATTATACCCTGTTCTGTGGGAACATCCTTTCTTTATTTTTTTTCATGGGAATAGAGTGTTATGATTACAAATTAGCACTACAATCAAAGAATAGCCTTCAAATAAACTGAAAATAAACTATTTTATTTTTAATTTTAAAATAAAAATTCTTTGTGGAGTGCTAGGTTTTAAAACAAGCCTTTGTGAATGTTCTGGCACTTGGTTTCAGCCTAATAAAAGTAATTTCTGACCATTAACAATTCATGCAGTTGACTTATGCCAGTAAGTGAAAACACAACTGCTACACAGAGCCTTACTAGTCACTCACATCTCAGCAATACTCCTTGAAATGCTATCAACTGCACCAAAGTGAAACACTAGTACAGGCCAAGCTATTATCACAAATGGACTGTTACTCACAGTAACAGCTGTTTGGAAGGCCATATCAGTTCTGTGGAATTCCTGAACTGCATTAATGTACATAAGCCTTGTGCAATAAATAAATCATTATTCTTTCCAGCACTTAAAATACCTAATTGCAGAATTCCCAATTTATCCATTCCTCAGCTGTGCTTTTGTTTTGAATTGTTTATCCTAGCAGCTATCAAGGTCACTTGTACTTGCTGGCCACATGGTATCAGGCTGTTGTGATTTTCTCCTTAACTGCATTAAGTGAAGCAAAACGTAAGTTAAATTCTCTTTTTTCCATATAAACAGTTGCAGTAACTGCAACAAAGTTATGCAATTGTCTCATCATATGCTCCATATCCTCTTTCCTTTACGCTCTCAAAGTGTCCTCACCTACACTATGTTTATCCAGCTGTTTTAGGAACATCAGGAGCATTTCAGGTAAGTGAGGTTTTGGGTTGGACTCCAGTTCCACAGCAGCTGGTTTATTGTTTCATGTGAATTCACAGGTGATTTTTCCAATCAGACAGAATGAAGGGCAATGCCCAGTTTATTATTGCTGTGCTCAAACACTGCAAAAGGCATTGTCAATAGCTTTGCCAACCCCCTGTGTTTTTTTCATTGGCAAAGGTAGCAAATGGCTAAGCACAACCAAAACTCAAGCACTGAGACATGTTGAGCACTTACTAGACATTTTGAAATCAATTTAATATAGTTTTAAAAAAATATCTAACACTGAAAATTTTATACAAAGATTTGGAAAGAAAAAATTAGTTTATAGCAAGAAGGTGAGTTGTTTGTGAGATACTGCCTTTTTTTCAGTCAATTCAACTTCTGCAGAATACAACTTCACCAGAAAATACTGATTTTATTTTTTTTCCTACCCTACTACAAAGTATTTGGTTGTTTTAAAATAAAACTCTCCAAAATTCAGAAATATAGAACATCTAAAAAATCATGCTTAAAATCCAACCCGAGTTTCATAAGAAAGCCTATTTTGCAAAACTATTGTAAACAAAGCCATTGAATCTGTGAAAGAAGAGAAGTGACTTTAAGTGCGCTTCAGTTGCACCTACTGAACTGTGTTTAAACTTACTAGTTGACTACAGGATTCCTGGTTCTGTGCCACCCTCCTCTCAGATGGCTAATCCTGTCTCCTCTGACCTGTCTCCTTGCCCCATTATTCGGTGGTGTCTGTGCAGAACGACCCCCCCTGCCTTGGCAATCCCCCTTCAATTCTCTTCCATGGGCCTCGAGGAGACAGGGCTAGACAACAGTTTCTTAATGCATATCATTACATTCTTCATTAGACAAGGAAGTAATTCCACGGTTTTAAAATCAAATAATGTATTTCTATATATCTTTCACTTCCTCTCCCACTATCTCCCATATAGTCTCTCTCCTTAATAATAAATTTGTCACTAAACAAAAAACCATAATGTGTGAAGAAGATATTCTTGAACTCATCCCACATCTTGAACTCATGCCACAATAAAGGCAAATATCTCAAGAAAAACTGAACAGAACTGAAGTTTGCTTTTGTCAAGTTTATGCAACATGCCAAATAAATTCTTTTATGCCAGCTACCAGCAAAGGCTTTGATTTTACCTTATGGACACAGATCCCAAAAAACAAAAGCAAGGAACAATGGCAGATTGAGATATTCCTCAGGAGAATAATCTAATGAATAACTTTACTCCAAGCATGAGACCATCCCTTCAAGGCTAGATTTCTAAAAGCTTTGTTTATTCCATTTTGGATGTTAGTCTTACCCAAGTTTTTCCTGATTTAGTCTGAAGAAAATATAAACTAAGCCCAGGAAGTGAAACAGGCAAGCAATTCTCTCTGTATTCCATTCAGTGACTTTTATAGATGTTGGTGTTCAGAAACATCCAAGGAAAAAAAAGTTTTGTTGTTTCTACACGCACCAAAGAGTTGAAAGAGCTGTGTACTCTGTACATATGAGGTGTGAACGCCATAGTGCACATAGCTATCCAGATGCAAGTCATTTTTAAGTAATGCTACAGACATTTGGCTAAATGAGAAACAATTTGTTTGGTTTTCTTTATCTGTAAAGTCAAAGCCAGTTCATATAACAGAAATTTTCTCCAGCAGAAAAAGCTGCATCATTGGAGCAGTCTTGATTCAAATGAGAGGAGGCTAATGGGAAGTGAGCAATCTTGGCTTTTAAATGTCACCCCTGCAAGAACACAATGACCCTGCTGTCCTTCTGCACAAGCCTCAACACAATCTTGTGTGCTTTACACAGACACGTTTAAGTTTAGCACAAAATTAAGAGCATTTGTTTTCCCAGCAACTTTTTGATGCATATGATCTGAAGGAAGTGGTTCATCTGATCTTTCAGACATGATATATCAAAGATAAATATGTATTTTAAGCCTTTTCATCCTCCCCTGAAAATGGCCACTTCTGAAAATCTGATGGAAACACATGAGAGCTACTTACAGAAAAATACAGCATCCACAGCATGTTAAGGAAATGATTATTGGTGCAAGGAATTCCGGCCACAAAAACACCAGGTTTTGTGGTGGTGTTTAAAGCAAAATGTCTGCCATTTCACATTCAAAAGTCAACGTTGTTATTAGAAAAACAAACAATGAATTGATTTGATCAGTCTTTCTCTGAAGAAACAGAAACAGTATAAATACAATAAAGGATTGAATGTATCTTCTTTAGTAACATCTACTTTTGTCTGAGTACATATACTTAGGACTGACTTTCAAGATGCAGTCCAAGTTCTCAAAGTCCAGGGTTTTTTTTATTTAAATATAAACTAGATTGGTCTCTCTGCTATTTCTTTTATAATACTAGTATGATCAAAATAGTTAGCTGGAATGACAACCTGAAGTTTTACTTACCTCTGTAGACTCATATCAGGTTACACTAGTAAAAACTTTCATTTCACTTTTTGTTTTCTTTAAATGCTACTCAACAGCATTCAGATTCCAAACTGACCTTTATCTTTACACTAACCGCTTTTCTTATCAGCAGCAAAATCACTACATCTTCCACATAGTTGATCAGTCACTGTGTTTGGAATAATCCTTTACCCTAACATTTGGTGCTGACTATTAATAAATTAAGAACCAACCGCAAAATAATTACCCTTTCACCTAGGAAAGCACTGGTGGCCACCACAGAACACTCCCTCAGTGACATGGTGTTTTGCCCTGTATAATTGATGCAAATGCGTAACAGGATACTGCTATGTTCTCTGCACTAGCTGTCACTTCAACTCACATATTATTTGTCTCCATACTATGGGAGACGCAATAATCTACTGCAAGGTTTTTGTGTTTATCAGAAACAACTCTATTTTAACGTCAAACTACTTCTTTATTGTGACAACAAAGATAAACTTTTTTTTTTCCAAAGGGCTACAGATCATGGTGGTATATAACGTTATCTTACATTTCTCTTCCAGATAGATTTGAACCTTCCAACAAAAGCAAAAAAATATTTATTTCCGGCTTGTATATGTAATGTGTACAACTGAAAATTGGCAAATCTTTCTTATCTGTTAGCAGCAAATGCACCATAAATTATGGTGCATAGAAGAATTCAGCATTTCACCTTGAATAAGCATATAATTCATAGAATACTGCAGATGAAGGAGTGGAGATCTCTTTCTCCACTACCAATAAATTAACCTCCAACTTTGTTTTATACATCTGCCAGCACAGTGGTGAACTGAGGTGTTGCAGGCGCCATTGTGATGGACTAAGGAAATGCTAAGGTCTGTTGCTTTACCTCATCAATCTGGAACCCGAATGGAGCTTTCCCTGAAGGTTGCCTCCAAACACATTCCTGAGGAGCACTGACTGGTGACCAGATCTGCTGGCTGGAAAAAAACAAGTTGTGCAGCATAGTAACAGTGTTAACAGCTCTTCATCAAGACATGCTACCTCTTTAAGGAAGCCTTTTCATCAGTAATGAGTAAGGAGCTGATCTGTCCTTGCAGCAGATAAAATATTCTGAGAAAGGCTTGGGATTTTTTTTTTTTAATTAACAATGTAGTATTTTCACATGGTAGTTTTTTCCCCCCACATTGTTCACATACTAATCAAATTTAAGAATCAGACTATAGTATGCAATCAGTCTATATTATGCAACCACTGAACCTGCTTGCTCACTTTCTTAACATATGCAGTAAGAAGTACCGTGAAAGGATATTCCTTCCACAGTATTTAAGGCACCAGATGAGACTAGCTAGCAGACATGGATTTTGTTCTCAGCCTGTTCAGTGACCTTAGGGAGCACCTTCCCACTTGACTTTCTTTTTCCATAGCCTAGAAATGGCAACACTTGCTTTTTTGTTAAATTGTAAGAAAAAAGGAAGACATTAAAGGGGACAGTATAAATGTCACTATAAGGAATTTTTTTACTGACAAAAAGATTTAGCTGAGTTCTCCCTACAGCAGAGGCTAATAACAACAAACATTATTTGCAAGGGATAAATTAAACTATATAAACTGTCACTGAATTATCTAATTGGCATTTTCTCACTCTCAAATGCACTCCACATTAAGTAGATATTCACAATGGCTCTTAAGTCTTCAAACTATTTATAACTCTCCTAAACATTGAAATAATGTATTTACATCAGGATTAATCATCACTATAATTTAATTAGCATTTGACAAGAATTGATTTGGCAGAACTTTTTCCCTTAAAAATAGGAAATGGCCATAAACCAGGGGAATGGCCATAAACTAAACACACTGTTTTTTCTCTCTCCATCTGCTTCTGCTAAGATGCATTCTTCAACTGCTAATTCAGTCAAGATCTCAGCTTCATTTATCCACTTAATTAGAGTCAGATGCTGACAACGTCAAGATTATAAATCAAATCTGGGTATGCAGGCAAAAAGAAAGCTGCTGCTAACAGCAATGTACATGTTCTGATTTCTTACAGACCTACATATTAAAGAAGAGGATAAAGTAGTAGCATACTGGGAGCAGCAGTACAACTAGATCCCATAAAAGATACACCTAAAAGTTTAGTACATAAGCGCTAACCTTGTAAACACTCAGACACAAAAGTCAGGTCTAGAACCTCTCACTACTGCCAAGATGCAGAGGAAACTGAAGTTGGATCTCCTACTTTTAGGGCACTGGCTCCAGCTAGTAGGATTGCTGTAGGAAGTTGCTTTGCATCTCCTTCAGTTATATTTCAAAAGACAGTGGTATTGAAGCCTGTATGTTGCGGACAGCCTGACCACCCAATCACTCACCAGGAGCTCCCAGAGCATACCTGTCAGATCCTCCACCTTGGGTCCTAGTCAGCCCTAACTGCGCCTGTCCAAGGGAGAGGGGGCAGTTTGGGGCATCGAGATGTACATGATCCCATCTAATCTCTTTTTTTTTGCATTTTTTTTTGTATTTACTCTACGGGATCACATGTGTGTCACTAAAAATGTAAGTTGATCATAATTAATGCTGACTCAGAAATTGCAGAATGGGAGTGTTCAACTACTGTGTCTCCTTCTACTTGATATGTTTATGCTTACATGGACCAAGAACTCCGAACAGCTTGAGAATATGCCACAGTACTAAGAAAGCCTCAAAACTAAAAGAAAAAAAAAGTTGTATTATATAATTTTCTCTCTACAGAACAAAAAGCAAACAAACCAACCCTTCACTCTAAAGCACAGAACAAGTTGTTTCATAGCATAAAGGTTAAAAGGACCCTTGGGTGTTCTATTGAAACCATATAACAATGTTGAGTATTAGTTCTAAAATGATCTATATGCACAAAGCATACATATTGTTTAAGGATATATAGACTCCTGGGTCACTTAGTCCAGCCTCAAACTACCAAAGTGTTTTCCCATATCTTTGATAATATTCCATAAGTAAGACTGCATTTCTTTTCACTCTACTTTAGCAACAGTCAATTAAGCTCAAATTACCTGACCAACTATAATCCATAGGCAATCAAAACTGATTTTTCAAAAACTTTTTCAGGTAGCAAGAGAGTCATTTCAATCCTTTCTAAACTTGACAAAAACTCCTCCACTCACGAAAATCTGCACTATACAATGGCGTGCCTCAACTCGCATTCTCAATGTATCTTTTTCTCAAAGTCTTGCAACTTTGTCACATTTCAAGTTACATAGTTTGGCCTTGGGAATATTAATTTACTATAGTGTCAGGGATTTTCACTTTACAGGCTAACAGCCCTTCATTAGCAGCACAGGAACTGAACACCTGTTCTGGGACTCAGCAGCAATATTTTTGTCTTTTGAGCACCAAACCCAGAAATTTTAGATACTCACCCCACCGCAGAGCTATTCCAAATGCTATAATTTACAGGATCATGAAGATCACAGCAAAGGGTTATACAACAATTTTAACTACATGTGGGTAACTCAAAGATATTATATTGGATACCTGAAGAGAAATAATAAGCTTATCCAAAGCTAACATGCCTTGAAACAGCCAAAGAAGCAAAAAGCAGATTTACACAGGAAATTACAGGGTTTTTCTAAGTGCGTCAATTCCACACTGATACCATGTGGCATTCCTATCCCATCTTTCTCCAGTTTCCTGTTGACAGCAATTCACTGGCTTTACTTAAAGAAATTTTAACAATCTCAGACAGAAACATCTTGGCAGTAACAATGAAAAACCCAGCATTCATTCTGGCAGTTACCATAGCCATCTGTTGTTCAGGTGCAGGACTTGCACAGCTCAAGCAAGAGAATGAAAGCAGCAGCCGAGGTGAGGTACATAGTCAAGAGGAGGCCAGGCAGGCATAATTGCCTTGGGAGGTGGCCACACTGGATCTGGTGCAGTAAGACAACCAAAGACCAATCAGCCCAAAGGAAAAAAACTGCAGTGGCCTACAAATCTTACCTTATCAGTAAGCCCATGCCTCCACACAAAATACTGAGCTCTGGAAAGATAGACATAAACACACAGATCTACCTGAATCAGTCGTCCTTTCCTGGAAAACTTGTCCCTGAGACTTGTAGAAGGTGGATGTTCTCCCACACCGTGAGCTAGTGGGGGTATCCTGAACTCTCAGAAGAGATACAGCTTATGGATGAGTCGCACAGAAATAATTGCAGTTCTAAACTGAGGCCAGTCAACATCTCAGTCTCCAAGGCAATATGCCACAAAACAATAATATAAACTGGTGATATAAACAGATAGACCAGTCCTTAGCACATTGGTTAATTTCACTCCATTGGTTACACACAGATCAGAAAAAACGCCTTACACTTAACTCATGTTCAGAAAACTTTATTGTTTCCAGCTTTCGGTAGGAAACTAATGCCTCAAACCAGATTTTGCTTTCAGTTACAAAAGCAAAGTTATTTATCCTCAGCATATCCTTAGCATTAAACCACAGTGGGTATTTCCACCAATGACCACAAGTATGTGGGGGCTTTTGTGGTTTTGCTACAGCATGTGTGATCTACAAGTATCATCTGTAATGATTTGGTCCACAAGCATTCTACTAAACAGTGAGTTTTTTCAGAGCTGGACTCTCACTTTAATAAGATACAGCAAAGCTGTCCCACAGTTAAAGAAAATAAACATGAAGCAAACAGCTTTGTTTTGACCTGACTACCTATGTTACACCAGTCAAGATGAGAGAAAGAGGTAACCCTATTAAAAACCCTTATCTTCTTGGGGCAGCTATTTCATTTGTCTTTGGTATCACTAGTGAAGTGAATTGTCAGATTTATATCATCTGGATTTCTATTCTTATTCTTGAGAAAGGATCAAGCCATCATTTACACTCCCAATGGGAAAATGTTTTCATATAAACACTGCTGAAATATAGACATTATCAATCTGAACATGATTTTTGAACCTCTCAGGTGTGTATATATATATATATTTTACTTATTATAAAAGCATCTGAAAGTTCTACATGTTTACTTCAAAAGCCTCACTCTTCCTCAAACTAAAATCTTATCCTCCATTGTATTTGACAGTTCACTCAGACTTCAAGATTTATCTGTTCTTTTTATAACCTACATCTCAGTTTTTACCAGAGTACCAAGCTACTAAGCTACGAAACAATATTCATTCCAAGCCAGCAAATGATCTCATTTCACACACACATTCTCTATCTGGGTCCAAGTCCCTACAAGGCGAGTATACAATGAGATTTCCTGCAAAAGAAAACCTCTGAAATTAGTCAGGCTGACAAGAAACTCAGATTAGACTTGGCAAAATGTTCACAAGGACTTAGCCAAATAGGCTGTTTCTGATTTCTAATGACACCTAAAATCATGTTTGAGCCACTCCAGTTTTACAAGTCATAATCCAAATGAAGCAAACCCCTGTTGCTTTTCCAGGCTGATTCCCTCCCACATTACCACAAACCAGCAAGACAACGACTGATCTGCAATAAACAAGTTCTTACTGAGGTGTTGTAAGTATTACATATAAAATGACAGTGTTCTATAGATATTCAGCAACGTTACAAGATCCACAACAAAGCCCTGCTGTAATCATACTTCTCCCAAAAATCACAAGTGAAAAACTTCAGACTCACTAAATGTAACAATACCGTTTCAAACATGATGATACTTCATGCAAACCAAAATATATTCTCCTTGCAAAAGAAGAGGTCAACCTAAGACATGACTTACATATATTGCAATTCTCTACAGGAAATAAATCTAAAAAACATAGAAGTAGGTGCACAGTAGACAGATCAATTTAAAGTTAGTATTTAAAAATGCATAGGAAAAATCCATATGTAAGTACATGCAATGACCACTGCAAATGTGAATAAACAAGACAAGAATTTTGATGAACATGAAAACAGTCTAGTTACAGTTATTATGTTGCAGATTTTAGCCTAATGGAGACAAGTTTAAAATACCTACAGCCCCACTGAAAACAGCTGAACTCATAATTCGCTGCATTTTGGTTTTATATCCATCTTTGTCAACTTACAACACAATAAGGATTTAATTAATTGAATGCTTTCATGTCATCAAATAATTCCACTGGCCAAGCACAAAGCATACCAAATCACCTTCTAAAAAAACTGATGGAACATGATTAGGAAGGTTTCATTTGTGAAAATTCTATTACTGCGTGTTACTTTCTTCGGGTGGGTAATTGACCCAATTAGGAGTTTGCACATTTGTTCCTTTTACTTATTATTGTACTCTACTCTTGTGTTTTTACACTTTGCCTTCTTTCCCTCTAAAATTAAATGAAAGCTTGTACTGCCCGGGACAGGGAAGAAGAAAAATCATCAAATTCTGGAATCTCAGAATGCAGTGTTTCCATAGTTTCAGACTCTTGCAGGGATCTGAGACAGAGGATTCATGATATAGCAACTCCTATCAACTTCATTTCAGTAGGCTTGCTTTATTTTCTTATTCTTCGGTTGCTTTTCCAAGTGAACACAAGAGGGCACAGCTCTTGTGCAATCTTGAACTGTATTTGTAATCAGCACACACCAAATTAAAATCACTTCTTACATGCAAAGCATCCCCCTCTGCAAAGCTCGCATGCCAAAATAAGGCAAAGCAGCAGACCAGAAATCTTACATACTTATAATTTCAGCTGCTATGTGAAAACTAAAATGTTGTAGGTGAAATAACATAAGATTAACAAGTGATAAAGGTAAATCAGGACCTCAAAAAGAAATGTGTAGCACATACAAGTTAAAATACCTATTTCAGGAAACCTGACACTGATTCAGCCAACATCTGAAGATCCCAAATATAAAGCATCCTGGAAAAGGAAATACAGAATGACTCAGGAAAAGTGCCAGCCTGATGACAAGGAGGAAACAAAATGAGAATATAGGATTCTTCCCTGCAAGGCCAAGTTTATCAGTCTATTGTTAACACAATGATTGAAAAAAAAAAATGCTAATGTTGGAAGACTTACTAGATCCTGTACTCTACAATAGTAAATCAGGTGTTCCATTTAAATATAATATTTTGTGCTCCAAGATAATCCAAAGCAATTTTTAAAATTTTAGTTATGAAAAACAGATAATAGTCTACAACAGAACCAGCTTTCCCCCCCAAGATTAAAAAAAAAAACCCACACCAAACAAGAAAACCCAGAACTGTGCAATGCAGGTAAGCAATACTATATTCAGAAGTTACATGCAAGCACCAAAAAACTAATCAAAAGTTAGGGGCTGGTAAGAATTACCATTACGAGTTGACTGTTAACACTGCTGCTGCAGCTTCTGCTCACAGCTCAAGCACCTTCTACAAACATTCCCTCCCAATGCAGAATCAGACAGGTAAAAAGCACCAGGTATTTGGCCATCTCCTCACCCCCCTGCAGTAAGACCCTGTACTAGCAAAAAGCCCTGCCTTTGGCTGTGCAGCACCATGCTGCACGTAAGGCACAGATGTCATTCAAGCATCTCCAGCCATGGACAGGGAAATCCCACTCTGGTATGGTACCATCACAGCCTCCTTCTGTATGTCAGCAAAACGCCTCGTTCCTAAGAGCAGAGCAGCAATACTCTCAGCAAGCAGACTTACAAATTTACCAAGTTTGCCAGTGCACCTCTTGCTGTATCAGTTGCATTGTTTACAGTGCCATGCCTGCCTGCAGAGGAACCTAGCTAGGGGATTCACCTGCCCAAAGAAGACTGGTGCTCTTACCACACATGGTAACATTATCAGTAAAAGCAAGCAACTTCTGCTTTTTGCACATACTGACAATTTGTATAAGCAACGAACTGCTGTGCCTTCTTGGTTTAAAGCGCCTGTCTTCACAGGGAAGGTAAAGCCTAAGGAAATCTACTGCGAGGTCCAGATGAGAAAGATGCAGTCTGAAAAGCAGTTCACAAGAAACATGCAAATGAAAATAGGAGCCAACATCAACTCTACAATACCAACCTCTTAAAACGGACTATAGTATTCAGAGTGTAGATTCAATACACATTCTGTAGTTTCTGGGATACATCACAAATCCTAAAACAGCTTTGGCTATAAGATTTAAACCTTTTTAAAAATTGTTTATCTTGGCAAACTGTTTTTCCCTAAATACATACTTCTCTTGTGCTATTAAAATTTTAAAAAGCAAGAACTGGACTGAAACTCCAGTCATGGCATCACTGCCAATGGGACAGATGACAGCGTGGTTCAGTTCATGACAGGACTTAAACATGGCAATGCTCAGCATCAAGATGCTTGGCTGTAGGTGCTCAGGCATGTCTGAAACTCCACTGTCCTCCTAGATGAGACTCTTCCTCACATCCCAAAACTCCATCCTGCCCTTCAGATGCCTATGTCATCTTGCTGGATATAGACTGGCTCACTTTTCTTTGAAAGTAAACTCAGTGAAAACAACACTCTTTAACAGCAATCAGCATGTCCAAAAACTAAGAAACCCGACAGTACAATCTCTTCTGTGAAAAAAGTTCAAAACACCTTCCACCTTCCATAAAACTGCCCTGACCACCAGGCAGCAGGAAGTAGCACCGCTAAGGTATCTGCCACCTCTCCTACAATGGCACACTGCTGAACACACACAGGTTCTGACCACCAAAAACATGTAATCATGTTCCTGGCTTAGGTGCATCTTCTACCTTCTCTTATAGCAGGAGAAAACAACAGTAATTAGAATGAACTAAAGGATGAAAAGAAAACAAAGTCTTTTATACAAAGCATGAACGAAAGCATCTATGCAGTTCATGGGACGTGGACGTCCCTAGTCATTTTATCTATCAGCACAAATACAGCCTCAGCCGTAAAGTGCTAGACTTTTTATAGGTCCATAACTTTACAAAAAATGGCAAGCATTCAGCTATGGAACTATGCAGAAAATTACTACTGCTGTGTACTCTACTGAGGACTTTAAGTCCAAAATTTTTTTAGGATACCAGACTATTGTACTAGGAAGCCACATTTTAGTTTGCATTTTTGCTCCTGCAATCTGAATAACACACTCTTTGTTGTAACTGAGATATGTCACAATAAGCAAGTAACAATTAGTAACAAAAATTTTTTTCTCTTCATTTCTTAGTAATATTTATATTAGCAAGTGCACTATGTCTGTTTGTCCTCAGTATAAAGACAAAACTGAAAAATAAAATGTTTCTCCAGCTCGGGTAAAAACGACGAAAAGCAGCTGTAGTATGTTCAGAATTCAGTGCAAAAAAAAAGCAAGCTCAGGAAAAGAGAGCAGAATATAGAGAGGAAGGAATAAGCACATCATCGCAACAAAAGATTAGGTTGCTGCTTCAGATTGTGTTATCAGCCATAGTGCATAATTTTAAGCAAAGTTATCTTCAAAATCAAAACCAACTTCCAAAAACTATTTGCTTTCGCCTACTTCAGTAGTATGATACAAATTTGTTATAAAAGTAGAATTAATTTTTAATTCTTTTCAGAAGTAACCATTTCAAAAGTAGTAACAGGCTTTAAAAGAAAGCAAAGATCGCATCAGTGTACATTGGTTTCTGGCCCCATTCTCTGAAATGCTGTAAGTTATCCCACACATGTTTGTTTTTATCTGTCAGTGTGGTTTATTGTTAGGGAAGTGTATTATCAGCTGTCTCTTCCCTGCCGTCAAAGCTACTTTGTTAAAGTTAATAGTGTTTGACTTCCAGAGGATCTTCTACCAAGGTAACACAAAAAACTTCTGCTCATTATTTTTCCAGCAATAAAGACCCCAAATGGATGCAGTATCCCCTTTACCTTAAAAAAAAAATCTATTGCATTAATCTGTTGAAAGCATTTAAGAATTCTATTTGTCATTTACGAAATGACTTCAGCTGTGAGCAACCAAAATGTTAACTGCACACCATCAGATTGCAGACCACACTGTGCTCATGAGTGTCTGCCCTGGTTTGCAGCAGACCACTGTATGAGGTTCCTATGCACCTGTGCTAATCTGCACTGCCTTCTGTTTAACTTTACCCGTTAATGGCTGTAACTGCTTCTGTTAACCAGCATGAAACATTCAGCAACACCCTGCCCCCAGCCCAGACAAACACATTATAATAGTCATCACTCAAGAACATTTAGAGACTAAAACATTGATTTCATTAATGATTTCTGCTTGGTTTTAACTTAACAAATTATAAATTGAGATGTGTTTGATAAGCTATATAACTTTTACAACTTTTTCTGCAGTTCCAAAAACATATTGCTTTTTACGATACTGTCACTGGTTTTTAGTGTCTTTACATTTATGTCTCTCCTCATCTCTGTTTTCTGCAAGATACTGTAACTACATCTGATTTCAAGAATACAGGTCTTTCCAAATAGCTGGTGTTATTTCAGAGAGGGCAATACATTTTATTACTTTTAATCAGAAATCACCAATTCTGTGACTATCTATTATACTAATAAAAATAATAATTTTTAGAACTGCAAGAACACAACAGAACATCATCAGAAGTTATGCTGAAAAATCTTTATATTTAAAAGATGCTTACATAAATAAAATACTGCTGCTTTAAATAAAAAAAATTTCATAAAACCACTTAGCAACTGAGCACATGGGTTTTAGTATAATACATATGTACCCTATTAACAGTAGAAAAGCAGAGACATGACAGAATCATCAGGAACTTGTTCCTATATAACTCAAGTTATCTTAAAAATAACAAAACCCAGTAATCTTTGAAAAGATAACACAGTTTCAGAAATGTTAGAATGGTCTGGCATATTCATAAACATTTCTTAATTGTAACAAATGTTTATCAGCTCATATACAAGAGGACCCAAGTTCAAATCAATTTTACTCTAAGTATGTGAGATATGCTATAAAAATCTTGCGTACCTCAGTAGCGTGCAGTAAGAGAAAAATAAGTATTTTATGCAGTGTTAAGAAACATCAAATCTCCTAAAAGACATTACAATAAGATATTGTAAAAAGAGAGAGGATTACTCTAACACTTATAATAGTAAAATCAGCAGTTTATAACAGGTGGTTTTCCCATGCACACATCCCTTTACATATGAGGAGGAATTTTTCATCAGCCATTTTTACCTGAATAACTTCAGTACTACCTTTTCAACATGTGCAAGTGCATCAAGACTATTCATGGTATTTAGGAATACATAAGGTCATTTAACTGCTAAATAGGCATTGCTGAGGAACCAGACACTGAGAAAGGTATGCACATCTTTCGGGTCATTTTACTCTATTTTCTTAAATATTGTCTTTTTTCGATATGTTCTTCATCTTACCAAGTCTGTACATATGTGTGTGTACATAAAACTATTTTCTCTATCAGAAAATCACAGCAATTGAAGTCTACAGATCCAAAGTCCAGCAAATAATGTTTCATTACAAAAACCCCGAGGTATATTTACTTAATGATCCCCTTAATATGAAATTACTGAAGGCAACAAGGTTGAAAACAAACTAACTATACATATTGCACGAATCAACTATCACGACTTCCAAAAAAAGTCCAAAAAACTATGCTTCTAGACTACGGCTACAAAGATGAACGTGTGCGAACAGAGTCCTTGGTGGCTAGCACAAGGGGGAGCAGTTGGGTAGTACTAGCAAGGCTTGTGACCCTACTTGGAAAGGTTCAAGATACAGGTTTGCAGAGCCTGCTCGCAGGCTGCCTCAGCCCACTGCAGAGACAGCTGCTTTTCAGAAACTCTGTAACACGCCCTCAAACGAGCACCCACCGAAAAAAGAAAGCTGGCTTCGTCAAAACCGTCCTCTCCACAAGCACACTCCAAAGCACAGCTTTGGCAATTTCACTGTGCCACCTGATGTAATGTCTGGAGTTGGTGTCTATAAAGCAAACCCAGTAACTTTCATTTCAGTAATACAGCAACACTGCAAATCAAGGGAATTACAAGAAGTCAGAGAGTATCATTTAAGTCTCTAGTTCTCCTGCATTTCAATTAATTTTAAATGTTATAAGAAAATACTAAATGTCAGCTGTCCCCCATCCCGAGGGAATTAAGAAGTTGCAGCGCACATTGAAAGATACTGAAAAGAATTTCTAAGTCATTGGCACTTGTGAACTTTGTTGTTTTACTGATCCTTCTGTAAAAATCTGTCAGGGTATCCTCAATCCAAGTTCGTTGTCATAGTTTACTGTGATGTTTTTCCAGAATAATACAGCTGTAGCGCTTCCTGTGTTTGCTGTCTGGAAACCACCTTCCCTGATACCCAGGACTGTATGCTCTCTAGGACCCAGAATCCTTTTAGTTTCATATTTGTGAAACAAAAAAGTTAAACACAATCACCTTCTGTCTGTGACTAGCAATCTCTGCTGCTACAGTTAAGCGCTATTTCAAACAAAAACTTTAAAAATAATAGCATGATAAAAGAGGTAGCCTTCCACACTGAAGTGCCAAGTGCAAACTGATTTAAAAAAAAATTAAAAATCATCAAACAAGTAGATTTGAAGCAAGGAAGCAGGCATTCAAACAAAGAGGTCACTTGTAATCCGCAGCTTCAATCAATAACTGCTTTCTATGTAGCAGATACATTTAATAAATGAAATTACATTTTTAGCATATCTAAGCCTTCCTAACAACTCCAAGAAAGAAAACTGTAAATTACCAGACAGAAAAATCCTCCATCCCATAATTACTTTTACTAGCACTTATTCCACTTTGCAGACAACTTCATAAAAGACATTCATATGTGCAAAACTCCACCCAAATTCCACAGAAGCCAGTGTGAATCCTTCCACAGAAGCCTCTAAGATCTTCGCTGCACTCATGATATGATTCACTACACCCCAAACCACAATCCATCCATTAGGATTTTGAAAGCCACTGAAATACTGAATCTTCATACTCAGGTAGGATACAATAAATAAATAACCCCACACCTTTTTAATTCTTACAATCAGTTTTATATAAGATTTTTCATAAGTTGAAAGGATTCTCACCAGAGTCAAACTTAATTCCTCTGCAACACGTGCAAGCAACTTTTATCTCCACAGAACTGCTGAAGCTAATTTTCACCAGCTGAGACTATCATGATCATCATTAAAACAAATGCAAGAAAATCCCTTCAGCACAGCAGAATCTGAGCTGCAGGTCCAATAAATCAGCTGGTTAGTTTAATTATAAGGAGTGTATTTATAATGGAGTGACTCCAAAAACATTACAGATAGGCCAATTAGTTACAGTCTTCCCTCAGAATAAAGTGAACGTAAACTGTATTCTTTACTTCTGTAGGTTATGTGAAGATTTTCATCTGGAAGAAAAATTTTTCTCATTTAAATCCACATTGCCCTTTTTCTTTTTTACTTACTGCACGCTGTTGTTAACCGAAGGAAGGATTTAAGGGTTTTTAACCAAAGTATCTCTCGGAAGTTCCAAGTAAAGCCTTGACAGGGCCCAGCTTGCCAAGAACTGCACTTTCTACCAGTAAGCAAGGAAATTTATCCAGCTTTTCTTTTTTTTAAAGAAAAAAGATGTTTCCTTACAAATTTATTTTCTCTTCTAACAGTTCTGTGTGCTCGCTGCCCAACACAAACACAGACCTTTCCCCAAGGACAGGGAAAAGCTCCGAGCACCCAGGGGGACTGCAGTGGTAGCAAGGCCACACGAGCCAGGGCAGCCATTTTCCCCCTCAGGATACAGCCCCAGGCAAGGGGGCCCAGCCAGCCAGCTGTTCCCGGGCTGTGGCTGTACCTCTGCACGCAACACTGCTTCTCCTGTAGCCCACAGGTTGTTTCTCAATGTTTTTTGTGAGGAAGGCCCAATGTTTTGTTCAGAAAAACCGTCGCCTCCCATGGGTATGGACCTGGTGCCTGAGGTGGGAGGGGGAGCGCAGGCACTGCTGCCAGGGAAGGCTGAGAAATGGCTGGGGCAGCGAAAAGGTCTTAACCTTTGAGTGTGTGTTTTAAGGGACAGTCTTTTTAGGCCTTGCATTTGACCTCCTTACATCAGGAAAATGCTATACTATACTCTGAAGGACTGCCCTTTTATTTTAAAGGATAATTTGTTCTAAATACATGCATAGTCATTATGGTGGGCTGATAGATAAATAAAATGAGCGTGTCCCAAACCATTCATTATACACTTTTATTACACAGTACCCCATACTGCAGCACTGACCATTTGATGAATACAGTTCATACAATGGTGCTGACATCCCTGATGTGCCTATGAAGAAAAGACCCTTGTTTTATCTAGTCTATATGGTAAGAAGGTAGATAGCCTCCATGCTGTCACCTGCTCCAAGACTAGTTTAGCCGACAGCACGAAGCAGATCTGTAGTACACAGTTATCTCAGGTTTTCTTTGCCTATAAACTATGTTGTGTCACAGTGAAGGATTTGTACAATCTAATGAGAAAGCAGGGAGTGTATCAGAGCAAGGCCGGCTTTCATGGAAGTGCTAGCCCCAGGCACTTTATTAAAAGGGCCTCTGGAGTGTAGTCATAAAAAGAGGGATGAATTTCAAAGGTAACTCAGCACAACAAACCGCCGAACAGCAACAACTTCATGTAACTGCCAAGAGGAATATGGCTGACGCTCAAAAATTCAAAAAAAGCAGAAACATGATAAGAATAGAAAGGATGTTCATTTTCAAGCAGAAGATAAGATATGGATTAAAGTTCATTCTCAGAATAGGGCAGAGAAAGATTTTACGGCTACACAAACCCCAAACCAGAAGTTTCCTTACAGAGTTATTTAAGTAATGGGGTAAACTGAACTGCAGCGCTTACAGAACAGAACGTGTGCTGCTGTGGGATGTAAATCTTGGCACACTTACACTGCTGGGGATTCTGGCAGCCTTTATTCTGGAGTTGTGGTAGAATTCAATTTTTATATTCTTCATATTTCTATCTCTGAGTTTATCTACATGGACATTAAATTTATTCATTCCTGTATGTTCTTTACCTCTGTCATTCAGTATTTAGCTCTCAAGAAAAGCAAATAACCACAAAAGGGTGGTAACTGTGTAACTAATCTTTTACACACAAATTATGTTAACTTTCTTTCCTTTTTTCATTACATACATATAATTTCTACTCATACATCTTGGCCTAATGATGACCATTAGTTTATAAGCTGGGAGAGCTTGGGGAGGGAGAGGTGCTGGACAACAGGGGTCAGCTCAAGGAAAGGATTCCTCTCTTTCTAATCAGCAAGGCACACCCTGTAAAATTAACTGGAAAAGCAGCAAACAGATGGTTTGACAAGGCTTGTATCACTGGCAAAACAAGGCAGGGAAAGAAGACTGGGGACAATATTAGTTGCGAAGGGACAGGCAAAGCTGTACATGGGTTTTAAGTTAAGGAAAGAAAGTTGAAGAAAAACCTGCTAGAGAAATTTGTGAAACTATTTCAAGTTTCTTGTAGACCTGGCAATGGTGCAGTCTGCAAGTATACATTTAACCTTCAGAAATGACCTAGCACAGTCCTAAAGTGTATATTGTGAGCATATTGGGTCCATTATTCAAACAAGAATGAATATGAATGATCATTAGCTGTTAGGAGTTTTTTCAGAGTGTAAATTCTTGGTTTACTAAGGAGAAATAGCCAGGTTTGAAAGACTTGATAACGTTTTCTGAAATGTTATTAATTATTACCTATGGGGATACAACAGAATTCACCAGGAGTTCATTAGTCACCTTTTCAGGCTATGAAGATTTATTTGGTTAGTTATATGTGGAAAGAAACAGCAGACTTTTCCAGTGCCTCTCTTGTCCTACTGTTCCTTTCATATTTTTCTTCCACTCTCAGCTTCGCTTCTTTTTCCATTTTGCCTCTTATAGTTTGAATAACTGCCCATCCGCCACATGCCAAATCTCCTTTAGATCCTTCCTTAAAACCTACCTCCTTCACGCAGCCTACTTATGCTGATATTTTCAACAAGACATTTCCATTCATTCCCCATCTGAACTATTGTCCCATAAATCATACTTGTCTTGCTTAGATTGTCAGCGCTAAACATAAAGCATGTCCCAGACATTCTAGCAGTTGTTCCTAGTCTGCTGCCACATGAATGATAGCGGGGTCTTGTATCATTTCTGTACATTTCCCAGCAGGACAGAGGAGAAAAAATAATTCAAAGAACTTCACAACAGTCCTCAAGGCTTGTCTGTATTACACAGCTGGGAACAAACATTTCTTCCTCCTGTGAACTACAACTCACAACATTATTAGTTAACCAAAGGTTAAATGTAAGTAACAAATGTTTTTTCCTGTTACACCCGACAGTGCCTTACACATATACAGACATCTCAGTAGATATTATAATGTACCTTTCTTCTTGTTTGTGGAAGTGAATGTTTCAAATGACACAGTAACAGAACCTGAACAGAAACCATAATTATTAGTCCTTATCAGTCAATAGCAAGATATGAATTGCTTAAAATTTGATGAGAAAGATCTGTGAACAGTTTTGAAAATGAATTTTGTCATGTCATGTTTAGTCAACAGCTCTCTATTTCAATCGTGAAGATTAATGTTTTTTCCATTAAACTAATGCCAAAACTTTGACTCACTGGAAATAAAACATTAGTTTAAAGAGCTACTCATTATCATTTGTTTTACAGTAAAAAATAAATTTCATGAATTAAGATATAAACCATTTTGTCACATAACAGTATGTTGGAGAAGACACGGAAGGTGACCTGTGTACAAATAGTTCATCCATCGTTGCCAAGTTCCCAACTACTGTAACACTTGCACAGTTCACATAGAAAGAGAGAAGCTTTGCTTGCTCAGTCTGTTGACTTAGGTTAGCTTTTCTCTGCAAAATAGCAGTTATAATGCATACCTTACAGGAGCATGGTGATAACTGACTGCCATTGTCACTAGCCGTAGTGTGCAGAACCCTCCCCTGCATGTTAACACCCGCTGGCCTAATATCAGCACCAGCCTGGATGCACATCCGGTGAGATCTTCTGGGACATGACACCCTGATGCATGTGAGCAGAAACTTCTCATATGCATAGAAATTCTCAGAATAAATCCTGGAAAGAAGTTGTACAGGTTGTAACTATAAAGTCATGATAGTTTCCTGAAAGTACCTCTGCACTGTCATCACATATTGCTGTTTATGTGAAAGACACTAACAGTAGATCGCAAGGTCACCTTCTTGCCTGCAAAGACTTTATTCCCACAAGAAAGCAGCAAAACTTGTGAGCTTCCAAGCACTTCTGGGAAAAGATGAATGGAAATGGATGGTGTCCAGCATCCTGCAAGACCTTCATGTTTGTTTGAAATGAAAATAAAAACCTTACTTTAGCATTGAAAAATCTATATTAAATATCTAAATGAGACAAGAAAGAGAAAATATAGGAATTATTATTTTTTAAATATATAATGACATTAACTGTCAGTGCTGGAGTATCAAAAAATCTTACAGGAATTCTTGCAAATTTTACAAATCCTTAACTTCAAATTCTCAGTTATTTCCCAGAAAATGCCATGGACAGCAGTTGTCATCCTGTCATATATTCAGTAGGATATAGCTCATTTTATACTGCATTTAAGGTTTTAATATCTTTTGTTTGTTTGCGACACAGTGTTTTGGTCAATTTTGTTCTCAGACCAGATTTCTTTTTTTAGATGTTTTTCCTCTACAAAATATTTAGACTCATTCTTAACCTACTGAGATCTGGAACTGGTATTTTTGGCTTTAGGGATGCTCCAAAATGACAAAGTTGGGAAAGCACTGGCAGATAGTGCCTTTGCAACTGCGGACAGATGTTTTGTAAAGGCTGAGAAGCTAAGGAATCTGCAGAATTCCTAAACCCCAGTGGGTTTAATACTCCTCACTGTCTCTAAAATACCCATACTTTGATGTGTGTCCTATTTCCTGGATTCATTAGCACTGTGAATTTTAGTATCTCTGCAGACCATTAAAGTTTTCACTTCAAATGCACATCCTAAATATTTAGAAATACTGTATTTTCTGAAGAAACTACCAATGAAAATGTTGTTAAAGGTAATTCAGAGCACATGTAAATGATCTGGAATGTATTTCCTCTGTAAAAGCTGATTTCTCCGAAGTTCCTTAATGTTGGTCATAATTTTGGGAACCCTGGTTTTGGTTCTACAATATGAAATGCTTTGAAAAGGTTGTGATTTTTCAGAGGATAGATGAGTATTTTCAGAAAACAATACATATTCCTTATAGAAAACAATATATCTTCCATGTGCCCCTACTCGTCTACTTCAAAACTGAAGCACTATAAAGTTTCTAGTTACCACAGATAAATTGAACAAACATAAAACCACTCTGGATTCTTATGCTAACTACCTCTTGTTCCATGTCCGAAAGTGCTCGGTTTGCAAATAGGAACCTCATCTTTCTCTACTCAAGCTCATTTGGATCTTAATATTTACAAGAGAGACTTCTCATGCTTTCCACATTATTGCAGACAGGAATTGTTCAGGTACATCTGTGAGAGCTCACCACCTTCATTTCAACATCTCCAGTTCTAATTCGGGAATGCACTTCAGCAAATCCATCATTTCTAAGCAATGTGTAGACTACACACATATTCATCAGTTTTCTGAATGGGAATATTTTCTTTTAGATCATACAGCTGGAACCTACTAAATACTTATTGTCATGCAGCACAAGAAAGAATTACAGCCAATCTTCACAGGGTTAACTTCCCAGCGTTCTAAGAATAGAATTTAAAACCAAACAAAACAAAACAAAGCAAATACATTGCTTAGAAATAAAGTTGCTAGATACAACTGAAGGAACAGGTTCCTTGAACAAGCAATTTTATGCTGCCATTTTTGAAAGTCAGGCTGGACTTGAACAGTTGAGTAAAAAACAGTAGTTACCTGAATGCAGACATTACAAAACTGGGAGTGAAGAATAATTTTAAAGACATTGTCTCAAAGGGACAGTAAGATTTTGTTAAATTACATTTGAAGTTGTAATAGCCAGAGCAGTAGTGAGTGACACTGTTGTTAGGAAACCAGCGCTGCTGGACACAGCGTACAGTTAAATCCCACCTGTGCTATGTGTGAGGGAGAGATGTAGGGCCTGGCCCATAGAGAGGACAGTTACAACGAAAGAAGATACTGTTTACATTTCAGAAGTCTGCATATTCTTACAAAAATAACCGTCACCATCATTATCGGATGCCAGCTCCACAGCATACGCAGTCATTCCCCACCTGATTACAGCAAAGGTTTTTAGGATCCATAATTCCATCCCTTGAAAGAGTGCCAATATCCAGACTTACGGAAAGTCAAAATATTTTGTGTCCAAGGCATATTGTACTGAGCACATTATTCATTTATCAATTCAATCAAATCTCCCTTGTTGAAGCTTCTCAACATTGCCACAGGATTTCCAGTCTACTAGTAGAGTTCAGAGCTGTTAGTTACGCCAGCAGACTGTTCTGGCTTGCTAGGTGACATAGAAAATACTTCTTGTAACTGATTAGCAATAGATTGTTTTTATAACTGTGTTTCTGTACACATGCCTCCAATATCTCTTCCTTATTCCCAGGACAGAGACATCAACTCGGTAGTCACAGACTACTATATTACATCAGAGAGCCTCATTAAATCACTGTAGACACAATTATCTTTTGTATCCATCAAACCATGAAAGGTTACCTGAGTTACTAAAAAATTCCAGGCGTGTCTTCCTAATAAACAACAGTATAGTGATTAATTGCTGAAAGAATCTGGTGCTTTAGGACTAGCTTTTATTTGGAAAGTTTAACATACTTATTCACCAGACAACTGAACTCTCCACTTCTCACTTTCTCAGGTCACCTGCAAGTACTGAAGATTTATGTGAGCAAGAAATATTGTTACTTTTTAACATGGCGATGTTTTTTTAAGCAACATATCTCAGATAGAGATTTAGCCTCATGATGCATACAAAGAGAGAGATTTTGCCTTGAGAGGATTTGGTATGAGCTGGGTCACAAAGGCAATTAAAAGTCGTAAACCAGATGTATTATGTCTGTTCTATCCTTCGTTTGTGTCAACGGGTGAAATCGTAGCATGGTACGCCCTGGTTCATTTTGTCATTCTAAAGCTAGAAATGATGTAAACAAAAAAGCAGCTCTCTTATTTTTTCAGTACTGTGACAGATAGATAGTAATTTTATTCCACTTGAATCAATGATAAATTTGAAGCTGAAAATGCAAGTGTATTTTTAAAGATTCTGATTCTATAAAGTGCATTTCATAGCCCAGAGTCCCTTCAATTGTGATTAATTTGATTTTTCTATATCCCACAGTATCTATACAGAGAATGAAACATATGTAAATAAATCACACCACTAACACTGTGTTTTCATTCACCTGTGGAATCCTTTATAAGAATTATTGAGTCATACATGCCTTAACATCCACGCTGAGCTGTGCTGAATATGCTTTCTGCTTCCTTGGAAGATCAGTTTAAACACAGTGAAATAAGTAAATCATGTATGTGGTTGCTCAGTAAGGAGTTACTCAAGTTAATTACATTTCTGTTGTTTTTGGCAAATAACCAATGCTACAATATTTACTTTAATAAGCTGAAGTAAGCTCTGAGCCTCTTTAAAATCACACTGTGTAGATTGCAAAAACTGTAAACCCTGCAGAATGAGGATTCCACTTGAAAATAGAGCCATTATTTATTTGCCAAACTTCCTGCAAATGGGGGAGGATTTGCTATTCTCAGTAAGGTGTCTTTATAGGTAACTGCTGGGAAAACTGTTGCAGTAAGTTGGTGGCACTGAGCAGATGGTGCTGTGGCATCATTCCTAAATAAATGCCATCTTTGAGAGCCCACCCATTGGGGTACAGTAAAAGTCTCTCTGGCCTCTTTGCCACCTAATAGGATGGAGATCAGTACCTAACCTAACAAGTTCATAAAACAAACTAGTTTACATGTCCCCTACTCTGCTCTAGTCCCAAAAAACCACTGTGTCTGACTACCCAGGAGATCTCCAGACATGTTGGATGCCATGGCATAGACAGGTTACCCTCATTCCTTCCTATATTCCCCAGGACACCAGTTCCTGAAGCAGTACTAATAAAAATAGGTAGAGATTTCCATGATTGCACCTCAAGAAGTTCACCTTCATTAACCATCCGGTTCTTTCTTCAAATGCATTGTTTGGGTCATATTTGCACTCTCATCTTCACCTATGGGACTTTCAGACTCATAACTGATACAGTTATCTGCATTTTTGGGCGGGGGTGAGAGGGGAATGCCATATGTCGTCCCTAAATAGCTTACTTTCCATAGCCAGACAAAAAAGTGCCTGTAATTTGCTTTATACTGCCAATACTTTTTGTGAGAGGAAATTGTTGGGGCACTGGAAGTTATTTATTTTCCACTATATTTTATTAGGTTATTTCCTGTTTTTCTTCCTGTTCCTTTGCTCTGTCTAATTTGGCAGATTGATTTTCTTCTTGCACTTTCCTTCCTCTTAGTTTGAGCTCCCAGCCCTACTCACCATCTACTTGTCCAAATCTTCTGGACATCAGTTGAATCTTAGAAAGTAGAGCTGGCCAAGAATTTCAACATTTAAAATGTGCTTTTCCGCTAATTTAAACCTTCAGGCTTGCCATTAGAGTTACGTCCAAATCTAGAAAACAGTCACTCCTCTGTGATTTCTTTTTTTGCATATTTATTTTTCCTTTTAATTTATTTCCCCAAACTTATGCTAGCCCCTGCTTTATCTTGTTCCTGTTCCCATTAAAGCCAGAGTCAGACTGGCCCGATTCTTCCATTTTCTGTTTTAGGTATTAGCATGTTCCCAAAGACCCAGGCACCTCAGTAGTTTTTCAACATTTAGACTGGGACTGGTCGAGAGCAAAAGCACTGGGAAATACAACAACATTCCTGGTATCACCCGATGAGTGCTGGGCAAAATGGGACATTTGTTTGGGGCTACGTAAGCTTACCTGGCCGAAGACCTTTATTGCTGAAAACATTAACCTTCTTCCCCTGTGAATCTCAGTAAAGTATAATTTTGTTAAGAACATTTACTTACAGGTGAATACAATGTTCAACTTTGGCTTCCAGCTCCATCTCTGTTCTGTACTGCATGTTTTATTGTTGTATTAGGAAGTGAAAATTGCTCATTGCACGATGAAAATTAACCAGATTTCTCTGAAGGTGAATTTGCCAATCTACTAGCTCACAAATTTCTAGTGAAATGCACTACGCTTCAGGAAACGAGTCCCTCTAAAGTTATGTGTCCCTCTAGACTGAGATAAATTAAACAACATTAGATGCATCTATACCTTGGAAAAACAGATCATTAAGTTCAACTCACAGAGAAATAGCCCCAAGGGATCTTGGGCTTATTCAGGCTAGCCAAAGGCCATAGCCAGCACAGCAAAAATTCCAAAATTTGACATATTTAAGCTATTAATTTGAATTGCCAAATAGTCTTTAGACATATTGTTACAGACCCCTGAAGTGAAATTGCTCAGCAGTTAATTTTATTCATCATTGGCATCAACAAATGTTCAAGGAAGGTAGAAGTGTTGTGTTATTCCTGCAGCACTTTATGATTTCTCTCTTAAGAAAAAACAATGGATTTGTATTTATTTTTAACAAATGCATTACTATTGTCATAACTCTTCAAAATAAATTAAACTATTACAGCACACTATTGATTCAGTTCAATGGCACATAAAACAACTCGAGAAAAGACACTTATGAAAATGTTATCATTACAAAACCCAAATGAGGAAAACTCACTTATTTTAATTATGTATTTAGTAGTAACTGTGCACAAGCCATCAAAACTGGAGAGAGAAACTCCTAACATTGCTTTCCTAATCAGTTTCTAAAATGTTATCTAAGTTTCAGCATTTGCTAAATAAGCACAAATTTGATAGCATTGAGGGGAAGCAATACACTCAAAAGAGATTACAAAGACAAGAATATGCTGATACGAAAGGCAGTGAAAAAATATGTTTTATTCCAAGAAAGAAAAAAACTTGGGGTATGACTTGGAAATTTGAACACTTCAAGAACAAGGGTTCAGCATTTTTTATTTTTCATTTTTGGCACACTCCATTCACTCCAATTTACTGCTCATGTTTGGACACAGATTCAACTGTCTCCTGTATCCAAGGATAATGACCTACCACTCCAGTGATTTAGTAAACCTCAACTTCATGCAGCCACTCAATCAGTGATGGGCTAATCCCTTAATGGCCATTTGTGTCTTTCCAATGCATCCTAAAGAGTTCTGCAACACTCTGATTCTGCTGCACAGAATTATGTGCACTTCTTCCACCCTCGTTATCTTATCAGGTAGCTAATTCCCACAAATGATCATGCAGTTTCAAGTTTAAGATGAAATTGCAATTGAATCATAAATTTGTCACTCTCCAGACAGCTGCTAAGTCAGTAAAATCTTGATCAAGTGGGGATTAGTCACTGGATTGAACAATTAAGACCTGTGAGTGCATCTGGCCCTCTGTCAGAGACATGTTTATTGATAAAAAAAATAGTTTATGCAAAGGTTTAAAATGTTATTAATTCTTAAGTGGGACATAATCCTTTATCTAGTATATTGTGACACGTAGCTAACTATCCCACTAACGTCTTGTTCTGCTCAATTGACTATTCAAACAGAATTAATCCTTTGAAATAATGATAACTGTGAGCCTTTATAAATTATGGGAGCAAAGCGCAGTGAGAGATGTCATTTTCAAAAATTGTTTGCTTCCGTAGCTTTTTTTCAGTCTGTAAAGGGAAACTGCCTTTCAGATCATCACTTAGTTATGCTTCTGTTAAAATGTTCATATATATTAAGCAATATATTTCCTACACAAGAAAAAGCACGTTTCCTGCAGAGAGAACTGACACACAAATCTCTGAGCCCTATTTTGAAAAAAATAAGGCACAATGGGATACTAGAATGCTATTTTGCACTGCTCGTTACATATTGGAAACAAACAAAGGAGATAAGCACTTCCCCCAAGTTAGTGATAAAAGAGATTTTTCCCATTGTATCACGTACCCATGTTTTACCATGACCTGGTTTTGTTAGTTTATTGTAGGAAACAGATCTCTGAAATTTGAAATGTTACTGTTCCATGGCTCTAAATTTTACACCTTTCATATATTGAACATTGAGACAGTTTCCTAACTACAGGTATAGATGGACTGAGATTCTGGCTGCTTCTATAGTTTTTCAGTTACAGAGTTTTTATTGTGTTGACAACCAGTTGTGAAGAACTCGGCACAGACTAAACCCCTCATTTCAGGCATACTACTAATAGCAGCAATTTTTGGTCATCTTTGTTCTGACCAAGACTTCAACTAGTAAATTAAAACTGAGTGATTTAAGGTATAATTCACTAATGATAAAACGAGCGTGTGCAGTCTTGTTACCTGACAGATTCAGCGCCCACCAGGTCTGTAGTAGGTAATCGTTGACCAAGCTCTTTCAGTGCCACCAGTATCAGTTTTTCTGATTTATCTGGTTTAAGGAAAAAAAACAGCATTCCTGTATCTGTAGATAAACATGTGGTTTGCTTGCCTGATGGAAACCTCTGTGTTGTACTTGCTTGTTATGAAATTATTCATGGGAATTACACCAAAGGAGAAAACTGAACTTGCATTTTCTGCAGCCCAAATGCTCTCATTCCATAGCGCTGAGTACAAGACTTCATTTTTAAGCAGATCCGTACCCTTGGCTTACCTCAGAAGATACTGAAACAAAACATTCAGTTCAGTGTTTGAGAGAACTATTTCGCTCAACTTGACATTGCAATTTTCAACATTTTATTTCCACAAAAAAGACCCAAAAGATTAAATATAAATTCGGCCCAATGAAATTGAAATTTGGGACAGATGCCTAAGTTTGGCTGCCGATCTGAATCAGTTCATATCCTTAATTAACTTAGCACTGTGCTTTATACTGCAACGTTTCAGAGTTCAAAGCCACGTCAATATAATAACAATGCATTAACTCCATACAAGAAACTAAGATGAATTAATGTTATGGAGGAAATTAGTATCTCCTCATAGTAACAGAGCAGTGATATTTTTCCTTGTACAGTCACACTGAGCAGCACCAAACGCAACATCACATGCAACATCATAATGTTTAGCTGTGTTAAGCATTCACAGAGATCAGTGGGAAATAAACGTATATATAATTTCGGCAGTGCGTAATTACATTCTGTACCTTTAAAACACTCTCTTTATTCACAACTCATTACCAACTCCGTGCCAGACTCTAGGTGAAGCGCAGAAATGAAACCAAGTATGGTTAAAAAAGTTTTCAAGGAACAGTTTAGTCAGGCACATACTTTTACCTGAGGTATAAATATTGGCTGGATTTAGCATTGGGATATTGTAGAAAACCTGAAGTCTAAATTAACTGTCTTCTGTTTTTTGATCAGAAAAGCTCAACAGAGTCCCAGCCATTCCACAGACATAACATTTCTGCAGCCTCAAAAATAAAAAATAAGGCCTCAAACAATTATTTCAATGGCTCCCTCATGCAAGCCAAGATTATGCCCTTAAAGACACCTTTTGCAGAATCCCTGAAGTGCTTAATTCACACCTCACCATGGGCTACAGCACACAGGAGGGGAAGTTTTAGTCACCATTTAGTTGAAGGTAACAACTGCCATGGGCAAGAGTGTGCAGAGGCAGCCGAGTCCCTCGGGGCTGCTCCTCGTTTGCTCAGTGCAGCATCAGCACTGATGGTTGGTTAGGTGGGTGTTCGGGGCTGGGCCACATACACCTGCTGAAGCTGGAACATTTTAATTTGTGTTCACTACGGCAAATTCTCCCTCAGTATCACACCCTATGTTCTTTGTCAAATCACAGCTGAAAGGCCTCTTGTTCAAGGAACGCAGCCCAAATTCTTCTGACAACCAGGTTGGATTAGGGTGATTCACTTCATGAATCAGACAGAACATGACCTACGCTAGCCATTGCTTTTCCATACTGCTCAGAGCATAATTCTGTAAATGCTCTAAAAACCTACTCTTATGGGCCACAGTCATTTCACTTTGCCCTTGCCTATGGCTGATTAACACAAATTAAATTTCATGCCAGTCAGCTCAAGCAATCTGCACAGTGCACAGAAATCCAGAGTTTCCACTAGAAGGCAAAATTGTTTTCACCAGTTACTAATGTTTTCAGAAAAGATCAGATATCAAAGAGAGGAATTTAAAAATTCAATGACAATAATCTTTGATTTAAAAGTACAATTGAAAAATCTAGCTGGGTTACAATTTTTGTCCTGAGTTTAGTATATGCCTGAATAAAAACATTTAAGATGTAAAACAATAACGCTGCCTTTAAAGATAGATCTCTGCACAAAGAGCCAGGAATGTACAAAGTTATTTCCAGCAAATGGCCAAGTTAAACAACACACAATGACAAAATTTCCCCTGACTAAAAAAAATGTTATACATTTCATGACTATTCACTACATTGCTCCTAAAGTGAGTTTACGTTTTGGGCCAACATTTCATCTGCGCCTTAAGATTAGCTCACCCCTGTCTTCTAACATTAAATACTCATTCCAGGCAGAAAAGGGAAGTTAAAAAAAAAAAAGTGCCCTAGGTTTCTCTGTCACCTGAAATTTCATTCTACTTAAGTAATATACAAATCTTAACAGCGTTAAATGCAGAATTATATATCAGAGGTCTTTGAATCCAGCTGAACTACATGATACACAGAACATTATTGCAATACATAGACCTTCCTGTAGTCTTGCTATCAATGTCACAGAACATCCTCTAAGTCTATACTCATGTGGAATAACTAGGATACTAAAACTGGAATAATCAGTCGGTTTTGAACCTAATCAAGCAATTTTTGGCCAGGTAGAGGTCTGACTCATATTAACTTCAGGAACGTGGGGCTTTTCTAAGAGTCTAAGATTGCAGATTCAGCAGAGGCTCATACTAGTAGAAGTGCATTCCATTATATTACATTTATTAACAAGGGAGATTAATGCTGTAACTGGCTGGTCTCAAAATTCAGAGTTAATTGTGAAATTCAGAGTATTTAGTGGGCTTTGGTTCCCTATAGTACCCAGTTCCAATAAATACTCTGGTGCCATTAGAAATTACATTGCATAAGTGTCTAGTAAAGAAAAAGTTTCAAGATGTAAATCCTTTTAAAAAGCAGCATATGTTTTGCTGAGGCCATCCCCAAAAAATTGGTTTGGGTCAATCCAATTTTTTTAATATGATTTTGGACATCTAGACTCTACAAAACTTTTTGTATTCTAATTACATGAAACACAATAGCACACCAAAGGAAAAAAGGTGAACTCTAGAGGCTCTTCACTAAGAAAAATTCACTTTTTCTTTGCCATTCTTTAATGAAAAATTTTAGCTCTCTCTGAAATGCTGAAGAACATATTTGTTCTCTAGTCAAATGCCACCTATCTGTCTATGAGGTTTTAAATGCTGTGGCTCTAAAGCAAGTATTGCTGAACAGCTAAATAATACTGCCAAGGTATCAGCTGCTTCATGTTTGTTATTGTGGATATGGAATACTCCCCTGTGAGCTGACCGTCTTTAATATAGCCCAAGCTCATAATAAAAAGTTTGGCTGGATGATCAGTGGTTTATGGGAAGGGTGCCTGGGGACTTCAGTCCAGCTTCTAGTGGCTGCATTCTCCACATGTGCAGCCACAAAGCACGAAAGCCAAAGACTGGGAGGGCAGGAAGAGCAACCTGTTACCTCCCCACCTCTGCCTTTAATAGTTAATGATTTGTTAAGGAGACAATGGAAATGTCTTCAGTGTTTGATTCTGCCTTAGAAAAAAAGAGAGATTCTGAAAGACTTAACTGTTAGACCTGTGTGTGGTAGATGAGAACTAAAAGGGTTAACCAAACTAATCGTGGGCAGAAAGTAGCAAATATACGGGACATGAACAGGTGATAAAAGCTGGTAAGATAGATGACAAAATTAAGAAAATAAAGAACACTGTTATAAAGATTTATAGATCAGCTAAAGCAGAGCAAAATAAATGATAACAAACACTGATAAAAAAGAAATGGGGCATCAGCCATATAAACACGCAGGAAACTTCAATGTTCCTGTATAGTACTATGACACTACTTTGTTTACACCAGCATTGACCTTTTGCTCCCAAAAAAGTTTATTAA
Source organism: Steatornis caripensis (assembly GCA_013398225.1). Classification (NCBI taxonomy): domain Eukaryota; kingdom Metazoa; phylum Chordata; class Aves; order Caprimulgiformes; family Steatornithidae; genus Steatornis; species Steatornis caripensis. The sequence continues at coordinate 108,881 of VZSC01019463.1, forward strand.
CCATCTTGGTCTTTCTTTGTGTTGCTTTACTCATCAAGAGAAAGTTGCACAGGGTTGATTCTGATGAATGGCTTTTTCAGAAAGTCAAGTTATCCTTGACTAGATGCAGATGGCCTAGTAAAAAATGAATGCTGCCAGCAGACATTGTCTTTATCAGTAATAAAAGTTCAGCAGGGACTAGACTTCCTCATCTCTGGCCAGAGAAACCCAGCCTTCTGTTTCAGCACCGTATCACATATTGTCCTAATGAATTCTTGTAACACACTGCAGCCCAGATAAATATGCTTATATTAATGTTTTTTGGCAGTCTGGGGCATGGTACAGAATTGACACAAGTGTTTGGATTCTGCCTCCAGCAGACACTAGGAATTTATACAGCTTAGAAATATTAGACTGTTGTTACAGTCTAATGTAACAACAAGTCAAGTAACTGCTTGTCCTGTGTGATGACCTTCAGTATTGAAACGGCAGTTCGTCCTCCCCGGGCTGGCTTCACAAAGGGGAAACCTGTAGCAAGCCACACTGAAGTGCTGCAGCTCAGAGTGGGGTGAGGAAGCAGCTCAGTCACTAAAGGGTTTCATTCATTCCACAACAGAGCAAAAAATAATTTGAGATGTATATTTCAGATGGTCCAGTGGATGTTCACCAGAGCAATATCGACTGCAGGCAATTCAAATCCTGCTGCCTCATGACCTTTCCTTTCTTTGATTCGCTATTAATGCTTCCTTCTAAGAACAGAAACACGCACCTCCACGCTTCTGAGGTAACGAGCAGTGAGTTATTTACAGCACAGCTCCCTCCAGAGCATGAAGCACTGTCCTAGGCAGCCTCAATGACAGTAGGAGCTTGGCCTTTGAAGAATGCCCCAGCCAACTAGACTACTAAAACTGTAATTCTCAAGAGCTACCCAGATCCACTTTGATACACGCTGTAATTACAATAACAGCACAATACCGTACTCAAGCTACTGAAGTGCATTTTGAGTTGTATTACATGATAGCCTTCAGCTCTGACTGCTGCTTTATAAGTCCTGTAACTTTCTGTTGCACGTCAGGAAATTCCTCCAGCTGCAGTGGGCAGCCTGACTGCATTGCATTCCCAGAACAGTGGTTGTCCTAAGTGCAAGCAAACCCTCCAGGCTGAGCCGTCTAGCGGCTGCGAGTGAAACAGCTCTCCTGCTATAAATACGGGTCTTTGTTGGGCTGGAGCGCTTGCCATACAGTAGATAAAAACCTCTTTATTTGCCTTTACAATGTACCTTTACTGTGCAGCCAGACCGCTAACTTAACCCAAAAACCTCAGCAATACGGTTTAAAATGTCAGACACCTTCCTGGGAGGAAACATCAAGCAGTCGTGATCATTGTATGAGTAGAGCACGTGCACGAGGACACGCCGTTTCCCCAAGAAACTCTGGGGTGGGATTTTTTCTGGGCAATGAGGTTACATTTTTTCTGTAATTCTGTTTTTCAACATTTCATTCAAATGAATGGGAGTTCTGGGGCATGACTCAGATGAGAATGAGCCATAAAAAGAAACAGCCTGAGAATAAATACAGTTGTATTTCTCTCCTGCAACTCCATACGAAAGCGTCTTAGTGCCCTGTGTGTTTTTATAATCCACTTGCACCAAAAAGACTTCTTTGATGCTGGGGAATGGCAACCAGTTTTATATTAGATTTATCTAGTCCTTCAAGGGAGGATGATCAGCCAGGTCTTTCCATGACTGCTCAGCCTATTTTTGCAGATTAAGATCTTGGTTCTGCCACAGTTCACCAGAACATAACTAGCCTGTTTCACGTAAAAACCAGTGATGCTATGAAATTATATTTATACCTATGGCATAGGCATTTAGTCACCAGGAATAGGAACACCCTGCCTGGGACTGTACTTCCTCATTCAAGATTTTCAGTGCCTTTAAACACTTGTCTTTTACAGCCTTATCTGTGGCTTGCAACCTCTTCAGGGCAGAGTCTCCCTGCTGTTTGGTGTTCCTACAGCACCTAGCACAAGATCAGGCCATGTCACGGGTGGCTTCTGGGAGAATACCATCTTCCAGATCATCCTCACTGCTCAGAGCCCTTTGAGGTGTCAAAGCTAACTTTTTTTAGCAGCAGAAGCTGGCATTTGCGTTTGGATTACAATCTATATAGAAAACATTTATTTGACGCTGTGGCTTACTTCCAGAGGCCGTGCTGGTCTTGGTTCCCTCACCACCATCATGTAAGAACTGCACTGTGCTGGTAGAGTCCCATCTGCTCGTCAGCACAGAGATGGCCTAACCAAACACTTAAAACTAGGCTTCATCATGCTGCTATTTGAAGCCACAGAAGTTCTGCCAGCTTTTTTTATGGGAATCTACACAGGCTATGCTGACAACGTGAAAGTATGCAAAGCAGAGAAGAACATAACCTTTGTATATTTTGTCTTTGCCTCATTTGAATTATGTTCTAGCTAACCCTGTTCTTTCCTATATTACGAGTAGTCTTTCATGAAGAATCAGAAGAAAAAAAAAAGTTGTTTTTCTTTCTGCTTTTTCTTGTGGTGTGTCTTTGTAGGCTTTGCATTGGTAACTTGCAAGTAGACAAGCAGCTTGGGTAGTTCTTTAAAAACCTGGTTTTTAGCAAGACTGCCAGGGCATCTCACTAGTGAAACCAAGGGCAGCGCTTACGACGCGTGCATTGAGAACACATCCATTTCTGTCTGCCAGGCTCATCTTCCTTACAAACTGTTCTGGCGGTTTCCCTCCCTCCCATCCCTCACAGGGCGCTGCTGCCAGCCCTGGTAAGTCCCCCCCAAACACCAAGAGGCACTCTGCTCCTCTGCTGAGCAACCGGGGCTCAGAGCACTCTCTGAGGCTATTGGCCCACCATGCCTGTCCTCTGGGTTTATCTCAACTCTACCCCCGGTTTTGTCACTGTATCCTTCAATCCCCTCTCTCCCCATAAAAGTGTCTAGCTGTCTCTTAAACTCACTTTACCATTTGCTTCTTTGACCTCACTTGGCAACTTATCCTTGTGTTTATTATTTGAGGTGGAATAGTTCTGGCTACATTCCTGGTTTTACTCTTAATTGTCTAATTTTTAGAATGGTGTCAGTGGGGTTGGGATTTAGGTTTGGGCTTTTTTAAACTCATCGCTCTCATGACCAGATCTTCTGTTTCATTAGGCTCCTTTGTGCCATCAGGACTTCCAATAACTAAAGGAATCCTAATGAATCTTTTATTGCATCTTCCTAAATATTGCAGCTGGGCTTTCTTGTCCATTAGTGCCATTCTGAACTGCATACACTGCCTTTAATTACATTTTTGTTAATTGGAGGGGAGGGAGGAGGAAGGAGGATTTTCCTCAAGTAGGGAAGAGTTCCCCAGCTGAAAAGCTGAGGGATTCTCCCCGCCCATACTTGCCCCAGGGAGAAGGTACAAAAAGGGCCAGAGCAGCAGTGAGCAGCAGAACTTTCTCATCTCCTCCGGCAGCACACCTCTGCCTGCTGGTTGCCTTTCTGTATGCACCTCATGCTAGGTCCAGGCAGCTCTGAGCTGTGGGTCTGCAGGCACCTTCTCAGAGCCCCTCCATCTGCTCCAGGTCCTTGTCAGGCTTTTGGACAAGGTGCTGGGGGCAGCTTCCTTGCCATATTGGATTTGCTATCAGGTCACACAGGTGATGGGAAAAGACTGCGCAGGATAGGGCTTTCTCAGTGCCTGTCTGGGGAAAGGGAAGGAGGAAGAAACACTGGTTTAAGGCAACTACCTGCATCTTCAGGAACTGTTCCCAGCTGCTGTAAGGTTGGTTGGTGGAGCAGTGAAATGAATCCTACTGACATCCTGAAACAGACAGGTCTGGTTGGAGTGGTTTCTAAAATGAACAACTCACCTAACCCACCACGAAAAGAGAAGGAAAGAGCTACCTCTTTGCAAGTCCCCTCCTTCCCTTACCAGCACGTGTCTGAAGGACGGACTGCCTTCAGGTGCATTGCCTAACTGCCGTAAGACAATGTCTTTGTACCTCCTGTTCAGTCGGTACAGTCCATATCCTTAAAGAACATGACACGCACCAGAAGTATGATCACGTGGTTACAATTTAGGTGTGTTCACTCTCATGTTTTCCCAAAGTAGAAAGGACACTTTGCTGGATTCACCTACCTTGAAAAATCTGTGCAAGTGAACCCTTGAATCTCAGCTGACAGCATCAGAGAGAGAAGTGATCACGTTCCCTTTCCTACCCAACACATCTTGTACATCATGAAGTGACAAGAATAAGTAGAAGTGTTATCTATATAATTAACAATCTCCACTCGGGGGGGCGGTATGGAAGCTATAGGACAGGAATAGTATGCCAATCACAGTAAGACATTAACCATCAGCCAAATAACCTCGGTCACTATTTTCAGTTTAAGAACAGAGGGCAGAGGCATAAAAGATTTGCTCAATTAATCATGGGATTGAAAATTTTCCAGAGAGCTAAGGATACTTGTAAGATATAATAGAGTGCAGACCCCTCATCCTTCATATAGAGGTCAAGCTCACAGAAACACGGCCTGCTGAGCAGTTTCTGCTTGCTGCAAAATGAGAAATTGCGTGCTGCAAGAACCAGCGTCTGGGGGCTGCTTCTGAGAAATTCATGTAGTAAAGCACTTCAATAAAGGTGACTTACCTTGCTTACAGAATCTTGAAAACAAAGAAATGAAAGGGAGAGACATAAAATGCCTTTCATGACAAAGACTGTAAAGTAACTAGGAATAAAACTTTTAAAAATCTTGTAAACGTTTACCATTGTCTTCGCTACACTCGGCAGGTTGGGGGACATAATGATCATCAAACAACAGAGTAGCAAGAAGTACTTTCACTGAAAAAAGTGTCGACAGCAAAAACAAAAGGACATGCTCTGTCACTCATCAACCCACGCTTCATTTTTTGTAGCCATCTACCATTACTATTTGGCGTGCAATTCACTAAGCAGCAAAACCATGGCTGTAGTTATTTACAGGTCACTGGAAGTCTGGCTTGTGCTGCAGCGGAGTTTTGGTTGTGTTTCACAAAAGATATTTTTATTTATGTTGACTAATGCAGGCACAACTGCAGGCTGAGTTTTCTTTTTTTGGCTTTTAGTATAAACACTCATGGCAGCTCTCTATTTTGGGTGCAGACTGCAGAACAGATTGTTTTGTAGTTGCAGAAGACTGCTGGGTAAATCAGAGGACACCGTTATTGTGACTGAACTTTTCTTCAAGAAAGCAAGAGGAGTTGCTTTATTTTTTAATTCTCTGCAGTTTTATGCACACCATTCGCTCCAAATATTTGATGTTTGCCACACTTGTTATGAGTTTCTCCAGAGAGATGCTGTCTTTTGGCAGCAAAAGATAAAGTTGACTGATACAAATGAGTCACAGTACCCCAACAGTAATTAACAGTGATGCAATACCCATGCGAAAAAGAGGACTTGAAGAATTAACTGTTGAGTTTTCTTGACGATGCAGCTGCACTTTTAAGAGAGAAAGCTCAACCCATCATAGAAGTCCACTGTGTACATTAGAGTAAAAAGCTTGGCAAGATACATTAAAGATTTTTGCTAAAGAGATACAAATATTTTGCAAGGTCAAAGGGCACTGAGGCAGGCTGTACTTACTTCCAAAGAAAAGCAGGCAGTATGACAAAGAAACAGTAATATTTTTTTATCTTCATTTTCACACTTCATCATCTAAGAAAGACTGCCTTTTTCAACCTGCTGAACTGATTTAAGCCACCCCAACTCTAAGTTAACTTCTACTTAAAAGTCAGTCTATGACATCCTAATCTAAGAAGTTATATGTGCTTATGGTTTCAGTGTAGTTCTACAGAAGGCCAGTACTGCTATTTATAGACTGGATTTTACTGTTCTATAAAGTTCTTATAAAAAAATTACAGGTCAAAAGAAAAGGAATAGTTTGGTAAGAAGAAGAACTACTGAAGGAACTGTTTTATAGCACAATATGAAACTTGACACTGTTTGCTGCTGCCAGTATGATTCCCAAGTGAGATGGATAAATTGTGGTCAAGACCTGGACAGGTTAACTAGTGGTCATCAGTGCCAGTGGTACCTTTATATACAAAAAAAAAATGGATACTACTGGACAGGTCATTTGAAATTTAATACCAGACATGAAACAAGACATCTGTTGGACTCTCATTTGTTTCTCTTTGAACGGGCTTTAATTGAAAGCTCAGTGAAAAATGCAGGTTACATTCTTAGTGTTATCAATAGTTTGTAACAGCAACAACATCAGAACAGTGATGCATCTAGTATTTATACACTTTCTAATTTTAGATGTCTAAGAGCAATACATTATCAGATATATATATATACACACAATTTCAAGCAATTAGAAGTAAATAATAAACCCCTCCTCCCCAAACCCTGAAACAATATATTTCCTTACACTAATAATGTCTTTTTCACATATACTTGACAAAGAGTCTTTTTAAGTTACTTATCTTAAGAGTAATCTGTTAATGGAGATCCTGGACCAGCCCCATTAAAAGTTCAGTTTTAAGTTTATACAGCTTGCTAGCCACATAACCAGTGTGGCTTTACATTGTAAACAAATCCAAAATGTCTACAATGATCGGAATTGGTTTTGTGTAAAGATCTAGGCATCTCATGATAGAATAAATTTAAACCAATACATTAAAAAGAGAGAGAGAAAAGGAGAGAGTTATTTGACAAACAAAACAGTTTTGGTGGATCAATTATGTGATTATTTAAAAAACAAGTTAACTTACTAGTAAGATTCTTGTTTTCTGTACAGAGAGGCTCTGGTTCATCTAGCTTTAGCTGCTCTAGAAGTACGTTCTTTAAAAAAAGGTTTGATTTGTGACATTTAAAAGCAGAGCTTCCAACTTTAAAAGCCTGCACTTCGGCAGTACAAGTACAAAGTTTACCATAAGTATCGTCTCAGGTGATTATTCCATCTCATTTTGTGAGGACAGCTGTACTAGCATTTGGGAACCTCAGCATATGCATAGAAGCAGTAAGAGTAAAGCTTACCTTCAGCAGGGAGGAATCACCCTACCCACTGCAGGAGTTAAAAAGGTACAACAGTATGTACCCAGACAAGTTCAAGTGAAAATAAAACCAGAAAACTGCAGACAGACATGGAAGGTAAGCATAGTTTACAGTAATCTTGAAACTGTGGCGATCTTGCTTACTTTTTAACGAATTTACAAATAAAAATCTCTTGAACTTATTGAATAGGAACTTGTGTTACGTCCAAACGGAAGACAAGGCTGAGCAGAATCCTACGGTTTAGTTAACTTGTGTCAAATGGGATGCGAAGACAGCTGCAGCTTTCTGACAGAGGTGATCGAAGATGGCTGATAAAGTTTGCAGTAGCTCATAATGTCCCATCTGGTTTATTCACTTGTTTGAACTGTCTAAAGGGCCAACTGCAGTTTAGTCATGTTCCTCTGGTGCATGTTGTGATGGCGAACTAATTCATCAGACCTGGCAAATTTTTTTTGACAGCTGGGCCACCGGCAACTGAAAGGCTTTTCACCTGTTAACAAAACACCCTGTTATTAACTGGGTATACAGCTCGCCTAAGACACGGCTATTTGTTTTCTTTCTGCAGGGTTGTGAGGAGCTAGGCAGAGCCCCTGTTGGGAGGAAAGGCAGCCCCGGCTGTCCTGAGAGGGTGTGGGAGTGTCCTCAATTCCTGCTCACATCAGCGCTCAGCGCTTTCTTACATCTCCAGCAGCTGATGTTTAACAACAGCCTGTTCCGATGACGTAGAACATTTTGCAGTGGTTCAGTCCTGAAGATAGGCCCTCACTGAACACCATGTTGCCATGTCTATGCTACTCCCAGCTCTCAAATGAACTAGTTTAAACGTCACTCTAGCATTCGCACAAGCTTCAGTCACACCTTGGACTGCGCTGCAGACATACAGTTAGTCACTGTGAAAACTGTCAGTGACTATTTAGAGCTTGACCTCAAGTCAAGGAGAGTTTTTCCAGCTAGTTCCATGAATTTTGGCTGAAGGTCTTTGAAACTGGTGAGTGTAAGTGAATATGGTAGAAGCAACAGTTCGGCATGAAGTCTGCTGAGCCAGACTGGAAGTTTCCCACTTCTGTCTAAATAAAGTAAGAGTCACGTCTATGGGAGATGTTAAAGGCTCAAAATATTCAGTATTTTTCTAACATTCCCATGAGCATAATATTCACTAAAAATGACCCCAAGCAAAGCACATTCAATTTTAACAAGAAATGTCATCACCTTTTTACAGTTTAATCTGGTCTCTCAATTTTCTACAATGTTTAAGTGGAATTTCAGGCCGTGTTTCTGATGCCGCAGGAATGCTGATGGAATGCTTTCATTAGCTCAGAGCAGTGCCCAGTGACTCATGTTTCTTTTAGACTCACATGCTCCTTTTTTTTCCCCAAAAAATAGATGCAATATTTTAAAGGAGGTTCAGCTCTGGGACTGGGCTCTTCAGTACTGTCTACACATACTGTACTCTTCAACTCAAGACACACTGGGCTGGTATAAGCTCACCCAGCCATCTTCTTCTCTTCTTTGCCTCACACTTTGTGCATTTCAGAAATATTCAAATTCAAGCAAAAGGGGATCTGGGATTGGCATAAATGTGTATTTCTGTTTGCAAAATTCCATGCAATATATATAAGGGAGGTGGGGGGGGTTCAAAATCTACTTTGTCCACTTAACATACGTGCTGGCAAAAGCATCAACTATCTCGCATGAGTGCATAAAACAGTACGGGATAAAACTGATCTCGTCAGAGCTACTGATAAAAATCACAGATTGTATAAAGTGGTCTTCTTTCATCTCAGCAGCATTAGCAAAACCATCCTGTGAACTGATGCGAGTTATCTATTATTGGCCAGTTTTTCCCTGAACTACCACAGTAAAAGCAGCTCAGTTTTGCTGTTTCACAAACAATTCTGGTTGTCCTCTTGCAACAGGGGGCAGCAATCTCTATTAGTTCTGTGCTGGGCACAAATGACTTTGTACAGCTTCACTGTACAGATATCAGAAATCACATTTCCATCACTAAATGTATATAGATGCGTGGAGTTTTCCTTGGATTCATTTTTTTGCTTTCTACAGCAAAGATTGCTGTCACAGTAAAATCGCTTGTGGAAACAAAAACCCCTGAATTTGCAGCTTAACAAATAGTTTGGCAGTTGACCGAAGATTAGGATGGAATTCGATGGAAGTCGCCTGTGCTTTGCTTCATCAAGATTTAACACAGAGTGAGTTAACTTGAGCTAGGTGGCTTTTCGCAAAATTTAGGGGGTACAAGAAAGAAAGAGGAATGAAGCTACAGGGCAAGGTGGAGAGGAAAAATCCCCACCCACCACTCATTCCCCTCAGGATGCCTGTATTTTACAGTCAAAGGAGCGTAAGACACATCCAAAACCACTAACAGGAACATCATCACAGCAGCACGCAGCTGGGCGGCAGAGCTCACACAGAACCCAAGCCAGTGGCAGGCAGCAAGCACCAAGCACACACAAAGGTCTGTGCTGTGAGCTTATGAGCGCTCATGTGAGGCTGCGTTCAGCAGTGAGTGCAGTGTGGGCTTGGATCACACAGAACAAGGGAGAACTAGAATGGGGAGATGAGTTTCACTAGAAAAAAGAGAGCAAGTTCTTCACTGATTTAGCTAATCTGGAATAAAAAGTTACTGGACTCATGAAAGTCATGAATTAGCAGATCAGTTAGCAATGAAATGTGATGGGTAATGTAATGTAGTTTATCTTGACTTGCTAGCATGTGACAACTGCTTACCATTTTGTCTCTACCAGAACGTTACCTCTTGCTGACTAAGAAAATATCTTTCTTCATGCAAATGGACAGAGACCCAGGCCCTGCAGCTCAGCATGAGCCTATGCGGAGAACCCAGGAAGACAGTCATGGCCTTCACCATTTGCAGATTGCAAGTGCAGATATGGCCACTACTTGAAACATTTATTTGGACGGTGCCATAGAAAATGCCATTATTCTCAGATGAATAATTTCCTTTATTAAAATCTCTCTTTCATTTTTGAAAGTCTTAAATATGTGTTTTTATGGTCCAGAAGAGAAAAAAGAATCCTTAGCATGGAGAAAAAGATTTTCAGGCTCCTTGTCCATCTGTACAGAGACTGAATTTAAAAGGTTAACGCCAGTATAGAAAACACTGTGACATCTAATAACATGTCAAAGTGCTTGGTAAACAATTACTTTGTAAAAACACTGCATACATAATGGGAGGGAACAGAAAATGTCAGTTCATACAAATAATTCTAAAACTTAAAACTAAAATATAGAGGTTGCTGCAGTTGCTCCTTAATGGTGTTTACATTTACATGAAGGCAGAGTAGACTAAAACGGCCTCTTATTTTTTTCCCTGCATTTTTATGAAATACTATGGTTTCTACAAAAAGCTCCTGGAATCTTTGAGTAAGCTTTTACTTTAGTGTCTGTCAGTGTGAGTTTGCAAAAGGCACTCCTTTTATCTTCTGGAGAGATTACAGTACAAGCAGCAATGGCAAGAGCTTTGCCGTGCTATCCTGCATTAGGCTCAACTGACACTTAAGAGAAGCATGAGTAGGCAAGAATACTTTAGATTACAGATCTTTGACTGAAGCTAGAATTAAAATTTCTATCTTGTAGGGTTTTTTCAGTAAAGGCAGTAGATCAACTTGACATTTGTGGGCTGAGACCATGATGTTCTTTTCACAATAGCTGACAAAATACATTTTGTCAAGCTGAAATTTCTTTAAACACAAGGGAAAAAAGTGTAGTTTCCAAAATCACCTAAATCCCTTTGTGAAAAGTGACTGTGACACTAGGGGAATGTAGCCACACTGAAAAATCAGCACACTGAAATTCTTTCTGTTGTTTTGAATATTTAACTCCTGGTTAAAAGACTTTCAAATCTTGTAATTTACAACAACAACATTGTTTCAAACTTTAAAAAATAATGAAATATAAATGTGAAGAAAAGTTTACGCACTTGTTTTACCTGTATGAGTCCTGGTATGAGTCTTCAGATGATCAGATCTGGAGAACTTTCTCTGACAGGTTTTACACTGGAAGGGCTTCACACCTGTAAAAACAAAAGTCTGTTCTTATATCCCTACACCTTTTGGAAGGGTGAATAAAATCAACTATTTCTGAATTTGCAAAAGTCTAGATTTTTTTGTACTAGTTACTGTAACTGATCCTGCAAGCTTCACACCTACACATCACAGCAAGCCATTAATCAGGCTACCATCCCTTTGTAACCTCCTCTTCTGGGTGTGAAGCACCCAAACAGCACCATCATAAACAAACACCCACTTACACTGTTGGGCTAAGGAGGATCTGCAAACTGATCCTGTGGCTTGGCATTATTGGCACCATGTATGAGCAAATATGACATAAGAAGAACAGAGGTGCAGAGGTATATTTTTATATACTCCCAATAAGCTTAACTTCATTTACACTTCCACTACTTACTTTACACACTAAGTCTCAGGCACTGCCTAACACAGATACATTCTAGCATGCAGTTGCTAAAAATGTATCCCAATAGAGTACTTTTACCACCAGCTTTCAGAGACACTTCCTACATCTCTCAACACCACCACTTAAGTGGGATAGAACATCTTCAGCAAGAAAAGTAGTAGGCAGAAATCCACCGCAGAACAGTGAGTAAACCAATTGTTAGGCTGCTCTCTGAGATACAGGAGACCCAAACGCAATTTCTTGCTGTGACTCAGCAGAGTACTCCGAAGCCCTTTCTCATGCTCCATGCAGCATGCCCTCATGGTTCCACACCCAGATAGGACGCTGGAGTCATCACCATCTCCTCTTCTGTGACTTTGAGGCAGGCAGTTGTCTCCCTCTGTCAATCTAATCTAGACCTCCAAGAACTCTTGAAATGCTGAAATGGGCTGTCTTGATGTTTCCAGGGAATGGTATATGCATGAAAAACAACTTGCTGAATTTGGACTGAACTGACAAGTAGTTTGGGATGTCTTGGAACATTTCACCCAGTAAGTGATTAACTGAGAAAGATAAACAAGTCTAGCTGGGACCCAGACCCATTCATGACTCTCTCTGCTGTGTGTGAGCTGCTATACACTTGCCAGGCTATTTGTGCAATCCAACCAGCCAGGTCTTTGACATTTCTCTCCTTGCTGCTCCTACAATTCTTCTTTAGTCAGCAGAATCCAAAAAAGGCTCAAATCTAAGCTTAAGCAGTTTGCTGAATTACGGTCTTAAGCATTATAGCTGGTGTGGCTTTGCCTTCTCCACTTCTGCTTTCCACGTGTAAGTGCACAGGAATTCCACCGGCCCTGCAGGTTATGCACATGCAGCATCCACGTATCAGTGTTGCCACACGAACATTGGAATACGAACAGTAGCATTTAAGAGGTTACTCATTGGCAACTTTTTCTTGCAGAACTGTTTGGGTTTTTAAAATAATATATTCCTTATATTGGGGATACAGTATAGAGCAAACAGTTTCATTAAGAAAGTTGTTTCAAAAAGATGGCGGCAGAACGAAAGTGTCACCTATACAACCATAGTAGTGCTGAAATGCCAACAGAAAAACCCAGATACAGTCCTCTCCTAAAGCTAACTTCAAGAATTTGGGACTACAGGTATTGTGTACGAGCAGACACAACATCAGAAAAACAGAAGCTTAGAAGTATGCGTTTTGGAACACAATTCACATATAAAGATGAACTCTAATGAGCAGAGATGTGTTGTCAACAAACCTGTGTGTCGTCTTTGGTGCCGTTTGAGTTGGTCTGAACGAGAAAATCTCCGTTCACAGTCCTTAAAATCACACTGATAAGGCTTTTCACCTGTAAAGGACAAATGGTTTATCAGAAAATGTGGCTAAATGAGGGAGCACGTCAACTAGAATCAGAAAATGAAACATGTTACACTAAAAGACTTAGATTTCTCTCCTGTCTAAAGCAGTCTAGTGGTACACCAGGACTCATTTGCTGCAAAACCATACAACTGTGTTGGAATTAGTGGGGAAAGGCTGACATAATTCTACTGCATTGACACTGATATTGACTCCACCCATTCTAAAAAATTAGCCCACTAGGTTAAAGCTACAGAAAATTCAGGCTGCATGATTTTTTTTTTATTGTTTTCTGCTGGAAAAGATCAGAAATCTCATTTTGTATTTCTCAAAAAAAAAAACCATACTAAGCCCTTTCCACCTGTTTCAGTAATACATAATTTGTACAAGGGAACAACTTGCAGTTTGCTCTAAATTGGATTTGAAGCAAAAATGAAACCAATGTCATCCATGTAGGTGGTAATTTTAACCATACTAAAAGGATTAAAAGAAAATGAAGAGTAAAATTCAACCACAGAAAAATACATTCTTCTCCAAAACACAAATTATGTTTCTTCCATAAAGCACCATTAAATAGAATTTCTCAGGTAGCTGCACACCTCTCGCAGGCAAGCCTATGAATTATTGCAAACCCTCATGTAAATACAAAACCTTCCTCCACCTCCCACGCAGTTCAGAAGAGACAGGTTTTGTTTTCTCTGGGACGAAAAGTGAGATTATGACTTTTTTCTAAAATGAAATCCCTACAAGATTGCTTCTTAAATGAACATGGTTTTCAATGCAAAGGACTTCACCAACCACATAAACACACAAAAAGAAATGCAGCAGTCGAGGAGCTTGAGGAAAGAGGCAAACACTGCTGGCATGTAGCATACCACAGAGTTGGTGAAATCTGGCCAGCACAACAAAACCTAATCCTTACACTGTTACAAGAAGAGCTGTATGATCTTTCAGAACTGATTCGCATCTAGTCTAAGGCCCCTTTGCACAAAACTGGAATCCTGCAAGAGCCTCAGATATAATTACATTTACACCTACATAAAATCTGTTTACAGAGTCACAGCCCTGCACAGAGGCCTCAGCAGAAGAAGTAATGAAACATGTCTCACTGCAAAGCCAGGAGAATCCCAGGTTTTATCTGGAGTGTACACACGAGACCAGCTGGGATCTGCTTTGTCTACCATGGAAAGCTGAGATATAAAACAAAGGTCTAGTAGGAAGGACCTAAAGAAAAACATTAGCTGAAGTGGGCAGAGGGTTTAATTTCTCTGGGTATATTTTTAAATGCCTATCATTTTCATAAATCTCTGTTGCTAGTGTCTGCATTTCTGATTTTATTACGATGAGGAAATGTATTCTGGTTGCACTGCTGCTCTGAGATACCAGTGCAAACTATTTCAGTTTAAAGCAGAAGCCTTCTGATCTAGGTAACACCATGTAAGCAGCATATTAAGAAGAGCATTCCAATTTCATACTGATGTGCCTAAGACCAAAATCTCACAAAAGCACGTAAATCTGCAAGAACAAGCTAACTTCCTGTGACAGTGACCCAAAGGAGTTTACTGATTCTCAAACCTAGGTGTAGACAATTTCCATGTCTGCTGTGCTTAATTTATTAGCGTAAGGGATTAAAGTTGCCACAGGTGTTTGAAACAGTTCCGTACACTTTGACCGCAAGGACTCCCTGGGGGGTGCCTGCTTTTCAGAAACCATTTACTTCCAAGGAATTCAGCCCTTTGGCAGATTTAAGAGGGGGGATGTCAGCAGAGCAGAATGCAGTGACAGGATGATTGTCTGCTAATTGCAATATAAACGCAGATGGTTAAGGAGGTATTTAAATAAAACCATATAGCGGGTCTCACGGCATGCACGTGAGTGTATTACCTAAATACTTTGAAATACCAACTTGATTAAATTAAAGACAAATTTACCCAATGCATATATTAAAGGAATCAATCAAAGATGCTTACACAGAGATACGACGACACTGCATAGAAAACAAAAAGCAAGGAAGCAAACAAAAAAAGACACAATATTTGGACAGAAATCCTAATTTCCCCTTCCTTCTACATCTTCCACGTCAGCTAGTGCCAAGCAAAATGCCTGCCAAAGCCAACTGTCACATACCTGTTAACTCCCATAGGTTTCATCAGAACAGGATGACAGAAATGTCCCAGATTACAAAAGGTCTGTTAGTACCTCATTAAATCACTACACGGAGAGGGGTTAGAGCAGTGTCTAGTTTCCCCAGGCCTATTAAAGACTCTCCAGTAAAAGGCTAAAGTCTCCTAATGTATGAAAAATATCCCGTAATGCTGTCACCTTCCTATGTGACCATATACAATTTCAAAACAAAACAAGAGATGAAGATGAAGCTTCACCAGTCCTTCCACCTGCAACTCTGAGCCTTCCATGATTATTTACATTTCATTACTGAAAAAGGGCACACAAAAGAAAGGCTGAACTTGGTGCCTAATGAAACAGTCAAGACGAGAGAGATAGAGGGAATAGCAGTTCTTTAGTATTTAGGAAATCATTGCATTTAATTAGAGTGATGCATGAGCAAAAGCCTGCCGCTAATAAGAAAACCTGAGGAGAAGAGGCTGATTTTGAAACCAGAGACTGCAATCTGAATGAGAATCTGAAGGCTTGTTTATACTCCCTTCACCAAGTTAAACCTTTTTTCTTGCATACCCATTTAATCAAACAAGCACAACCCCATAATAACAACTTTACCTTGCTAATATTACATTCTTCTATTCAACATAATTTGCTTTAGCAAACTTAGATAAAACGTACGTTTCTTTATTTAGGAGGGAGCCTTCATAGGTAACGGTTCCTGTCATCTTCCACAGTTCAGATGTGAGATGCCATGACTGTTTTGAAAATAATCTTGTCTTTTAAACACATAAGTATTCTTATTTTATGCCATAAAAATGAAAGCCTAAAAGCAGTCCATGCTGGGTGAGGCCAAAGGTTCACCCAGCCTGGCAGCCTCCCACCACAGCTCACCAAAGATGCCTGCAGGAGAGCAGAAGATAGCAAGGATGCAGCAGTACTTTCCCTGGACACTCTCCTAGTATCCAGCAGTTCATGAGTTAGCAACTTTCTAAGCCAAAGGTGGTTTTACTCGTTAATGGAGTTTCTTTCCATTCCATTTGTCTGGTTGTTTCTTGAGCCCATGTAAACTTTCAGCTCCCATAGTATTCTGCAGAACCGTATTCGATGGCTTAAGTAGGAAGGTCAGTATTTTGAAGCAACATTAATGAAAGAGTGCTAGCCTGGAAGTTACCACATTGGAGCCTTTAAGAGCAGAGCCTGTGCAGATCCCAGCTCAGGCACAATTACACCCATTTATCAATTTATCATCTCTGAATATAGAGGAGATAGCTCTGTCTTTCAAAGGTGTTGTAATGATGAACTGCACTAATGACTGCAAGGCATTTCACAGCACAGTGGCACATACCATAGTAAAAGGATATTTGCCTTTGTCAAAGCAAAGAAACCATTATTAGATGATCAACATAAAAATCATTATTAGATGGCATTACTTAAACTCCCTAGTTTAGTAGTAGTTAGAGCCTCGGAAATTCACCACCAAGAGCTGAGTCCCCTACCACATACAGGACAACCTTCCTGATTTTCATATTGTCTTACTTCATTGTACAAACTCAGACCTGCAGCTGAGCTTGTCTAGGCTAAAGACTATCCCTGGCAAACAGGCAGAGGATATTTTCTCTGCAAAGATGCTCAGTTTTCTGTTAGGAAAAATTCCATTTTTCCAGTGTGTGGCACTGAACCCAAAGAGACTCTACCAAGAATGATGATGTTTTCACCACAAATGAAATTTATGGAGGTCTAGACATCAATTTGTTTCTGCAAAGAAGTCTCTGAAGTCTGCCACAGGATGACAACTCACATTAATTGCTGCACTGTTGAAAAGTTGTATGTATTTTTGCATTTCCTTTCAGAGGTCTGTCTGCTGCAGCAAAATACACCGAGATAAGAAAAAAGCTTTTTTGGCTGTACGTGTTCAATAAAGGCATTGTTAACAATGGATAAGCAGTCTTGGAGGGTACAAAATGTCAACATATTTTCAGCTAAGGCTGATTACAGAATCCAATTTTGTGTTTCAGGGCCCTGCTTGATTTTGCAATACTGCAATCAGTGAAGAAGATCTGATGAGCCAGTCCTCTGTAAGTGTCTATTATAGAAAGAAAAAAAATAATCACGAGCAAACATTATTCTGCAAAGATACTATCTGCTGGTTTAATACTAAATATATGTAACAGCTTGTTTTCAAATCATGTGTTCATAATTTTAAAAAATTGACCTACCACTACACTAAGAAAGGCAGAAGAGCTTCAAACGCATGAACCCCTTACAGGAGGACTAGTAAAATTTGATGTTGGCTGTAGAGAGGTATACCAAACACAACCAGATCATCCTCCACTTGAGCTGACATCTGACAGCTCTCCTGCCTTTAGACTGGCTCATCAGAATTCCTCCCCAACAAAAGCAGAAGAAGAAGAGACATATCCCTTTGTTTAGTAAGAATATTAGGTGTTATGTTTGCCAACTACTTTCTAACATGCTAATTCCACCAAGTCCCAGTTTCTGTACGTAGTAGAGAACTCTGGAATGTGGTTTTGGAGTTCATTGCGCTACAAACAGGAAGATGATCAGAGAGCCTAAGAGAGCCACATAACTATCAACATAAACCAATAGCCTCACTCTAGTCATACTGGCCCCTTAAGATAGCCCCTAACATATAAAACCAAGCAGGCGGAGAAAAGAAAGAAGGTGCAGGGATGTGTGAACTGTAGTACCGTAACTGTTGTCAATAAGACACACACATTCTTCATAGCGATGATTGATCTGCCCTTGGAGAAAACTGGTTTCCAAATGTTGATTTTGACAATCAGCTTTTGCACAAGCAGGAGACACAAATCAGGGTTAGATAGAGAAAAACACGAAGTTACAAAGGAGACTGGAAATGGATTTGCATCACAAAAGTCAGTTCAACTGCCCAGGACTCCTGAAGAGCATGGGACTGAAAAAGATTGTTATGGCCACCAAGTCCAGACTCTCCACCACACCAAGCAGCCAAGAAAATAAGTTAACTCAGAAGTGTTTGTAGATCATCCACTCCAGATGCTCCCATACAGTATAGTTCACCAAGAGCTCCCAAACACTAGGACAAACAGACAACAGGAGACAACAAATGAAGGACATCATATTCTAAGCCTCTACAGCAGCTGGGAATTTGGTAAGTAAAATTTCCAGACAATAATCACAAGAGATGGCTAGTACCCATACAACAGGCTGAGGACAAAAACTAGCCTGACAAAGGGGAGAACTCTCTTCTGACCCTAAAGCTGAAAGTATCAGCCAGTCAACTTAGCGAAGCAATTCTCATACCAGCAGTGCACTGTTCCTTGCTTCCTCTCTTTAGTTGCAATCAATCTGGAAAGCTTACACGATCTTATCAATGGCAACATTTGTATCAGCAAAAACAAGCTTTGGGAATCACTTTGGCCTCTTACAGAGAGCAACTTGCAAAGGTTTGAGAAATAAATAAATTTTATTGTCAGCAAATCAAAATACAGTGGCAGAAAATCTGGGCCCACCTGTACAGAAGAGGTGTTTGGGGTGACAAAAAGATTTTTCTCCTACCCTGTTCCACTATTGCGTAAACCAAAGGAGAAGGAAGGGGCATGCATGATCTCAAAGACAATGGGAGAAGTCCCTCTAGGGATGCTAGACGTCCACAGTCCTATCCCCTATGTCTTCTGGGGCTTTTGTGTCTCTACATGCCTAGATTATATGTGGTATAAAGCTGGAAATCTCCAGTTAAGGGGAAAAAAAAAATAGATAATCAAAAGAAGTGCATAAGGAGCATATCTAAAAGTATATCATAATTACACATTTCCAATAGTATAAATCTCCCAACAGGGGAAATAATTCTCTTTACTCTTTGGCAAGGTGCAGCAAGACAATTATTTCCACATTTTGAGACATAAGTTACATCATCTGAACTCAAAGAGAATCCAGATCTTAGCCTACAAATGACTGGCTTCAGGCTCAATTTTTCACGGAAAGATCCCATAGCAAGGAAGCTCATATGCCAATCCCTGACTCCACCCCCAACCAGAAAAGGCTTACACAGGAGGACAAGAGCATGCTAAACGTCTACGTTTCTCTTGCAGAGGAAACTTCTTAATAGTTAACAACAGTTATGATTTGAAGCAAGCTTTGATGATCCCAAACGTAAAAAAAAAAAAATAAATTCATAGCCCTGAATGATGCCCTATAACCATAAGAGAGGGAGGGAGGTCATCTCCATGCTGTCAGCACTGCTCTGTGTTTTCCTTCACTAGATTCAGAGAGTTTTCTGCATTCAAAAGAGGGATTGTCCAGATGACAGAGCACGTACATACCTCATCTGACAGGTTCTCGCTGCCCCTGACCTGGCAGATCATTTCTTGCACCTTATGCTATTTTAAAATCCCCTACCCGCTTTGCTGTCCAGTGCTGTAATGTGATTTGTACCAACCCACGCTGACACTTACCAGTGTGCTTTCTGCTGTGCATCTGTAAATGGGACAACTTAAAGTATCGCTTGTTACAGCCAGGGTACGCACACATGAAGGGACGTTTCTCGTTTGTCTCACTTGCAGATCGGACAATAGTTGGAGCTACTCCTGGCACACGACGGACATCCTACAATGACAGAGACTTGCTAATGCAATGTGTATGTTCTCAAGCTTTTACTTAATACATTCAAAGACAAACAAACAGATGCGCTTCTCCAGGACAAAGACATACTTAAATACATTATTCTGCAAACAGGCAATTGTATTTTATTCTACATTAACAAAGTACAACCTTAGTATACCTTAATCTGTTCTTTTCATAGTATTAAAATTATTTTAAGGTGAAATACAGTGAACTCTACTTATTAAATTCTCTCACCAATATTTATACACAAGATTAAATGGGCCACATTCTGACCTCATGCATAATCGTACAGTCCTGGAAGAACACTCAGTGGCATATGAAATAGTTTTATGCTTATACCAGTGTAAGAGATAACAGCATGAGCATTCTCCTCTTTATTTTAAATACTCACAGGACATGGAAATTAATGTATTGGGTTAATACAAATAGGTTAAAAAAAAAACAAGAAAGATTGTCTAGGTGGAGCTGGTGAACAATTCAGCCCTAATGCATTTTGGCCACTGTCNGATGACAGAGCACGTACATACCTCATCTGACAGGTTCTCGCTGCCCCTGACCTGGCAGATCATTTCTTGCACCTTATGCTATTTTAAAATCCCCTACCCGCTTTGCTGTCCAGTGCTGTAATGTGATTTGTACCAACCCACGCTGACACTTACCAGTGTGCTTTCTGCTGTGCATCTGTAAATGGGACAACTTAAAGTATCGCTTGTTACAGCCAGGGTACGCACACATGAAGGGACGTTTCTCGTTTGTCTCACTTGCAGATCGGACAATAGTTGGAGCTACTCCTGGCACACGACGGACATCCTACAATGACAGAGACTTGCTAATGCAATGTGTATGTTCTCAAGCTTTTACTTAATACATTCAAAGACAAACAAACAGATGCGCTTCTCCAGGACAAAGACATACTTAAATACATTATTCTGCAAACAGGCAATTGTATTTTATTCTACATTAACAAAGTACAACCTTAGTATACCTTAATCTGTTCTTTTCATAGTATTAAAATTATTTTAAGGTGAAATACAGTGAACTCTACTTATTAAATTCTCTCACCAATATTTATACACAAGATTAAATGGGCCACATTCTGACCTCATGCATAATCGTACAGTCCTGGAAGAACACTCAGTGGCATATGAAATAGTTTTATGCTTATACCAGTGTAAGAGATAACAGCATGAGCATTCTCCTCTTTATTTTAAATACTCACAGGACATGGAAATTAATGTATTGGGTTAATACAAATAGGTTAAAAAAAAAACAAGAAAGATTGTCTAGGTGGAGCTGGTGAACAATTCAGCCCTAATGCATTTTGGCCACTGTCACAATGTTCCATCAAAGAACAAATTCTCCTTCTGGAATAATTAACTTCCTTAAACAACGTCAACCACTTGCTTCTATTCACTCAATAAAAGCTGGCTTGCAAGCCTATTTCTGAGATCTTGCCGCTGAATAATGACTTGTTAAACTATACAGAAACGGAAAAGGAGAAAAGATGCTACCTAAACCCGTTGATGTATGTTGACAACACAGAGCAACACAGAAGAGACAAATATTCTGTAATGACTTTGCCATCAGCTGTAAGAAGGTATGTCTTTTACAGTGGTATTTATTGATGATATGACCATTTCAGAAAGGGAGGAAATTAACTCCCATGAATGGTAAGTTCCTTCCAAATATTCACTAATTACTTAGTCATTAGGAAACAGTCAATTATTACATTTTGTTTTAAGGAAATATGTTTGAACTAGTAAAGTTCCAGAAATCCGTAAAAGCAAAATGTCATCTAACACTTTCTTATATATAGTTATCAGACCTAGTAACCACAGAAGCTTCACACAGCCAAACTGATTTGAGCTTGTAGTTGGAAACTAGATCATATATTTTGGACCATACTGAGAAGCTGGTAATGAATACTGCCTCACAGATATATTTAAGAAGAAGAAACAAATTATTTTAAGTGACTGTGTCAGAAAGAAATCTGACATTATACTTCAATGACTTCAGTAAAGTCAGGACATTCATGTAACACAGGGAAATGACAAATCAAGGATGGATTTATAAATATCAATTAAGCAGTAAATGAACATTATAAACAGGCAGCAGTTTTACTCCCCTATGAAGAACGTCGTACTATACTCACTTGTATGCCTCTAAAAACTCCATGGGTGTGTATTCTGTATTGGGCCCCACAGCTGTATAACATGGGAGCACTGTGGTTCTCATTTTCATATCCTGCTGTATGGCTGTAAATAAAGAGGGGAATAATGGAGAAATGAAGTATTTTTCAGCACTCCGCTCCATGTGAGAAGTTTCATTCTTAAGTCGGTGACAACATGCGCAGAATTCGCTTTTATAGCCCAGATATCCAAGTTCAAATGAAATTCACCCCAGGAAGCCTGCGCTGGCTTCATATGGATCTGCTCCTGCTGGCACAATGCATTGACTCCACACATACATCTGTTAGTATCCATTAAGACAGTCCAGAAAAAAAAGCCAATTGTCATGATTTGACCTCTGATGTATTTCGACAAAGATTTTAGGTAAGAGGAAAAAATCCGCATAGCAGCATAACTGTGTCGTGCACATGTACACGTTATTTATCAGTTAAAAGTGGGGCTGGCTATTGCTAATATCTTTTGGAATGGGCAAAATGCCTCAAGTTTCACATTAAGTGCAGTGGATTTTTGTCAGCACCTCATGACTCAGATATTACCAGATACTACCAAGAAAGTGATGACATTTATAAGAATAGCAGTCATGTACTCATAAACAGAGATTACAAATCAGTGTCCAAACTATTTATCCCACATATCAGCTTGTAGGATGCACTGCAAATTAACCCTTTATAAAAATAAAATTTAAAAACCCAACCAGCCTATCCCTACTAGGTATAAATTTTCAAGATATCTCACGCAGCATTACCACAATAATTTTAAAAATTTGTAACCTTTGTTGTGTTTTGGGGGTGTCACAACCACACCTTGATCTAATTATGTTCTTCAAAATCCTATGCTCTCCTGTCCAGAATGTTAGGAACATCGCTGTTTCCTGTTTGCAACCTTCCTAATGTCAAAACTACATAAATAAATTTTAGGTTTTATTTTTAAATAAGTATGTTCCATTAGTGTGTACGTTGCCACATGTATTAATATACATTGGCAAGGGGAAGTGTTCATGTTTTACACCACACTAGAAATTAGAAAGCCCAGAACAAAGCCCAGGGGCACACAGCTAGGTACAAAGATGGATACATAGGATGTTATCCCAGTCTTTGCCAAATGATTGCAATAGCAATTTGAAGGGGTCCCTGAGGCCCAAGCTCTCATTTCACTGGTCATTCCTTTCTCTTCACTCAAAGTTCACGTGCAGAGTAGAATTACAAGGAAGTTTTAAACCTCTTAAGTGATTTGCAGAACAGCCAGTGGAACTGGAATACGGGAGACATCTAAACTGTTTGTGAACCTCGCTGAACAGGAGAGGAGCAGTATTTGTGAACCGCTCTTACTGCAGAGTGTGGGTCGCACTCCTCATTATTTGTCCCCACAGCGGCTTGCAGGCTTCCACCTGGCAGATGTGTTCCTTTAGATTAAGTCCTTTGCTGCTTAAAATACTAGATTCAAAACCTGGCGCCTCCTGGCTATTCACACCAGAGGCTGTATCTTTCCGGAAGGCATGCTCTGTTTATTTCGATGTTAAGCGGCAAACAGGTGATCATAATGAAGGAAGTTATAGGGTGGTGGCAAGAAAGTACCTCTGATCTGTAGTATTATCTGTAATAATATAGCAAGGAAGATACCATTATCTGATTTAAATCAATTAAACTCTTCTTAGATATGTACCACATCCAACTAAATAGAGTCTTCTCTCTGCTCAGGCCCCAGATGTGGCCTTTTGTTCCCTAATACAACTAACAAATTACCATTTGCTATTACCATTTGCTCCATTCAAGTTCCCCACCAGCATCAAGTTTTCCTCTCTATTGAAAGAAGGCAAATCTATAGATGTTAAAAAAAAAAAAGTTTAAAACCACTCAACCCATGGTGATACCCATGTTTATCACTAATTAAACAGCGCATTTTAAAACAGAAATGA
Source organism: Steatornis caripensis (assembly GCA_013398225.1). Taxonomy (NCBI): domain Eukaryota; kingdom Metazoa; phylum Chordata; class Aves; order Caprimulgiformes; family Steatornithidae; genus Steatornis; species Steatornis caripensis. Next base: position 132,569 of record VZSC01019463.1, read on the forward strand.
AATGAGAACTACCATTTATTCAGAGGAAATTCTGCAGTAGAAGCTATTGCTGTCCTGTAACATAGCACCAAATCAACGGTAAATACTAACTTCAGCATTAGTCACCCTGAGTAACCATGTAACCTCTCATTCACATCTGTGCTATCAACCTTACACACATGAAGTTAGACAAGAAGAATTCCCAGACCAGAAACTTTAGGAGGAGGAACAGGAATACACAGTAAAAGCTTATACCATAAAACACAGCCTAACTTTCCCTCCAAATTCGCGCAGTTCTCATCTTTCGGTGATTACTGTTTTTGTAAAGACCAGTCAGCTCTGAAGTAATTCCTCCCAGGAATAAGCAGCAGAACAAAGAGCCTGTCTGTGCCCTCAAGAATGGCTCTATGAATGGGAGGTATCCTCCACATGATCTCCATCTCGATTTTTGTTGCACAGTTGGGAAGCCTTCCTCAACATTCAGCCTTTTTCATATTCCCACCCATTATTTCTAGTCATACTTCACTAAAACTGTACATACAATTACAAAGCCTTGAAGATTAAAACCTGTTTTCTGAGCCTCTTGACCCGTACATAATATACTAAGTAATGAACAGCCATCTACTTAACCAGCTCCCTAGGAGAGATGATTTGGTAAGCACGAACCCTAGCTCCCATTTTACATTGGGCACATTTCCATCAACATTGGCTGGTACTCAGATTGGTCGTATGGATGATGACAGCAAAATGGATCATGTGAGATTTCTTGGTTAAAATACTATTTATTCACTATGAAGCGCTATGGAATAATTTGACCTTCAGAGAGATGGAAATTAACAGGTGAATGTTCTTTCTAGTCAGTAGAGAAACTGGAACACTCAAGGAGGAGTTTTCACACACCATCCCTACACCACTGCTCCCTTGAACCTGAACTTTCACTCTGCATCAACAGTAACCTCACTGTGAACTACAGAGGTTTTTCCTCCGGCGTCTTTACTCAATGCATCCGTGATGTATGCCACAAAATGTACACCACAGTTTGCACAGTTGGTTTGTTTCATATTGCTGCAATTTATATATGAAAATAAAAGCCCTGGTAGATGAAACAATATAAATCTGCTAAATAGGTTACTGAAATTCAAATACCTACTTCAATGCAAACAAGAGATAACGATCGGATGCAATCCCACATACATGAGCAATACAAGTAACTAATGAATTTATACCTGCAGTACATTAACTAAAAGGAAGTCTTAAGAGGGTAGGAGATTCCTTAACTTCCATCCTTTCTGGTCAGGCACTCTATGTTTAACTAGGCAAAGAGACAATGCCTTATACACTTGGGCCACCAAATCTGTAAATATAATAACGAAAACACCCTGATAGACTCTCAGGACTAGGTAACAGCCCAGATCTCCACCAAAGCACTGCAATGTGTACACTGTACACCCCAGATCCACTAACAATAGATGCATTATAAACCAAAAAGAAGACACATTAGAGATTATACTGCACTGTTCAGACGAAGAGTGATAGTCCAGGGTAGGCAAACACTGATACCTCAGGAGAGACAGGCTTCTAGAACCAAGACCCGCATGTTCTCTAGCAGCAGGATGGGCTGCTCAGGCAACGTCACAGCAGCCTGGAGAACTGCCAACAGAGCCGCTCGCTGCCCTGCTGCAAGTGCACTGAGAGCACAGCCAAAGCTCCTACCTACACTGTGTCTTCCCCTGCTCCACGTGCTGAGCAGCCCCCAGGAGAAATTCAGCTAAGGCCAGGAGGGTCATTGGGGGACGAACAGCTGAATTAACCAAAGCAGAAAAAAAATAAAGAAATCCCCAGTAAGACACAGAGTTATAGTTAGGAGAGACACTAGACCGATCCCTCCACAAATCCTAAAAGGAGTCACAACTAAGCAAGGCCAGATGCAGCCAAACTGGCCTGCCAAGATCCCACAAAAATTTTTGTTCGAGCACGGACTGAAGGATTTGGCCTCACAGTCTAGTTCTGCCTTTACTTGTAAATGTACAACTCCCTTTAACTTCAATGGGAACTGCACAAAGACAGAACTGGGTTATAAATATTTAGAATTCGAGTTAGTTCGTGAAAAAAGGACCCAATATGTTTTGTTCTCTGGTTCTAGGCAGCCAGAAACAGACCTGGAAACACAGCCATAAAACGTAAGTCTAGATAACTGGGAAACAAAGACTGATACTTACGCAACATGAAACGCTAAGCAAGCGCTATGTGTTGTAGAGTATTTAGAAGCACTTGCATTTGCCATTAGCCCAGCAAATCCTTAACACTTGGAGAGTAGCTCTTTTAAAATGATTAATCTCAAAGTTGTACAGATTGTACAAAGATTAATAAAAATGAAGGTTTTACAGATGAGAATGTGTGATGAAAAACAGAGCAGCTTTTGAGAGTTGTATCAATCTAAGTGGTTATAAAAGAACTCATAAAAGATGACATTCTAATCTGAATATTTTAAAAAATAATCAAGCTGCAATTTCTCTCTCACACCATTTTTACTTTGTTAAACTGAAATTGTCTGTCTAATGTACAAAGCAGTTACAACTTAATCTGAAGAGTTAAGCTTTTTATTATTATTTCGTAAACCAAAAAAGGGAAGCTTTAGGGCACACTGAGGAGAGTTAGAAAATTTCAGATGAAATGCGAATACACATTGATTCATGAGATTCAGACTTGGAAGAATAAAAAAAGCCAGAAAGCAGGATTACATAAAACAGGCACTACATTAAGCTTCAATTTAATTGTGTTTCAATGCAGGAACAGGAATTTTAGGGTTTAGAAACAGAGCCAAAAATCAGGCAGAGTGAGGGTGTGGGCCAGTCCCATTGATAACAGAACATAAAGGAAGAGAAGTAGAGTTAATTCCCTCTGCTAAAATATTTACCGTCCTAGCACCCTGGGAAAAATATGTATGGAGACAGCAAGAAGATTCTGATTAGTTATATAGAAGATCATGTTTCTGCCTGTTTTTTGTCTAATACTATTATGGAGTGTGGAGTATAAAGCTGCATTTTTATCTGCATTTTCCAAGGCAAAGGAATATTAAAAAATGTGATTTCACAGGTTACAGCCCTTCTGCCGTCTTCAATGACAACAGCTGGTTGATGAAAGGAAGGCAGTGGATTTTCAGGGGACCCTGGTCTCTCTGACTTCAATAGTCTTTGTTTGGTTTGGTGTTTTTACTATTGACCCAAGTGGAATCAGGATTTCACCCAACACTTCCCTTCAAAATGAGACTCCCATCTATCAGTGGGAAAGGGGAAATTCAGTATTAGAGACAACAGGTCATTGTCCATTTCCAGTTCATGTCGACTGCAGAACTGAACCCAAGTAGGAAATTTTGCACCTCCAAATTTTACTAATAGCACAATCACAGCTAAACAGAAAAATCTTTGCAATTGATTCCCAGAAAAAATAAGTTTCCACTGTCAGTTTTAATAGTGTTCTACAGAGATCATACTAACTTTCCTTCCAGTGAGCTCAGCTGAGCAAACAGCAATATACAAAAATGTCCGTGGAACATGCTGATTGTTTAACACTCAAGCAAAACCAAAAGGAAGGAAAAAAAAAAACAAATTTTGTCTTGTTATATACTCAATTTCAGATGACTTGAAACTATGGATCAAAACCTTCTACTTGAGCAGCTGAAGAGACAACTATGCAATATTTCTATTACATCTTGCTGTTGGGTGTGTGGCTATGCTTCTTGTCTACCATGCCATATCATTTCCTGCTTGGTATAAATAATTTCTGTGTCACATTTATAAAGATCTCATCAAAATATCAAGGAGGGTTTTATAGCCATAAGGTCTGCCTCTACAACACCACCATGAAGTGAAGCAGTATTTTCCTCGTTGGACAAATAAGAAAGCAATACAAAAATATTAAGGACAGAAACTGAAGGGAGAGGTGCCCACTCATGTGGGACATGCATTTTGAGATATTTGGGACCTGAGTTCTTGGGGTAATAAGCAAAGAACCCACTGACTTTCCTGCAACACTATAAATCTGATCTCAGCTGCTCCAAACAAAATACCACGAAATGAAGAACAAACCACCGGCAAACAGTCCAAAGAGATAAAATCCAGTCCCACAGTGATGTTCACTGCCTTAACCATAAAGTTTTCCTTTCACATCCTTGAAGCTACCAGTTTGCGTGACAGCTCTCACAAACAACAAGCCAGCCTCTTGTCTACCCAAAGTTCAGAAAGTGACAGAGAAGTCCCTGGACAAACAGGCAACACATCATCAATGCACTAGCTCACAGGGCACCATATGTGGACTGCTCCTCCCTCACACAAGTTATAAGCACAACTCGAGCTCGGTCTTTGGCATTCAGAACCTAAGTGAAAATCTACAACACAGATTCAAGTCACTTGGACTATATGGTAGCAATAATGGGTTGTTTTCTTCTGCAGAGACAACTCCGTGNACCATGAAGTGAAGCAGTATTTTCCTCGTTGGACAAATAAGAAAGCAATACAAAAATATTAAGGACAGAAACTGAAGGGAGAGGTGCCCACTCATGTGGGACATGCATTTTGAGATATTTGGGACCTGAGTTCTTGGGGTAATAAGCAAAGAACCCACTGACTTTCCTGCAACACTATAAATCTGATCTCAGCTGCTCCAAACAAAATACCACGAAATGAAGAACAAACCACCGGCAAACAGTCCAAAGAGATAAAATCCAGTCCCACAGTGATGTTCACTGCCTTAACCATAAAGTTTTCCTTTCACATCCTTGAAGCTACCAGTTTGCGTGACAGCTCTCACAAACAACAAGCCAGCCTCTTGTCTACCCAAAGTTCAGAAAGTGACAGAGAAGTCCCTGGACAAACAGGCAACACATCATCAATGCACTAGCTCACAGGGCACCATATGTGGACTGCTCCTCCCTCACACAAGTTATAAGCACAACTCGAGCTCGGTCTTTGGCATTCAGAACCTAAGTGAAAATCTACAACACAGATTCAAGTCACTTGGACTATATGGTAGCAATAATGGGTTGTTTTCTTCTGCAGAGACAACTCCGTGCAGAAAGCAGCTTATTTGGAGCCATCACACTTCCTTTGGGTTTGCCAGCACATAGAAACATCTAGAATTCATGGCTGCAGCCTTTTCTATCTGCTTCCCCATTTACGTAGCTGTCTCCTCCCCCTGCCAGCATATCACATTGTTGTACTCTGCCAGAAGACTGCATCTCTGTTCTCCTTATGTGTCTCTCTCCACCAGCTAGCAATGGCTGCCCAGGCACTCTATTTCATACTTCTTAATGCCCGCCGCAGTTCCCCAACGCTTACACCTACTGAAAGCACTCAAAGACTAAAACCTACTGAGATTAAGAAACTTCTTGCCCTCAGTTCCCATATCTGATGTTAAAAAATCCAAGGAGAAAAACCAAAAAATCAGGAAAAAAAATACTCTAAGGCCTTAAAGCCATAAACTGAAGCAGGCTCCGAACAGATAAAATCATTAGATAGATTAGCTGCCAGGCTCTTTCTTCTGATCACACACAAACAGGACTGTTCATCAGCTTGCAACTCAACAGGAACAATTTTTACAATGACTGAAAACGACACAGCTTTGGCCACCTGACAGTATTCCTTGCCAAATTTCAGACTTTGAATCTGGAGCGAGTAGATTCTGGAGTGGATCAGTCAAATATCGGCAAGAATGTAAACAGCTAAGCTGAGAACACTCTCAGATAAACCGCTAGATAACTGAAGCAGAGAAGCTCCTAACTAACCCTACCTGAAATGCACGGCAACAGCTTCATTTCAGTGTATGAAACTTTTCCTGAACATGAACACAGAAAGCAAGCCACTGAACTGGTTTGCTGTCAAATATAAAGTGCTCAATCTGTAAGTTTTATATAATTGTAGAGTTCTCTAACTATTTGCAGAGCTTACTGGTAATGTTTTCTTCCTACTTGTAATGTGCAAAAATCTTACCGAAGCCAGGAAGAAGTGCTGGGGAGAACTCAAGGCAAGGAGCTAAGCAAGCACTGTCATCGCTGGACAGAATCTAGAAGCTCCATATTTCAACAGGAAGATTGATTCCAAAATTCTTAAATTACAACACAAGACTGAGAAAAGCATCTGAAATACTAAACGCCTGGGAATCACTTATGAACAGTTCATATATTTTAAAGATTTAAATCTTGGGAAGAATACCTTATGTTCATGGCAACTGAGATTGGAGGTACTGTGTATTGTAACTCTCAGCCAGAAAAGACAGATAACTATTTTGGCTCATATTACCAGTGATGAGGCTATGTCTAGTACTGATTTTCCACAGATTCTACAATCTTGGCCTATACCGAAACTTTCAGCTTTGTTTTACCATAGATCATTCATCTTGATGTCTTTCCCCCATCCCCCTTTCATGCATCCTAGGTCACATACTTTACACTGCTAACAGTCTGACTCCTGGACAAGTAAGAAGCCATTTATTTTGTTCAGTACTCCTTTAGTATTTCTATTGTGTCTTTTTTTGTTTTTTTCACTGAGTTCCCCAAAGAATAACCTCTTCCTTGCTTTAATAACTTGGACCTCAGTCAAGGTTGATGTGTTTCTCCATTTTGCAGGATATTTTCTTCAGAAAAGACAAAACAGTGTCTAATATTGCAATGACTGATCTTTAAAGGGTACAGTTTAAAGAGGAAATTAAAAACACTTATGGAAAATAAAAGTAGGAAATAACCTTTAAAAAGAGGGGTTCGGCAGCAAAGACACCAAACTGTACACAACTGTAGGACTCGGGAATCTTCTTAACTAAGGGAGCTCCTTGACAGGTCTCTCTAGGCTCAGTTCTCTAGTTCATTCTGATACAGATAGTTTACTATGCTGCTATCTTCTCCCTCTAACCTTCAAACACCATTTGTGAATGAGCTAGAAGCAGACCCGTAATATTTTTTTCCTTTATCATGCCACAGCACTCTACACAAAGTCCATCTTGAACAAGATTCTGGACAACCACATGAAAGCATAGATCTGTGGGGGCTTTTCTAGATGTCTTCTGCTCTTGAGACACCAAGAACATCTTGGAGCAAGCTGGTGATACCTACCTCCGGCAGGGGAGTTTCCATAACCAATTATCTACTCAGAGCAGAGCAGGCAACCTTTGGCTTTATCTCGGCTGAGACCACCAGGTGCCTCCTTTGCTCATGGTGGCGGTCGCAGATGAAACAAGGCGAAGTTATGCAGTGCACCACCCCAGCGGCTCTCGGTCCGACCTGCCGCTCCTCCGGGCGAGTCCGAGGACGAGGAAGGCAGCGCGGCACTGCTGCAGGCGCAGGCCGCCCCGCTGCCCGGCACCCAGCGCTTCGCGCCCTTCTCCCCTTCCTGCCCCGGCAGCCCGCCCCCGCCCCAGGGCCGCGCCCGAGGAG
>VZSC01019464.1:0-16514 GCA_013398225.1 Steatornis caripensis
CATTGCAGGCTCCACTCTTTTGTGCTTCTCGTACATGAACAGCCGCCGCTTGAACACCCACCGAGGGAAGCTCACAGCATCCAGCAAGGTCCCAACTTACAGTTGGCTTCCCATGATGTCTTTGAGCTTCGTAATAACATGCGGGACAGACCTCTATGTGTAGGGCAGGCTGGCCCTGCCACAATGCCCAGCCTGCACCCTGCTAATTGCTGTCTCTACCGCAGGTATTTCCGCTCGGGGGCTCCCTCCGTCATTAACCCACTGCACACGCACTTCCCCAGGGACACGGCTGTCCCTGGCTCCTTCGCGTTGACCCTCACCTGGACCCTGCCCAACCGCACCACAGGGGTGTTCAATGTCACCAGCCCTCTGCCCGGGGACTGGTTCCTTGCTGCCCACCTGCCCAAAGATGAGGGCAAGATCTCCGTCAAGGTGAAGAGCTCGGGGGTACCGTGGCGTGGCAGGGCTCACTGCAGGGCTCTGCTTGAGCCTGGCTGTCCTAGGCTGGCAGTGCCCGGGGCAGGTGTCCCAAGTGGGGACAGTGCCCCATGCCCCCTTCTCCGTGTTGACTGTCCTGCTGGTACAGGGTCTCTACGAGGAGTGCCAGTATCTCTTCCAGCCACAGCTCATCGTGCAGCGCCTGGTGAACATTGCTGTGCTGTATCCCGGTTATGTCACCGAGCAGAGCATGGCCCCCCACAACCGTTCCTGCCTCTACAAGTGAGTGTGAGAGGGTCTCCTAAGGATGGGGCATCCCCAGGGTGGGGAGCTTAGGGGTGCCCCACCCATCTGGCTTGCCTCCCCAGCCATGTTGGCATGCAGTGAGGGGCAGAATCTGACACTGCTCTCCTGCAGAGTGTTTGTGCCCAGCCACACGTCGCGAGTGCTGGTGGAGGTGCTGCGGTGCCGTGGGGCCGAGGGCTGCCCACTCTGGCTGCGCGTGAGGGCCAAGGCTCCCCCCTTGCACAACTCCACAGCGCTGGACTGCCGAGAGCACACTCCCTGCCAGCTGGCACTGGACTTGCCCTTCTGGCAGCACTGGTACTACGTGCTGGTGGAGAAACACCCTGGGGTACCAGGCACTGTCTCCTTCCAGGTCACCGTGCAACTCACAGGTGAGCGTGCACAGGGATGTAGGGGTAGGGGGCATGGTCTTGACTCTGCGTGGGTGACTGGCAGTGGGGTAAAGGATGCCTCCAGGATCTGGCTCCCGCTGGGCGCAGGGTGATACCCAGCTCTGCTGGGATGGGGTCACTGGGAGGTGTTGGGGATGGTTTGCAAACAGAGGTGAGTGGTGGGCAAGAAGGTGGGGTAGGAGCTAAAAGGGGGCTGGAGGGGCTGTGCGGTGCCCATGCTGATGACTCTGCCCCCCAGACTGCTCCCGACCCAGCCTGGCACGGCCGCCCTTCCTGCCCTCCAGTGCCTCCATGAACATGCCCCACTCCTTCGGCTCTGCGGGTGGGCTGGCGCTGGGGGACAGCCCTCCACCCGCCAGCCCCAACAGCACGAAGCACTTGGTCCCCATCCCCACTGCCTCACCCACTGACGAGTGGTGCTGGCCAGTCCGCCCCACACTGCGCAATGAGCTGGACACCTTCTCTGTCCATTTCTACATCTTCTTTGGGCCCAATGTGTCAGTGCCGCCTGACCGTCCGGCTGTCTTCGTCATCAACCTCCTACCAGTGCTGGACAGTGGTGGGGTGCTCAACCTGGAGCTGCGGCTTAATGTGGTGAGGTGGCCACGCTGCGCCTCGGATGGGGCAGGGCAGCCTGGGGGGGATGGGCTGGGAGACTGGTGATGTCCGGGCTACAGCAGGGCAAGGGACAGGATTTGGGGTGCTCTTGGGTTATGGGTCATGGTTTGGGAGCTGTTGCGTGATGGAGCACAGATTAGGGTGCTCCAAGGGCAGGATGATGGGCAGTGGGTTAGGGCACTGCTAAGTGACGTGCCGTGATCCAGGTGCTGTCAGGGAAGGGACACTGGTTTAGGGCCATCTCCTCATCTGCTGTCAGAGTTCCCTGTGTGGCGAGAACGTGACCGTCTTTGGGTGTCTGAACCACGAAGTCCCGCTGACGTCCAGTGACAACACATCGATCACCTGCGAGACAGGTAGGCTGGGCTGTGCGTCTCCATCCTGCCGTGGTCATGGGGATCATACCCCGCCATGTGTCCATCGAGAGGCTGAGTGGGATGCAACCAGGACCATAGGAGCATCTGGTCCTGGAGCCTGGCACAGGGTGTTATGTCCCTGTCCCGGCTCTGCCCAGGGATAGGGGCTGCCCCTGCCCTGCTCACCCGGAGCCCTCCCTGCCCGCAGAGTCCCTGGCAGGTTTCCTGCTCTCCGTCAATGCCACGGCCAGCCTCAGCCGCCTGCGGATCCCCTACCCCCAGACAGGCAGCTGGTACCTGAGCCTGCGCTCGCTCTGTGCCACAGAGCATGGGTAAGAGCCCCAGCATGTCCCCTCCCTGCATGCCCAGAGGGGATGTCCCCATGGCGGCCTGCATCCCTGTGCACTGTGGGTCTGTGGGTGTGCATGGCCCTTGCGCTGCGTGTCACCGCTCACGTGTTTGCACGTGGCTTTGTGGGCTGTGTGTCACCGTGTGAGTGCCTGCGTGGGCACAGACGGCTCTATCTTGCGCCTGCCTGACCATCTGTGGATCCCTGTGGCTCTTCCCTCTGTCTCTTGGTTAGGAAGCGCCTGTCAGCTTGTGAACGCCGTGCATCTGTTGGTGCCTGCCTCTCTCTGTGGCAGTGCCCATCTGTACCCGTGCCTGGGAGGGGACTGAGCTGTCATTGCGAGGACAGGGCTTGGCTGTGCATATGAGGGGGCAGCTCTGGTCAGGCTGCTGTGCCCCTGCTCTGCTCAGCATCCTCAGGGACCGGTCCTGTGTCTGTGGCTCTGCTTCTGGCCTGTGTGTCTGCATGAGAGCCCTGCAGAGAGAAGGGCTGTTGCGTGCATGTGTCTGTACATGTGAGAGTCCATGTGGGGCTCTGTGCCATGCAGACGGTGCTGTGTGCACGTTCAGTGCATGCACGCAGACAGCACTGGGTGTTTGGTGAGTGCATACGGATGGTGCTTCATGCACATTTGGTGAGTGCATAGATGTAGACAGCACTGCGTGCATGTTTGGGTGCGCACGTGCAGACAGCTCTCTGTGTGTGTGTGTGTGTGTGTTCAGGTTTGTGCAAGCACACAGGGCTGTGTATGTTCTGTGTGTGCACCCGCGCAGATTTGACTGTGTGAGCACATGCAGGGACAGCAGACACGTGCAGACGCGCCCTGTACATGTGTGCAGATGCCACTGTGTGTGTGTTCGTGCATGTTGGGGTGCCCGCGCATGCACAGGCAGCAGCTGGTGCACGCTGTTGGAACGTTCCTGTCTGTGCTCTGGGGTGCTGGAGCTGCCCAGGTGCTGGATGTGCCCAGAGCTGTGAACATGCAAGGCATGGGGCAGCGAGGGTGCTGTGCCTGTTCTGACCCCTCTGCTGTGTTTCTAGTTCACACTGAGTTGCCAGTTGCGGTTGGTCCTTCTCCAGCACAGTCACATGCAGGCATTGCAGGGCATGGTGTTTGCACAGCAAAATCAAAACGAAATAGGAGCCAGCTGAGTGTGTTACTAAAGGCAAAGTGGGTCTAAGCGCAGTCACGTTCCTCCTGCTCACCCAGCCTGGCACATACAATTGCAGCACACAGGATCCTTGGGGACCAGCTCTCAACTGCCACATGTAGCACCAAAGCAGCTCATTTCTGCACTCACCCAGTCCCTAGGTCTCCCATCGCCTGCAAAGTCTGGATGTGACAGGTGCCTCTGGTGGAAGCAGGAGCTGCTTGAGGGGTGCAGGGCAAGGGCTGACCCCCTTCTCCTGCACCGCAGGTTCGAGCCCTGCATAAACGTGACGGCTGAGGTGTACCTACGCGCCTACCTCTCTCCCTGCATCAATGACTGTGGCATCTATGGCCAGTGCAAGCTGCTGCGCACCAACAACTACCTGTATGCCGCCTGCGAGTGCAAAGCTGGTGAGAGCTGCCCCAGACACCCATTGTGCACCCATGGACCACCCCCCCCCAGCATCCTCCCTGCTCCTCCCTGGGGGTGGTGCACCCCATTAGCCCCCTGCACCAGCTCAACACAGGGTGCTGGAGAGGAGCTTCCCCGCTCCCTCCCCAGCCCCTGAGAGTGCTGCAGGGGTGATGGCGGCTCTCCCCTGCCACAGGCTGGAATGGCTGGGGCTGCACAGACAACACGGAGGCTTTCTCCTATGGCTTCCAGCTCCTCTCCACGCTGCTGCTGTGCCTCAGCAATGTCATGTTTGTGCCTCCCGTGGCCATTGCTGTCCGCAGCCACTACCTCCTAGAAGCTGCTGTCTACATCTTCACCATGTTCTTCTCCACTGTGAGCATGCGGTGGGGGTGGCTGGTTGGGGGGCAGGCAAGGGCCAGGGCTATGCAGAGCGGCTCTTATACGCTTTCTCCCCTACCTCAGTTTTACCATGCCTGTGACCAGCCGGGCATCGTGGTGTTCTGCATCATGGAGTATGATGTGCTGCAGTTCTGCGACTTCCTGGGCTCCCTCATGTCCGTCTGGGTCACTGTTATTGCCATGGCTCGGCTCCAGCCTGTGGTCAAGCAGGCAAGTGCAGGAAAGGGGTGTGTGGGGTGGGCACAGAGAGGATCCATCCTGATGGATGCCTGGCTGCCCCACAGGTGCTGTACCTGCTGGGGGCAATGCTACTCTCCATGGCTCTGCAGATGGACCGCCATGGGCTCTGGAACATGCTGGGGCCCAGCCTCTTCGCCTTAGGGATCATGGCCATCGCCTGGGTAAGGAGATTCTTTCCCTGCCCTCTTATGTCCCCATCCTGGCTGTGCTCAGCATCCTGCCTGGCCATCTACCCCCACTCCCCTGCCAGCATCTCCCCTCTGCTGCCTTCATCCTTAAACTCTGCTCCCTGGCTCCTGGGGGATGTGGCATCACAGCATAGAGGCTGTGCCTGTCTCTGCCAGGGCTGCTTCTTCCAGCCCCCGCTTTCCCCACCACAGACAGCTCGAACCATCCGGCGCCGCCACTGCTACCCACCGACCTGGAAGCGCTGGGCTTTCTACCTGTGCCCAGGAGCACTGATCGCAGCGGCTGCTGTGCTGCTCTACACCTTTGTGGAGACAGAGGAAAACTACTTCTATATCCACAGCATCTGGCATCTGCTCATTGCCGGCAGCGTTGGCTTCTTGCTGCCGCCCCGTGCCAAGCCCAGCAGGCGCCTGGGGCCACTGCCCCGGCGCAAGGGCTGTGGGTACCAGCTCTGCGTCAATGAACAGGAGGAGCTGGGGCTCGTCGACCCGGCCGTGGCCTCCATCAACAGCATTTGTACCAGCTGATGCCGACGGCAGCTTGGACTTCTCCGGCGTGGACAGCACCCCGTGGGGCATGGCACCCGCTCTCTTTGCCAGCCGCCTGTCCCTGGGAGCACCAGGACTGCTCTGGGCAGGTGCACAGCCACACACGCCGCCCTGTTCTTGCAATTACAGCCTGATTGAACTTGTTTCCAGGANGTGGTGGGTTCAGGGCTTTGCTGCCTCCATCTCCAGGTCTTGTAGGGGGTGGTGGCTGTGGGGAGCCTGCTTGGTGTGGAGGTGTGCCTGGCAGGCCAGGTGGCTGGGCAGGAGCCCCAGTCACTGTGCAAGAGGGCTGGGGGATGTGCATCTGCTGACCTTCCTTGCTCGAGGGCTCACCCTCCAGCCCTTTTTCTGCCACATGAAATGCCCTGTATGGTCCAGCCAGGCGCCTGATTAAGGATTAATTTGTTAATTAAAAATGTTACTTCACCAAGTCCAATCGCATCCCCCTGGCAGTAGCAGCCCCCAGAGAACAAGCAGCTCGGCTTTAGCTTTCACACCAGCAACATGCTGGACCGTGGCGCACACCGAGCACGGGGCTTGTACCGCCCCAGCCTGCACACCAGCCTGGCAGCTGGTCCCGCACAGATGAATGCCAATTTCACAGAGACGTCAGTGCTCCATGCAGCATCCTTACCCCTCCCTCCCCCTGAAGTGCAAACCTGCTGCTTACCAAGTTTGTGCAGACCCTACCATAATAGAGGCTAGCGAGCACGTGGTGGGGTGTGCACTCCCCTTGCAAGCCGTGTGCAGCCCCTGGTCACGGCAGACACCAAGGAGTGGCACATGCAGGTCTGGACCGCCGAAGGGTCCTGGCGCAGCAGGCAGGGGTTTTAGCTGGCAGAGCTGCCCAGGGAAGCCTGGAAGAGCCACGCACCGACTCTGCTGGACTCTGCCTCTCTGGGCTGCCAGAGCAGCTCAGCGCTCCCTCTTGTTTTAATTAAACCTGCGACTGCATTTTTCATCTCAAGGACAGGCCAAGCTGCTGACCATGCTGCTTGGTAGGGAGCTTGGCCAAGCAGTGCTGGAGGGGACCCACGCCCTCTCTACCAGCCCAGCTCATCCCCAAGGGCCCGTAGGCTGCCGGCTGAGAGCTGGGAATCCCCATCCTCACTTCACCCCCCAGCCCCAGCAGGAAAGAAGCCATTCCCTTGCCCAGGAGGCTGGCACAGCTTGGGGGGCATTACGGTGCAGGGCAAGCACGGGACATGGAGGACTGAAAGGTTTTTGCTCAGTGCTTCTGGCACCAAGCACGGTGAAGCTGCTCTCTCCTGTGGGACACCCAGCACAGAGTGTGTGGCACCATCTCTCGCACTGACCCTGACTGAGAGCTCGCTGAGATGTCTCACGGGAGACTTTGCATCCCCTCAGCCACCTCCCATTCATTGCGGGATCAGGAGCACCGACCTGTCCATCCCTGCCGGACTGGGGGAGCTTTGCCAGTGCATTCCCCATGGTCTCCAGCCTCAGCTCTGTGGGGATATGCTTGAGGTGAAGGCTGGACTCTGCCTTCCTCTCCTGCTCAGGGAGCTGGGGGTCTCTGTGACTCCCCCCTGCCACCCCCTGTGTAAGCCTTCCTGATGCTCCATCCCTGCCTCTGCCAGGCACAGCAACCACATAACCATGGCAACAGTGTCCCTATAACAACCAGGTACATCTGACATCCCCATGGCAACCAACTCCCCGAACAGCCGGTGGAGACCTTTGCATCCTCGGTGCTGGGGAGGGATAGAGGGGTTCGAGCCCCATCAGGGCAGGTGGCTGCAGGGATATGGGGACAGGCACAGCTGGGAAGGGCTTCAGCTGGTCACCTGGGGCAACACAAGCCTTTGTGGCCTCTGTCCTGCCAGGGAGGCTGCAGGTGATACAGGTGATACAGAAGAACAGGGTGGCCCTGGGGACAGCATCACCCTGGCTTGGTCTCCTGCATCCTGCCTTATCCTGCCTGGTCGTCTGTCAGTGCTGTTGGGCCGGCATTCCCTGGTCTGACACATGCTCCCTGGAAATGCGTATCCCAAAGGCCAGGACCATGCNGGTCCAGCCAGGCGCCTGATTAAGGATTAATTTGTTAATTAAAAATGTTACTTCACCAAGTCCAATCGCATCCCCCTGGCAGTAGCAGCCCCCAGAGAACAAGCAGCTCGGCTTTAGCTTTCACACCAGCAACATGCTGGACCGTGGCGCACACCGAGCACGGGGCTTGTACCGCCCCAGCCTGCACACCAGCCTGGCAGCTGGTCCCGCACAGATGAATGCCAATTTCACAGAGACGTCAGTGCTCCATGCAGCATCCTTACCCCTCCCTCCCCCTGAAGTGCAAACCTGCTGCTTACCAAGTTTGTGCAGACCCTACCATAATAGAGGCTAGCGAGCACGTGGTGGGGTGTGCACTCCCCTTGCAAGCCGTGTGCAGCCCCTGGTCACGGCAGACACCAAGGAGTGGCACATGCAGGTCTGGACCGCCGAAGGGTCCTGGCGCAGCAGGCAGGGGTTTTAGCTGGCAGAGCTGCCCAGGGAAGCCTGGAAGAGCCACGCACCGACTCTGCTGGACTCTGCCTCTCTGGGCTGCCAGAGCAGCTCAGCGCTCCCTCTTGTTTTAATTAAACCTGCGACTGCATTTTTCATCTCAAGGACAGGCCAAGCTGCTGACCATGCTGCTTGGTAGGGAGCTTGGCCAAGCAGTGCTGGAGGGGACCCACGCCCTCTCTACCAGCCCAGCTCATCCCCAAGGGCCCGTAGGCTGCCGGCTGAGAGCTGGGAATCCCCATCCTCACTTCACCCCCCAGCCCCAGCAGGAAAGAAGCCATTCCCTTGCCCAGGAGGCTGGCACAGCTTGGGGGGCATTACGGTGCAGGGCAAGCACGGGACATGGAGGACTGAAAGGTTTTTGCTCAGTGCTTCTGGCACCAAGCACGGTGAAGCTGCTCTCTCCTGTGGGACACCCAGCACAGAGTGTGTGGCACCATCTCTCGCACTGACCCTGACTGAGAGCTCGCTGAGATGTCTCACGGGAGACTTTGCATCCCCTCAGCCACCTCCCATTCATTGCGGGATCAGGAGCACCGACCTGTCCATCCCTGCCGGACTGGGGGAGCTTTGCCAGTGCATTCCCCATGGTCTCCAGCCTCAGCTCTGTGGGGATATGCTTGAGGTGAAGGCTGGACTCTGCCTTCCTCTCCTGCTCAGGGAGCTGGGGGTCTCTGTGACTCCCCCCTGCCACCCCCTGTGTAAGCCTTCCTGATGCTCCATCCCTGCCTCTGCCAGGCACAGCAACCACATAACCATGGCAACAGTGTCCCTATAACAACCAGGTACATCTGACATCCCCATGGCAACCAACTCCCCGAACAGCCGGTGGAGACCTTTGCATCCTCGGTGCTGGGGAGGGATAGAGGGGTTCGAGCCCCATCAGGGCAGGTGGCTGCAGGGATATGGGGACAGGCACAGCTGGGAAGGGCTTCAGCTGGTCACCTGGGGCAACACAAGCCTTTGTGGCCTCTGTCCTGCCAGGGAGGCTGCAGGTGATACAGGTGATACAGAAGAACAGGGTGGCCCTGGGGACAGCATCACCCTGGCTTGGTCTCCTGCATCCTGCCTTATCCTGCCTGGTCGTCTGTCAGTGCTGTTGGGCCGGCATTCCCTGGTCTGACACATGCTCCCTGGAAATGCGTATCCCAAAGGCCAGGACCATGCTTCCTCCCACAACCTCCTCCCAACCTCTAACTCTCACTGCAGAGCTGCTCTGCCTGTTGCCCATGGCCAGCCCTCCCTGCGGTCTGCCGGACTTTCCCGCTGCTGCCTGCCCCATGCCTGCTCGACCAGACTCACCAGAGAGGGGCCCTGATGCAGTTTGTCATTGCAGACCGCAATTGCACATCGTGCAACTTTAATGTGTCAGGCCTGGATTATTGACCCCTGCAGCAGGCTGCGTGCATGCAGGCAGGACCCATCGTCCCTCCTCCTCTCCCTGCCCACACACACACGAGTGGGCAGCCGTGTGTGGCAGCTGGTGTGAGGTCCCAGCCTTTGGGGTCTCTCTGAGTTCAGGAGAGTGCTGTGCCGCTTGCTAGCCCTGGGGGCTGCAAGGTGTAGGTGGCAGGGTGGCTGTGGTGCCACCAGCTTTGTTGCCTGGGGGTTGGTGGTCCCCGAGCACAGAGTTATCTCTGCAGGGTACAGGGACAGGTGTGTAGGGACGGACGCTCTGTCCCGACCTCAGCATTTACTCCCTGTGTCCTCATAAAACCCCATGGCCAGAGGCAGCAGATCCCCCACTGCTGCTCTGGGAGGTCCTTGCCCCGCTCCTGCTCACTCTGCTGCCAGGCCCCAGCGAGATGAGACCCTTCCACCACAGTCGACATAAATCCTGCTGTGGATGCAGCCAGAGCTTGCTCCCTGGCCGGGTACAGCTGTCACTGTGCCGCTCTGGTGATGATGAAAGGCTGGGAGAATGGCCCAGCTGCTCTCTTCTTTTGCAATTTGCCTGCTGCACCCTGCAGCCACTCCATGATTTTCTCATTAGAGTAGCAAGGCTTGACTGTCCTCCCTGCTCAGACCCATCTATCACCCATGGCTGGCATAGCAGCACAGATCACAGGCGCTGGAGCCGCTTGCCCTGCTCTGTCCCTGGCTGTCTCTCAGCCCTGCAGACAGCAGTCCCTCGACAGCCATCCTGGGGGAAGCAGCTCTGAACATGCAAAGAGTCCCCATTTCTGGAGCAAACCACCTGGAGCCAGCTTGCTCACCCATCCTTCTTCCCCATCCCTCAGCCCTGTGTCTCACCCTCCCCACTGCCATCCTTACCTCTTACCCCATGCCAGGCACCCCTCAAAACTTAACCCTAGTCTGCAGGGTGCTGGTCGAGGGCTAGGTGAGACCCAGGCATCTGCAAGCGGGAGATACAGCTACAGGTGGAGCAAGCCCAGTCCCAGTGCATGCTCCTGCATGGGACATCTCCCCAGGTCCCTGCTCCGGGGCATCACCATGCTGTGGGTACCTGTCCCATGCAACTTGACAAAGCTAGCCCAGAGCAGGGACAAAGGGCTCGGTGATTGACTCAAGGCATCAGGAACCAGCACTGCCCCAGCAGCACCCTGTGCCACAGCACCTGGAGGTGTAAGAAAGCAGCAGGGTGGCAGGGCATGCCCAGTTTTGTGTGACGGTATGAGTGCAGGGCCCCTGGAGATGAGGGACGAATGGCTTAGCTCTACCCATAGGGACCAGAGCATCACAGTGGGACTGCATCAAGGGACAAAGAGCAGCTGTCACAGTTGCGTGGCCAGGGGGGAGCAGCAGACAGGGAAGGGGGATACGGTGACATGGGAGACCAGGAAAATGTGGTGATGCAAACCACCGTGATTTTTAGCCGCTGGTAACTGAGTTTCTTGGGGGAGGGGGTGGGGGCCTGCACTTACAGCTTCATCCCTGGCAACTTAGAAGAGGGCTGTTGAAGAGCTGCTCTGCCAAGCAGAAAAGCTACTTGAGTCATGCTTAACTTCATCAAGGGAACTGCATAGAAATCAGGGATCTTGCTAAAAGAAATTAATAGAGCAGTTAGGAGGGCAGAGCACCTGCAGACAGCAAGAGAATTGCTCAGAGCAACATGCTGGAGACTTCCAGTAAATGAATGCATCCTTTAACAAGATTTGCAGGACCAGTGTGGCTGAGGAGTGGAGTGGAGCGGGCAAACCAGTGGGAAAGGTCATTCCTCAAGGAGGGGAGCTGCGTCAAAATGAAGAGCATAGGAAAGGGGATGAAATTACATGGAAAACCAGAGCAAAACAACCCCCAAAAAAGGCTTTGAGGATGATCTTGGCAACAGCGTAAAATTGCAAATAATTTTGCAATGCTCGCTTTGAGGCATTGCCTCGGCAATGAGACTTTGGGGGTGTCCAGGGGTTCACCAGAGTGCTGCAGGCTGGACCTGCTTTCTTCAGATAACTCTTGGGGTAGGTCCTGCATGTCCTGCAAGCCTTTGTTTGCCTTTTGCATTAGGACAAGAAAGTCAAGAATTTCTGGCCCCAGAGCAGACATCCAGGACCCATACATCAACACAGAGGTTGCTGCTGAAGGAGCAGCCTCAGCGCATCGCAGCTGGTGAGCAGGGGAAGGGTCTCCTGTGGGCTGCAATTGCGAGAACAAAGTCTGCAAATACAACGTGCAGCTGCACTCGCTGTCAAGTGATGGGAAATTAAGGCAGTTACTCTCGTGAGAAATCAGCCCCGCACAAACAGAAATCAAACTGTTACACCAAATGCAATCCTGGATAAATTTATCTTAAGAAGCAAGCCTGCAGAGGAAGATAAAACCATGTTGGCAGAGGCTGAGAACGTTTTCCATGAGATGCAGAGCGACTGTTCCCTTTATGGCTTGCGGATTAAAGTTTTCTCATAAAAAACATTTCCCCCACTCAAATACCACTGCTAAAATTTCTCTTGAGAGAACCAAGTGCTAAGCAATATGTTGTTATGTATGAACAGTGCTCTCAATGGAAGCTGTATTAAAAAAATCACATTGAATCTTCCTGTTGGAGTGTGAGCTGTGCCTATACTGAGAGGAATATTACAGTTTATTCTTACTTTATGTAAAGATGCTTCACCACCTCCAGGGCTAAAACCCAGGGCTCCACATTTTGAGGAGGAGTATCTTGGCTAAAATTAAATGGGCTTGGAACAAATGCAATCCAGAGGCTCCCGGCTCAGCAGGAGGGGAGGTAAATCCCAGTGGGCTTCCAGCACTATGTCCTCCCGAGCAGCTTTGCCCAGGACTTGCCTGCAGTTGGCAAATCTCCTGCCAGCACAGCTACAAATCCCAGACAAGCCCATGAGGGTTGTTCTAATTAACTAATGAAGGCGTCTGCTTCGGGGAAGATGCATAATCTGAGCTGGAGGCTTTGTCCTTGTTTGAGGGGGCCTGGAGCAACTCCCAGTCGCCCTTGAGGGACCCCATAAGCGCCAGTACACCCTGAGGATCAGGGTGCAGGCCCTGCTGCAGGGAGGTGCCAAGGGCTCCCAGACACTGAACATCTGCCTGCACGCTGCCTTCGCCTGAAATTCAGTCTCAGACCCTAGGTGTGCTCCAATTCAGGGCTGCCTTACAGGCAAGTTACATGAGAATAATTAACATCTGGTGAGGGTGAAGTCTGTGCAGGATCTCCCTGAGCCACCGCCAGGCACAGCACAAGGAGGATCCACTTCAAAGGAGGGAGCCACTTCATTAAAAAAGTGAACTAGGGCTTTAGACATCAAGATAAACATCCTGATACACTTCAAAGCACCTACCTCTCCTTGTCCTTAGACAGCCTCTCCCGCTTCGCTCAGTTACGGCTTTTGGAGCTATACTGCCTACTCCGTCCTGCACAGTATGGCTGGTTGTTTTGGGGAGGAGATGCTGGGTGCTGCTTTGCAGCACGTGAGACTCTCAGGGCATGAACATGAACCCAAATACTCTGACACTGCTTTCTGGCCCACCTATGAATGGTTGAGAGTTGCTGGTGAAAGTACCTGCATTTCCATTGAAAAACATCACAGTTTTTGGAAAAATTGCAATAGAGAACTGCCTGAGGACTGACTGGGGTGCCTCCATACTCATGCCTGGAGGTGTCTATCCCTCTGGATACCCCTCCAGCAGAGGCTGCAGACCCAGCTGTGGCAGCAGGTCAGGCACTCAGCAGCCTGGGGGGAAACACTGATGTGCAAATGCCAACTGCTTGCACGGGGAGAGGCATGAGGAGGAAGGAGCAGTTTGTGCACAGGGTGCTCACGGGAGTCGCGCTGCGCCATGATTTACCCCATGATAAATCACTGCTTCAGCATTTGAGGTGAGTTAGGAGGATTTTGCAAGGCTCAGGAGCCAGGGGATTGTTCCTAATGCCAATATCCAGTGCTTTCAGTGTGGCCGAGTCCCTTTAGCCAGGTGGCTGTCAGAGCTGGGCTGCAGGGTGAGCTGTGTCCACGGGGTCTGTGTGCCCCTCACCTGGTCAGCCCGGGCCATGGGGTTTTTCCAGAGCAGGCTAAATCCAGTGAGAAATCCTCCCCAGGCCCTTGCCGCCTGAGGGGGCTGCTCCAGCTGCCCTGGCGGTCACATGGCTATGGGAGTGCAGGGGGTGCTGCTTGATGCGCCACGGCTGCCCTATTGCAGACTGGTGCCTGGGATGGAGCTATATGTCCCAGCTGCATGGAACAAGACCCTCACGGTTCCACGGCACAGTTGAAACCCTGCTGAGATCTGCTGGTGCTTTCACCCTCATTTCCAGCCTGGAGAAGGCCTTCCACGCCCCAAAAGGAGCCTACCTTCCTCTCCCCAGGTTTGCCTCATGTTCTCCTGGCTGGCGCCACGGCCTGGCCAGGGTGGGCACATCACCTGTGTCTGGAGCAGGAGGGATCTCACCAGGTACAGGGGTTGTTTCCGCTGAACACCCTCAGGAACAGGTGACAGCTTTGGGCACCCCAGACCCTTCCCCACTTGCATCCCCTCGGTGTCACCCCCACTTCCCCTTGCAGGCGTCGAGCTGAAACTGCCCAGCGATGGTGCTGGTCACCTGTCGGCATCCCAGGGCCAGGAGCTCGCCAGCAAGGGGCTGGGGTCCGGCTCTGCCCCGCTGACACCCCGCTGTGCCCGAGCCGTGGGCAGGCGTCACCGCAAGCCATGCGGCGTGGGGTGTTCTTGGGGCAGGGAAGGGAGCAGGGGGTGCAGTGTGAGCGCCGCAGCGTGCCCCGGGCAGGACGCCCCCCGCCTGGCCAGCAGCCCACTCCCACCCCACACGCCCCTGCACCGGGGTCGGGGGTGAAGCAGACCCCGGCGTGGGGGGCTCACTCCCTTGGCGCCGAGGGGACACCACTCCCGGCCCTGGGGAAGGCTGGACCCGGGGCCGGGGGCCGAACCCCCGCAGGACCCCGGGGGCTGCCCCGTCCCGCAGGGGGATCCCCCTCCCGTGACGTCACGGGGAAGCCCCCTGCCCTCGCCCCGCCCCTCCCCCGCCCGTGCTTGACCACACCCCCTGTGCCCGGCCGCAGCCTCTGCGATTGGGTAGTGTCCCTAGGCCACGCCCCTGACGGTGAGGCGGGCCTTGGTATGACACCGCCCCTTCCTCTCCTCCCTGGCCTCCTATTGGCTGCCGGGTAGTGGCTCTAGGCCGGCCGGGCCCGCATGGGTCGTGCACCGCGCGGCGCGCTCCGTGGCGTGCGATAGCAGCGCCGCTGCTGCGCCCCCACCGGCGGCCCGCTGCACACCGGCGTGCTGGCACTGCGGCCGCACTGCAACGCCACGCACCCCACTGCACCCTCGCTGCAGACCCACGCACCCCTCCTGCGCCCCACTGCACCCACTTCACCCCCACTGCACCCCCACTGCAACCCCACGCACCCCTCTGCACTCCCAGTCTGACCCCCGCACATCCTGGTGCTGCATGCTGCTGTCTCCCCCTGCACCTTCAGTGACCCCTTACACACCCCAGATCTGCAACCCCCACTGCGGGCCCTGCTGCAACCCCACCCTCCACTGCAGCCACCCCCCTACCGCACCCCATACCAGGGCAACCCTCACTGTGCTTCACCTGCTGCTGGGGATCTGCCGGCTCTCTGTGTGGGGGAACAGCCTGCCCCACTGCACTGGCACCCCGAGGGCTCTGGGACCAGGTGCCAGGGTGTCCCAGGGCTGGAGGGAGGAGGCTGCAGCCTCCAGTGGGGAGCGTGGCAGGGAGCAAGGCAGGGCGGTGGGAAGTGTGGCGGGATGATGATGGATCACAGCCGGGTGGCTGGGAGCTCAGTGGGATGACGAGGAGCACAGCAAGGTAGTGGGGAGCACAGCAGGGTGGTAGGGAGCACAGCAGGGTGGTGGGGAGTATGGGCAACAACAGCCTAAAGGTGCCCTTGCATTGTAACCTCACTGTGGCAAGTGCCAGGGCTCAGGAAGGGAGATCCCACCTTTCTCCTACCTTCACCCACCCTGATCAGCTCCCAGCAGAAAGCCAGGCATGAGCTGTTTGCAGGCAGTGGCCCCACTGCCATGACACCTGGGGCCAGAGCTGCTGGCTGGCAGCCAGATGCTTTCTGCTCCCTGCCCAGGAGCACAGAGGAGGGTTTTTGTGTGACTGTGGGAGCACTGTCCCCACTAGGNTGTTTGCAGGCAGTGGCCCCACTGCCATGACACCTGGGGCCAGAGCTGCTGGCTGGCAGCCAGATGCTTTCTGCTCCCTGCCCAGGAGCACAGAGGAGGGTTTTTGTGTGACTGTGGGAGCACTGTCCCCACTAGGGCTGGCCCAGCTTCCAGCAGCCCCCGCAGGCCCCAGCTCCCTTCCTGCTGCGTCATGGAGCCGATACGCCTCTGCATCACCGCCCTTCTTTCTGACCCAGGGTGCACAGCTGGCATGGGATGAGGGACAGTGCCACGAGAGGTAAAGGGCTTTCCCAGCACCGCTCACCCATGCTTCTGCCCTGCCAGATACTGGCTGGGCTGCAAAGTGTTGCTCCTTATTGGTGCTGGAGCATCTGCCATCTTGGCCACCTCGCTGGTGGCCCCAATGGCCCCTCTCTATGGCTTGCCTACACATGGGGTGCTCCAGCCAGCTGGCGTGTGCTGCTCATCCTAGTGATGTCCGTAGTGGGCCACGCGCAGGCTCAGCATGTCACCTGGAGGATCTGAGGTGCCTTGTCAAGCCCCTGGCAGACAGTTTCTGGCAGGACAGGAATCTGAGGCAGCAGTGGGCTGGGGTGCACAGCCGGGAGGGCAGGAGTTCAGGGACATCTCGCTGGCGAGCTACAGGGACATGTACTGCAACCTCACCCTGAAGATCATGCACGATATCTGAGCAGTGCCGGCTCCACTACATCCTCAAGATGGATGATGGACTGTTTGCCCACCTTCCTGGCTGGGGTTGACATAGTGCACACCGGCCCCTACGTGGGGTCCCTCTTCTCCCAGAAGTGGCAGGTTACACCCGCCAGCCCTCCAGCAAGTGGCACAGTGCACGGAAAGACTAGTGTCCTGATGTCTACCCACTCTATGCTAACAGCATTGGCTATATCCTCTCCCTGGCAGTGGCCAAGAGATTCTGGAGGCAGCTGGCACGTCCATGCTCATCCCGACTGTCCTGGGTTCGGCTATGATAATTTTCCCCAGAA
>VZSC01019465.1:14653-60656 GCA_013398225.1 Steatornis caripensis
CCCCCGGTCTCCACCCTCCCTTTCCATTCAGCCCGTACATACCCACGGACGTGAACCCCCCCCACCTCGGGGCCAGGCGGCGGGGAAGGGGAGAGGGCGGCCCGCGGGCCCCGCCCTGCCCCGCGCCGTCCCCCGAGAGGAGCGGGAGCGGCCTGGGAAGGGCTGGGGGCCTCGCCCCGCCTCGCCGCGGGCCCCGCGCTTCACCCCCTGGGGCTGCGCGGGGGGTGCCCGGCTCGCTCCCTGCCCCCCCACCCCGGCTCGGACCTGCCCCGGCTCTCCTCCCGCCTGCCCGCTGCCAGAACGGCCCCGTTAGCGAGAGTCCGTATGTAGGTTAGGCATGGAGCGGTCGGAGCCGCGGGTAGCTGCCTCCCTGCGATCCCCGGCTTCCCCTGAATCCGTAGTGAGCACCCTGTTCCTGTTTTCAGCCTCCAGCGTGCTGCTTTTATCTGTACCCAGCCATTCAGACGGCTCGGGATTTTGCTGGAAAGACAAACTACCACATATGCAATTAAATGAGAACTCCCCCGGTGTAGTACGGTAAGCTGGTAGGCCTCAGTGTCATCAAAAGCTTGAAGTCAGCGAAGCGAGAGGCTCGGTTAACAGTGGGAAGGGGCGTGTAAACTAAAAACACTGGGTCTTCTGCCTTTTCTGAAAGGCAAAAGCTTCCCCATGTTTATGCTTCAAAGCCAGAATGTTTGATGAAAGCCCTGAAGTCTCATAGTCATTCTTAGGCTGCTGTGCCAAGATTGCCTAAATTTGCTTTCATGTCTTTCCTTGTGCAGTGCTTTGAAATAGATACAGAATTGCAAAGGCTTGCTGGACTTTCTCGTAAAATGAGAGGACAGTATCGAGAGCTCAAAAATATTTGAGGGAGATTTTAAATACTGAGATGCGTACAGATTTAAATCTTGGTCTAAAGAGGTGGTTAAAACCTTGGTTTAAAATGCATTGGGGTAATAAAGCTGCTGAATCTGAAGCACAGGTACAGAAGAGCTCGAGTGCCTCCGTGGGCAAGTGCCTGGTGTCTGTGAAGGTTGGGGAGGGGAAAAGGCTGTGGATGATAGTGAATCTTGTGACTTTTGGGACCTGGGGGAAGATGACCAGAGATGAGCAAGTTTGTGTCACGTGGAGGAAATACTGAAAATGTAAATCACCTTGCAGATTTTCTAGCTCAAGTCCTCGGGCCGCTGCGGTCTGTGGGGTCTCAGTTTGATGGTGCGTCAGCCTGGGTGAAAATGCTAGCTCGAGAAATTCCCAGTCTCTTCCGTCTTAATCCCAGCCACCTATTCCTGTCTTCACACCCAGCTTGCTGGTGCTCACTCCTGTTACAGCTGTGGGGCTGTGCTGTAAATGGGATCACTGAAATCATCCAGGTTAAAAATAACACTCGGGGGGAGGGGAGTAGTGGCTTTTTAAGCCAGGATTGCTGCTGAGGAGAGAGTAGTGTTGAACAGCAGCCTTTGAAACTTAGTTGAAATCCAGGAACAACGAGGATTTGGAGGCTTCTTGTGGAGATGGTAACTGGTTGGCAGATTTTAGTCCTGTTGAGATATCGTTAATATTGTTTGCTGTTCAGGGGATTGCTTAATGAATTCGTAGGGCAATGGATACCACCTGACAATGCAAAATCCTGGACTTTCCTACCAGCTGAGGGCACGTGTTAAGGAAGAACACTGATGTGGTGCGTTCAAGGTTGTAAAAAACTCTTGTTCACATCATGGTGAGCTGAACTGATGTTCCCACTGCAGAGAGAATTAAAATAAAAAATAGGGTGAGGTTTTTAAAACATATCTAAAGTATATATCTTTATTTTAAAATAGCTTTTAACAACCGTAGACCAAAGAATCATGTCCCAGCTCTGTGCAAGCGAGTGCAGGAGAGTTGCAGGAAGGTGTATGGGGGCAGTGTTCACATGCTCATCTCGAGTTAGAAATCTGGAGAAGTTTGCTGTGGCTGCCAGTGTCCAAAGCACGGTAAAGGCACATTCCAGAAAATTAGAGGGTATCTATTCTGCACCTTAATGGAGAGAAGAACAACCGGCTCGCCTACAGGATATGGATGCTTTTTGTACAAGGAAATAGCTTACTTAAGAATGCGCTAACATTTGCTAGTTGTTCGTTATTGAGCTGGGATTGAATCTAGAAAACAAAAATTAATTTGTTTGCTTTTTGATCTAGTTGGTTCAATTAAGGACCTGTTGACCATTTCTACGGGCATCTTGTAATAAGGTGGAGTGCAGCTCATCAGAGGCATTCTGTTTTCAGCATACTTGAGCGCTTTGGTGTGCATTGTACAGACATCAAGGTAAAAAATTATTTTTTTAGGCCGCAAACTTTGAATTTTCCAGGTTTTGTGTAGGGAAATGCCCACACTGCCTCCTCTTGAAGATCCAGGTATCTTTTTTTATAACCAATCAAGAATAATTATTAGTCCCTCTGCCCCATTCCAATATGATAATGGCTGGACAAGCAATAATCCACATCACGTACTTAAACCAGTGATGCTTTCTGACCTGCGGGGTGAGTACTGAAACTTTGATACCAGAGTCAATCATGATTAATCACAAAATTAGGAAAATATTTCATCGTGTGCATCAAAAGCGTGCGTTTGCTTTGTTATTTTTGCATCTTTAATAGCAAACTGAAATTAGTGAAGGCTGTGATACCTAGTCAAGGTATTACACGTAACACTTGATCAGTCAGTTTGTGTTTCTCACTCACAGCTGTTGAATAGGATTTGGCAGCCCTCTGTGTAGAACTTTGGTCTTTTGACTTGAGCACCAAGCCCTAAAGCGATGTTCAGTAGCCTTCCAGTCGTGGCTCTGGGGCAGTACACTTGTGTTGGCTTTTGCACATATTCATAACTTAACAAAACATTTTGTCTTTGTGCCGCAACAATAAATATTACACTCATACGGTTCCTTCAAATATGCTTCAGAGGATAAAGCCTTTTAAGATTCGAAAGATAAGGCTGTTCCTTCAGTGTCAGCAGTGACTAGGTTGGGTTCAAAGCCTTAAAAAGAAATTATAGGTATTTGTAGTTTATCGTGACACTTCTAGTTTTCGGGTTAGGGAATTGGCCCTCAGTCTGGTATTCGTTGTTCTTGATAAAGGAACTTGTTAAGTATCTGGTAACAACGTATAGATTAAGTTTTTTCTGGTTCCTCAAGATTTTTGAATAACGTATTTTGTAGTAATATGAATATTTGCAAGGTCTGTAGAAATGTGTAACAATTATATAAACTGACGCTATGTAATTGCCATTTACCACAGTTAAAAACCCCCAGATCCTTAAGGGTTCCTTGTGAAATAGTTCATTTATCACAGCTAGGACAGAACGTGGTTGTGGGAGAATCAGACACTGCGTGTCGGTAGCAGATCTGGAGCTGAAACAGTCGCCTGCTCACAATCCTGTGATCGCTCTGCAGTTATGTCATCTTTTAGCATCTTAAACTGTTGATTTGTTGGGTGTGTTTCTGAATGAGCACAATTAAGATTTTTTTTTTTTGTGGAAATAGTTTATCTCCTTTATTCCTCTGTTAACTTGAGATTTAATTACTATAACCCTGATTCTCAGGGTCTAGTTATCAGTGCAGTGCACTCATATTACTCAGTGGCTAGGTCAACTTTTTTCCGTTCTGCTTTTGACTCCTGGGAGGCCTAACCGAGGGCTGGAACAAAGAGGGGATGTGCGGCCGTTCTGTTCTTCAGCATCACGCTGAAAAGGCAAACATGAGTAACCGGCAACAGAAACAAACATCTGGCTCCCAAAGTTCAACGTGTATTTTAAGCTTCTAAATGGAAGTTCTTAACGCTGTCACGGCTCCAAACGCTCACCTGTCCGGCGCAGGGTGTAGTGGTGCAGAGCTTCGGAAAGGTGCGTGATTCTCTTCTAACTGTGGTATTTACCTCTCTATGAACCACCTTCTGATGGGGGCGTGGTGTGGCAATTCCATTCTTCCATTGCATACTACAGTGAGGTGTTTCTTGGTTGCAAAGCAACCTATCTTTCCTTTAAAGAATTTACAACCTGAGACAGATGACACTCTTAAATATCTTTCCTAGTTGCTTTAATAAGTCTTACGGATACTCTGTTATATTTAGCAATATTTAACCTGTATCTGTTGCTTTTTATAGGTTAATTATGCGCAGTATCTGCTAGACTAAAGAATGTGTAGTCTTCTGATCCTGCTGCATGCCAGTTAAAGATTAATTGTGACACTCTTGTATGTAAACCTTGAAAAATTAACCTTAATGGGTGTAGTATTTGTGGTCGTATCTATTTTGGGGTGGGGGGGGGATGTTGTTTGGTATAAATATACTAAACATGTCATGTTATCCAGCATTGTAACTTAGATTTCCAGCACATAAAATTAGATCTGAGTTTGAGTGTTAAAGGCACCATGCTGAGTGTTCAAGTCTGGTGTTTCAGAGTCAGGAGCTCGGGGCTCTGTGGACCCTTATGCCACCAGCTTCAAAACCAGGAATGCCTTTGCTCGTCTCCCCCACGTTGGGCCTCTTTCAGCTCTGTAATTCATAAGGCTAAGATGATTGCATTGATCGTGGTCACAAAGGGATTTACTTGTCTCTGTGAATTTGGCACTTCGGAAGTGTGTGTGACTGCTACAGATGAACGTAGTTGGATGCGTTTTGGAATGAAGCGAATTTTTCCAGTGGGCCAATTAGTCGTGGCATTGGTAATTACACTACTTGGCTACCATAATTTGCTCGAGATGCACATTAATAGAAGTCTTTATTCCTTTTCTCATTGAAGTTTCGAATTCCTAAAAAGACACATCCTAGAACACAACTGAGGTAATTTTGGTTGTCTATTTTTAGAGAGTAAAATGCTAAAAGCACACATGATTGTTGTAATGCTGCATTTGGAAAGGGACTCTGAAGCCGAGTGACAAGATTTTCATTATCTAGCCTTATAAACGGCTCTAGAGAATTAGTTTCGAATATGGAAGATGTCTTTTGGTGCACCTCATCCTCTGTTTCAGGTAGGCTGGCATTCTCCTGAAGCCATTCAGATTCTTGTTTCTGGTGTCCTAAAAAGGTTTTTCCATCAAGTCGCTTCCTACTCTGATAACCGTTGAAAATCAAAAGCATTACAGCATCTTCAAGGCCATTTGGCAGAGCCGAATAATTAGCCTTTTTTGTTCTTCTTCTGTCAAATGATACTACCTTGGAAAACCTTTGGGGGGAAGTTAAGCTGTTATCTCCTGTTGGGTGAGATTTTCCTTCCCAGAAGCAAGCGCTGAGCACAAATGTGGATGTGTAGGTGGCTGGGAGGTGTGTGTCCCCATAGTCTAACGGTGGGTTACATACGCAGTTAAAACATCTTGAAGGTCTGCACTTTTATTGCAGGGCAGACCTGCTTGTGGTATCTGTGTCTGGCTAACCTCAATAGGTGTCCGAATTCTGATTAATGTTACTAGAGTTTCATCAAAAGCACCAGGTTTGAAGTTTTGAAGCATTCCTTCATTCCAGATAATGGTCTTAGTTCATCTGCTGCTTGTAAGTCAGCCTCCTGGCAAAACTGCTTTCACTGTGGGCCTTTAGCTTACTCTTGCCTCGATTAGCCTCTTCTTGTTGAAGAGTAAATTTATTATGTTAGAGAGCGAGGTGAAGCAGGGTGACAGTTCGCATATATACAGCTTTGTAATTGGTTGTCCCTTATGCAGTGAGATGCTTTTTTGCCTTTTAATACTCTTGCATTCATGAAAAGCACGGCATGCGCAGAGTATCTGTCTTCCAAAACACAGTATTAGCAGAAATGTAAAAGCGTTTTCAAGGTATCACTTACAGTAAAGCCCGTTCGTTCGTCTTCGTGATATACATGGTATCTGCAAGCATTAGGCTATAGGTTCTTGTGACATAAAACAATCGTAAGTTAAGCCTGCTGGGCAGTTTATAGTTTTGGTTGTGTTCTTGCAGGTGTGTCTGTACTTCATTATTTTGAGTGGATCAGAGGCAGGAGGCTCTCATGCTGGAGCCTGTGTGCCAATACGAAAACCATTTCTTCCCCACTGAGTTGAATGACGAGTGCCTCGTGTGCTGTGCAGTACGCTGTCAGTGTTCGTATCTGCACGCTGAAATTTGCCCGTTGCTTTTCAGGGGTTGGAGGGTAAACATTTTTCAGGCTACTGCTTCACTCAGTCCCTTTAAATGTTTTCTGGGATGTTGCACTCTTTTTGTAAAACTGGCTTGGTATTTATAGGAGGTAAGAAAAAAATATAAAAATAGGTAATTGCCTTTCAAAGGAGTCTCTGAAGTCTCTGCTTAAACCTAAACTTTCTTACTTTGCAGCGACAGTGGTGTACTGAAAATTCTTCTGTTCTCAAGCCTATTGTTAAATCAAGCCTATTGTTAAACCCATTATTGTCTGCAATTTGGACAGCTCTTTATGTGTCTTGAATTCTTAATCCGGAGAGATTTGGATTTGTAGGTTGAATAAAGGTCTCTACTAGACATTTATAAAAAGCTTTTCTCGTTCTGTTTTTTCTGTGTTTTAGAAGACCTTGAAAAACCCCAAGCCCTAATATTGTGATGAAAATTGTTGGACTTTGATCTTAAGTTTTGGGACATGTTGGAATCCTTTAGTTACATGCATGCCAAATAGGGGGAAAAAAAATTCTCATTGTAGATCTTTACTAGAAGCATCAGATCTAACCTGTATCACTTCAGCTGTTACATTTGCTCCTTTTAGGCTTTGCAAGCTGTTGTTTTAGGAGTCAGATTGTGTTTATTCGGTGAGGACTGTAAAGAGGCAACCTGGTGAAAACAACACAGCTCCTCTGCACTGGTCTGTAGGACATGCTACTACAGGGTGACTGACAAGCAGCATTTGGAAAGATTCACGAATGGTTATGCTTCTCAGAAAGCATAAGCCCTTACATAATATTTATTATCCAGACAATTCTGTTAATAGGAATAAGCTGTAGTCATTTGCTTCAGAAGCAAAGTTGGTGACTGAGGTTAAAAAGAAACTTCTGAGTTCAGTTTGTCTGGTGTTAGCCATCCATTGTGGGGGTTGGCTTTCCTTGGGGTGTCTGGTATTGGCCCTTTGCTTCACAGGTTGTTAGACTAGATGGACTGTTCTGATGGTGTGGGTACGCCTATTAAGTCATGCATTTAAATTTCTTAAGCCTCTCTTATCACTGACTAGACCTGAATTTGGATTTTATGTACGCAATGACTAAGGAACCATTTCTTCAGTGAGCCTAGGTAGAACACCTTAAGAGTGAGTATCTGCTTCCTTTTACTCATCTTGTGTAGATACCATCTCCTTTATGGCAGAGTGGTAAGTGTCTGCTTCAACTATGACAGCTCACAGTTTACTGTTTTGGCTTTACGTGTAATAAATGCGTTTACATTCAGGTGCCTGAATGGTGAGCTGGCATGCATGCTCAGAGCACTTTGCTGGTTTTGCTGCAAAGGCAAAGGAGCTCTTGATTCACGGGAGACAGTTTCCATTACAGATGAATACACCCAGTTGTTTTCTGCTTTGTGTTCAAACATGGATAGATGTTAACACGGCATTTTAATGTTATAGTCTTGAAAAAAAACAAGAAAGGAATGTAAGTCCTTATGCTTTAAGGAACTTGCTGTCCTGCTGGGGTAGGAAGCAGTTCCTTCGTGCGTACGTCACACTCTAGTTGGCTGTTATAGCAGTCCTTGCTCCTTGATGTAAAGAACTGGCATTATCTGCTGCTAGAAATTGTATCCTGGACTAGCAGGATTACCAGCTCGATCCGGTGTGGTGAATCTAGTGGTTTCAGCCATAAGTTTCTAAATAATTCCTAGTTAAATTCCCAAATATTTTACCCGTTTGTAATTAATTGATGTTTAATTTGAATTCCTCTGTATTCGAGCTCTTGCATCCAAATAGAAAGCTGGCATGGCGAGACAGTTTATTACTACACTGGGAGCTGGCCACTTGTTAAATAAAGCAAAGTGTGTGTAGCCAAGAGCTGGCAGAAGGAAAGCTTTCAGGAAAATGTAAAGGCAAGTTTCTTGGCAGATGTTATTAACCTAAGAAGTTATGGTGTCGACAGTTTAGAACACAGTACCGCGGGCTGTAGTTCTGATCATCTCTGAAGGATGTACGTTTGTGCTCGAAGGCTTGACCATATTCTCCTGTAGGTCATCTCTAAAGGAAGTTTACAGGCTCTTTATCTGGTTTTATTCGTCTTGGGTTCCCAGGCATGGACAAGGGCCCTATTGTTGAGCTTACATACCACATTTTTAACAGGCAGTTCATTCCCTTAAATAATTTACAGTGTTGATATGTAGGTCTAGATGGCTTGAACGTCATTCAAGTGCACATATTCCGGAACAAATGAGAGCAGTCGGTGGAATATCTTTTCCTTTTTTACCCCCCTTAAGCACTAAGTTTTATTTCAAACACTTGATGATAGAGGGGTTTTTAGACTAAAGGGCATGGGGAATGCCTTCCTAAGGGACCTCAGGGAGTAGGGAACACCATTTCTTCCTGATGCTCATACAATTTCTCTTCCAGGTGAAACAGGCAACGAACCAAATTGTGATGAACTGTGCTGATATTGACATTATTACAGCTTCCTATGCACCAGAAGGAGACGAAGGTAAGATTGCTTTCTTGCTGGAGTTTTTATGGGTTAATCCATTTCATTTCTGATGTGAGCTGCTGTTGCCAACAGTTAACCACTTTGCAAAATTACATAATAGTTTGATAAGCTAACCTACCCCTAGAAGCACAAAATTAATTGTCTAAACTTTGTTCTCTTCTCACCACTACCACTTGTGCGATGTAGGCAAAAGGATCTCTGACTGTTCTGACATGATTATTTATCTTTGTACTGGATATCTGTGTAAGAACATGATCTGTACCTATGGACTTTGCAATATTGACAAAATCTGTTACAAGGGCTTAGATAAAGAATGCATCAATAACGGCCTGCAGTAGGAAATACTCATTGGGAAGGATTTGGAAAGGTACAGAAGATACTTAATGACGTTTAGCAGGATGTTCTGAGTGTAGGGCAACATAGAAAAAGGTGATCGTGAGGGGGAGACAGTGGGTCTGGGTTATTGAAAGGCTGGAAGTTACTGGGGAAATTGAAGGAGCAGTGCCTGTTTGTAAGACACAGTTACAGTAGTTAACGTCTTCCTCAATTATATTTTGAGGAGATTTAGCAGGCACAAAAAAAGTTTTAGCAATTGAAGCGTGAAATGATTGAGGTGTGGAAAATAAGCTCCTTGAAACAGTGGTGGTCGAACAGTGCACAGCCTTTCTGGTTTTTGTACGGAGCCTTTGCTATTTCAAGCACAATAGCTGTTTGGTCTGCTGTGTGCAACTGTTTCTTAAGTCCTTCGGATGACAAAAGGCTCTGCGGAGCTTCCCTTTCGAGAAATAAAATGCCACAATGATGTCGTGAAGCACTTTGTTAAAACCATGACTGTGAATTACAGGAATGGTCTTGATGATGGTTAGGAGAAAGGTGTTCCTTTGGTTAGGTTTCAGCTTCTGTAGTATGCCTATGCAACAGCTGAACAAAGTTGGAGAGAAGGGCGGCTGTGTTTGAAACCCTGAAGAAGAAAAGAAATCTTAATTTTCTGGACTGGATTTGGTAGGGACAATTTCAGTTCTTGTTGTAGTGACATTATCCTATAGCTAGCAGATTTGTGTGTGGCAAGTGGAGTGTCTGCAATGAGTCTTTGCATTTACATTGGTTTGACTTTTTGTAACTTCTAATATAGTATTACAGAAACCAGAGAGCTTCTTAAGTGCAGTAGAGCGCAGCTGAGCGATGCTTAGCTGCGTGGGGAGCTCTGCCTGAGGAAGTAGTGTTGGATGGGTGTGTTGTGGAAAAGTAGAGCTCACTGCAGGAAGCGCAGTCGCAGCGAGAGAGGGCGGCAGAGAAGAGTATTACCAAAGAGCTTGGAGTCTGGCCACTGAGTTTCGATAGTGAAAGAATAGAGCGCTGTTTCCTACGTGCTTGATTCAGGCTCCTGGGTTGTACCCTGGTGCTCCATTCCTGCGTGCCTTTCACACGCTGCCGTTAGTGATCTTTAGTTGATTGGATGCACTGTGTTGCTAAGCGCTCCTGGAGCTATTTCTTACACTGAGTAATGAGGCGATAATCAGTGTAGTAGTAATAGCAGAGTGTGTGTGGGACAGTCTGTTCCACCTACCACTGTGCCGTAGGCCCAAACCACCTATTCATTTTTTATTTTGTCATTGAGAAAATGCAAATACACGGAGATCATACCTAGGAATAAAGTCTCCTTCCAGTCAAATCAGGAAAAATAGATAAAGTAGAGAGGATCTCTATTTTAACGTATTATCTTTGTTGGTTTTGGAGCTGATTTCCCTCTCATCGGGATCTATTTTTCTGTTCTTTAACCATGATATACTCTCCTTGTAACTTCAAAGTATTAATAGTAGAGCTTAACGGAGATTTAAAACTAAGTAAGCTGGCGGTGAGTTGCTGTGGCTTAAATTCCTTCATCCTGATTTTCCAGACAGCCTTGGACGTGGCGCTCTGGACGCACAGGAATATGAGCACAGCACTCTGGCTTTAGTACAGGCACTGGCATCTCAAACTGTTGTATCGTAAATACTTGAGGTGCAGTTTTGTTGCATGCTTACTATAGTTATACTCAGGCTTCAGGGGGTTAAAACATATCTTTTGGTCTGGGAAACTGCCAACTAGTATAATGGCTTTGGAAGTAAAATTGCATGAAATTGGCAGACTGTTTGCTGGCACCTGTTGATACAGATCAAGTCAGTCTTCCTAATGCTTCTATTGTGCGCAGCTTTCCGAGGGTAATTGTATAACTGGTCTCAAAAACAGAGTACGGAATATAGTCCAAGGAACCAACAGAAATATCAGCCGGATCATTTGGGTTTAGTTACTTAGGTGGGCCTCGTACCAGTTGCCTATATAGTATGTTTGAAAACGAGCGCAAAGATAGTGATGTTTTCTCCTTCAAAGGCTCTAGCAAAGAATCTTTACTTCTTTTAGCTCTGCACCTGAGTGGGGCAGAATTTGTCTCACGCTTGTCTGTAAATGTGAGACAGAAGATAATCGGTCACTTACCTTCTTTGAAGTGTGGGTCTGTTCTGAAAACTCGCTGTGTGAAAGAGAGAGCTTCCTGCTCAACAGATACCTTTCCCTTGTTTATGGAGATGATCTGTCGACTTTTGTGCAGAATAGTTTATTCTTTTCCTAGTAATTCTTGTTAGTCTTGAGTGCCTACTGCACTGTGGCTTGTACAGCAACAGAAATCTTAGCTGGAACTGTGGGCTGTGTTTTCCCTCCCCTCCTATTCACCCTTCCAAAGATGGATACAGCAGAGCGTAGAACTTGGTCTTTGGAATTTTAATGCAGATTTGCAGGGAAATCAGATTATTGCCCAATATTTGACAGGAAGCTGAGGGAGGATCTCTGAAGCTTTAAAGTCAAAGTGGAAAATTTTGATGTGTAATCCACAATTGAGTGATAGTGAATAATAAACCCGGAGAGATTGATTCTGCAGTACTCTGGAGTAGAAAAATTCTCCGTTTCATCGTAAAACTGGTGTAGTGATTGTAGCTGGAGGTTGTGGATTTGGCCGTTGGTGCCAGGTACGCTGTAATGGAACAAAGCTACTCAAAAGACTGAGTTTTCCGTTGCTGAAGTTATGACTGGCTCCTCCCACTAATCATAACCAGCAATTGTTTTTGTTTTTTCCTGAAGCTAGTTTTCAGCATTTGTAGTCAAATGTTTATAGTGCAGCCTTAGCTTTTAGGTGCACACGTGCTGCGTTGCCTTTGTCCACGTGGACGACTTTGCTCAGCTAAGTGAAGAGCTGAAAAGGCTAAGCAAGTTGGTTCTTCAGTTAAATTTTAGGGGATTCAGTTTCTTCCTTAATAAATGCTAAGTAGTTTGAGCTTCCTGTGAATCTCTCTTTTAAGGAGCTGTGAAATAGTGATGCAGTCATGATCAGTGAATTACTTTGTCTTTAGCTTGGAAAGCTTTTCAGATACTGGGGAATCTAAAGCAGCTTCTTAAATTTAGAGATGCTTGGAGGGTAGTAGCCTGCAATTTCAGGTAGAAAACTACAAGCAACCATAGCAATGTTTGTTTAGCAGAAATAATCAAGTGAACTTTGATTTGTACTTCAACCTTTAGAAGGTTTTGAGGCCAGAACTCATTATTCTAGTCTTTTACTTCCTAGTATGGTAGGGACATGTACACCAGAGCCTCAGCTGATGTTTAAAAACACCACCAAAACATCACTATCACTTGTGGAAAGCCAAGCAGTGTGACCAAAGTGTATCTGAGCAGTGCTCTCCTTTGG
Source organism: Steatornis caripensis (assembly GCA_013398225.1). NCBI lineage: Eukaryota > Metazoa > Chordata > Aves > Caprimulgiformes > Steatornithidae > Steatornis > Steatornis caripensis. Next base: position 26,983 of record VZSC01019465.1, read on the forward strand.
CCTGGGACCGTGGCTGCTTCACAGTGATCGCAAGGCGGTCTGAAATGATGCTGCTGTGGAGAGGGGCAATGACGCCTGTCCTCGCTCCCTGCCTTCTGTTGGCATTCGGTTTGTACTGTTGAGCAGCCATGTGGATCCTGAAACCGCACTGGCTGAAAACTGCCTCTGCAAGGACGGGATGGTGGGAAAGGCAGCTTGGAGACAGATAATCTTCCTGATCCGGCTGATTTTATGCGAGTGCCCATGGAAGGAAGGGGTTGGGAATGTGCAGCTGGGGCCAGGTGGGAAAAATGAGACTACTGTCTCTACCCATAGCAGACTGGATTTGTTTAAGCCAGTTGTGAAACCTTTCTTTGTTGTAGAAAACCTCATCTCCATCCTTTCTTCAGGAGAAGACTCAAGGTGACAGAATTTTTAATGGTAGGTTTTTTAAGGAGGCCTGGGCTGTGTTGGCATGGACAGTTTGGGAATATCTCATAATATCCAAGAATGCTTCTGACTCTTTTAAAGGATTTTACAGCCGCTGGTTTGAAACACGTGAAAAGATGTGAAAGGGCTTGAAAGCATTCGCATTCTTGGGAATTGCATCGGCTTAGTTCAGCGGCTAATGCTGAAGGAGGATAGTGCATGCTGTGTCAACACATAGATGTTTTAAGCTAACGTGTTTGATTTGCAGATAGAGTAGGCAGAGTGCACACAGTCGCTGCAGCTCAGTTGATGAATGCAAGTTCATTAATCCACTATACCTTAATTGCCTGTGACTTCTCGATGCCATGGAACGAGGGCTACTTGAAAAAATTCCATCTCCTGCACTTGGCTTTTTCTTCACTTTGAAATACATGCACATTTGACATTGCTTGAAACCTTTGGCTGGGATCCACGTTTATAAGCATGTAATACAGAAATTGGGATTATTAATTGATGTATCCATCTGGTTACTGTGCAATTTCAGGAAGTACTCCGTAGAAGGACTCTAATTTATTTAAAATGCTATTGTAAAATTAGATACGTGGTGCTCGGAGTTTGGGACGGTTGCTAGATCTGATTTTTATGCATTTTTTCCAAAAACACGGAGCACTAGCAGCTTTTTATTTTCTCATGCGACTCGGTCCACACTGTGTACTAATGTGCTAGTGATTAACTTGCAACCTTGCAGTGCCAAACTCTCCAAAGTTTGTAGGCTGCCAAAATTGTGGTGTTCTCTTCAGGAGCTTTTGTATTCAGCGCTGTTAGGAATTCAGACAGCCTTTTACTGCAATTACATCTTTGTTATAAGCAGTTCTCTTAAACTCTAACAAAAAGCATTGTTGATGGTTTTCCATGGTTCTTTTGCTCTGGATTAGATTATTGGCGCTGAATAGTTAGTTTAAAAAAAAAAAAAGTAACTTTGAATCTTTCATTTGTATTCTGCTGCTTCAGCAATTGATAGATGAGGAGCTGCTTTGAGAATTACCAAAACATGGCTGGAGTTGAGCGTGGACAGACACTCTTCCAGAAACCAACCCCTCAATGAGCACAAGTCTTGTGAAACTGTAAATGAGTGTTACCTTTTGTTCCAGGTGGATTCTTGCCGTTGCTTTTAAGTGTTCATCGGAGGCTAGTTGTCATGGCGAGTGGGGATATCGCAAGACTCCTGGGCCTGTTAGCGGAGATGGCGATGGGTGTGTGCTGGGAGTGCTCGGCATGGCTCATGAGATGGCCCCTTCCAGCCTATTTAAACTGTAACTTGTTTAAACATTGTTTCTAACCTTAGGATAATTGGGATCTAACACTGTAAAATTAAGGTTGAGAAGCCCTTTGAAACAAGGTTGCTTTGTGCAATGTGTTAATATGCTTTCCCAGGCTGTTGCAGGGGGGGAAAAAAACCCCTGAAAGTCTTCACCTTCTAGCGCGGGTAATGTTTACCTGTGTCTTTCCTATGGCTTGCTTAGTACACGTTAAAAGGGTTATAAAGTAGCAGAGCTACAAATTCAAATACACTTAGGAGGACTTAACATTTGGGAGAGGAGGAGGAGAAACGATATTCATTGTGAACTTTTGGCAGAAGATCTGCATAACACACATTCTTCTGTGTTTCTCAGTTTCGGTAGGTTAGAACTATGGTCCTGAACTCATGGTATTGCTTGTCTTCGGTATTGGATTGTTTCCATTAGAAGTTGTAAAAAGATACAAATGTTTTTGGTTTCCTGTGGTCGTTTTATAATACGTGGAGGGGAGTGTTTCTGCATTCTTGTGCTGATCTTTATCAGAGGTTTCTCAGGTTTTCATTTAGCCTCTGACCACAGGCTGACAGCTCAGCATCTGCACGTTGTCCAGCAGCGGGATTCCTCCCAGGCAGGCTAACATAAATTTCTGACAGGTATTCAGCCCATCCTTCCCTCTGACCAAGGTCACTAACATGCTATCGCAGGACAGCAGGTTTGTTGTCTGTTGGACGTTAAAGATAGCTGGGGTCAAAATTCATTGGACCTAAATGATGGAGTCAGCAGTCAGCTCCGCTCTGTTGTTGGGAAGCCCACTTTCAGACTGGTGTTGTACGTCGGCATTGTTCCCCTGAATATCTTCTCTCTAACTCTCTTATGATGTCTCCTTTTCTGCCGCAGTATTCTGTGGAGTTACAAGAAGAAAACCTAAACCCTTAATTTTTATTGCTCATAGCCCAGCGCTTGCTGGCATTTTGGTGCCCTTAGCGTGCATTCTGTTTAAATGGTCTATGTCATCCCTCTTACAGATGATTTTAAGTATCTTGGAGCTCCTCAGTACTGACTAGTAGTCTAACGTTCTTCTACTTGATCCTATAAAGATTTTTTTTCCTTGAATTTGTTTCTGTACTGTTTGGGGTTTTTTTATAGCTAGAATTGTTTTATTGTAAGCATTTATGTATTATGTACCTTAGCGAGGTGGTTAACTCTGGTTAAATGCTGAGCAGAGCGCTGTGAAACCAGTAGTTAAGACTAAAGCATTCATGCAATTTCTGCGTTTATGTTCTCTGTGAGCAGAGGTTGGTATTAACTCTGGCTTAAGGCTGAAATCATACTATTCCAGAATAAATAGCACTTTAAATTTTATAAGAATAAAAACACATTTCCACTTATTTTTGTCACATATGGAAGAACTTAGCTGAACATCTTGCGAGTGTGCTTTAGGCTGTGTCTGAAACCGAATACCTGGATTCTTGTAGTGATACTTGAGCGTGGTCATTCTGTAAATTAAATTGTTATTTCAAACAAGCTTTGACATTCAGAATTCCATGTAATGAAGAAGTTGATCTAGAGGTACGGGGTTTTTTTAGGATGCTTGCCTTTATGTATCACAGCACTTTCCAGTATTCTTTTTTGTCCTTTTTTCTGTTACTGTTTGAAACTAACTTCTACTTCAGTAGACAACTGAAGCTATGTACTGGATCTTTCTTCCTAGGTCAATTTTGAAAGTACCTGAAGAGGTTGCTAGAGCCTTGCTAGCATTTCAGTCTCCTAGGTGTGTTTTCACCTTGGATTGAGTGATGGAAGTGGGATGGGACCGGCAGCATGTACTGGGAGCACTGTTGCTTTAAACTAGGCTGTGCATTTCCCTTGTCTTTCAAAAGGATGCAGAACTGCCAAATATTTATTGTATTTATAAATCTAATGTCAATTTATAAATCATCGGTATGTGTGCATAGAGAGATGTATCATTGTGTCCGGGCTTACTGANATGGGACCAGCAGCATGTACTGGGAGCACTGTTGCTTTAAACTAGGCTGTGCATTTCCCTTGTCTTTCAAAAGGATGCAGAACTGCCAAATATTTATTGTATTTATAAATCTAATGTCAATTTATAAATCATCGGTATGTGTGCATAGAGAGATGTATCATTGTGTCCAGGCTTACTGAGTTTGGTAGTTCAGGTTGCTGATGTGTAGTAGACTTGTTTTGGTGCAGATTTGCATTTCTTAAATATAGCTGGTCATTGCAGTGGTTGAGTACAGAGTGACACAGGTAGCAGAACTTGCAAAGTGAGTTTCTACCTGTAGCCATTTTAGGGTATTTTTTTGGTTGAAGGAGCATAGATGTACATCACCTTGGATGCAGCGAGTGGGGCTTGATGAATTAGGAAGGAAGAAGCAGCACCAGGTGTTGTCTCTTGGCTCTGCTAACCCTAAGCTGCAGGACAGTTTATTTCCTGGGTACCAGTTCCCTCCCACCATCCATCCAGCTTGGCCTCATAGTTTGGATGATTGCATTTACAAATAGATCCAATGCTATGTAAATGCCATACTGCTTAGTATTCTGGTTGCGTGTGAATGCCCTTGCTGAATGGTATATAAACTCCAAGGTAGGTCCCTGGTTCTGAAGAAAATTTTTAAATAAAATCAACCTTGTGTTTTCCTTTGTGCTTCAAACCAAACCACCTTGCTGTGGATACTGGTGTGTTTTTCAGAGTGAGATCCACAAATTAGTTAAATGAATCATGAGCACCCTGTTTGGAATCGTTAACAGGAATCCTGCTGCACTGATGTGAGCATTTAATACTGAGAGAAAGTTTTGTGCAATATTTTGCCATTTGTCAAGATTGTAGCAGTTGTTACCAGCATTTCTGGTGTTGCGCAGCATACGGTTCTTACTGCAAGTTTGCAGTATAGCAGTACAGCTTTTGTGACTCGATGCAGCAGAAGACTTCCCTGCCACATACGAGTGCAGCGTTCTGATAGACGGGACGTATGACAGAGGTGGAAGGAGCACGGAGGTGGTGCTTCGAGTCTGTGCTGTATAGTCTGATGTAAATGTGGTAGATTCGCTTGTCTGAAGCAAGACAATATAACGTGGAACTCCCACAACGGGTGGCGTTTCTTTGCTTGCTTGCATTTGCATCATTTTGGGTTATTCAAAATCTTCATTGATTTGTTCCGTACCTACAGCATGTTGTTGGATTCAGCTGATTCAGTTAATTTTAAATGTTCATGAGTTACAAAAACATCTTTGGGGTTTATTTTGAACTAAGTAGTCTGTTTTTCTGTTTCAGAGGTACATGCCACAGGGTTCAACTATCAAAATGAGGATGAAAAGGTTACTCTCTCCTTTCCCAGTACTCTTCAGAAAGGTAAGAGTTATTTTCATGCTTTCTGCTTGCTTCAGCCATGTGTTTAAGATGTTTGCACTTGAAAAAGCTGGAGTAGGACAGCTCTGTCTTCCCTGAAGCTTCTGACTGCGAACGTAGTGCTCCCTAGGGAGTCTGTCCACTGTAAGTCACTTTGTGAGCCTCTGGAATCAAAAATGTTTTTTCACTAGCAGTGACGTTTGCTTCCAACACCTGAGGTGTCTCTAATTATTTACCTGCTATGGGGAGTTAGGCTCAGAAGCTGTCTGTGTTAGCTGCTGATGCTGTGTTTTCCTCTTACCGAGAATGAGCTGATCTGAATTACTGCAGTGTTTTCCTAGGCATGAATGTATTAATTCTTTTGAAACTGCTACAGTTTTTTGCTCTGAGGAGTTTGTTGATTGAAACTCAGCTTCACGGTTTGAATAAAGCGGTTTTATTTCATCTTGACATACACAAAGATTCTAGGGTGATAGAACTTTAGTGCTTCGTTCCATGGGGTATTGACATGCTGCTTCTCTGATCAAGATCAGGTTTCCCCTTTTGCACTGAGACATCGAGGGCAGAATAAATCCCGAGACTAATTGACTTACAAGCTTTAATGCAGCCAGTGCTCCATCTTGGCTTTTGTGGTGGGTTTCATAGAATGCTATTATGACTTAGTAGCCATCCTATATGTTTGCAATCTACTCAAAGGTAAGGATTGTAGCATCTGACTTCTCAAATGGCTTAAGGTAGGTCTATCCTCATTACTGCGTTGTGTTAGAAGATGAGAATGAGTACTACAGCAGCCTCTGATCTCCGGTCGATGCTAAAATGCGGTGGTGAGTCTGGCTTTGCCTGCATTGCTCTGCTGGAGCTCACTTTGTGTAAGGACAGTGAAGGGTTTGAGGAAGGCTGGCAAAAAAGTGATGGGTGGAGATGAGTTGAAGGGACATCTTATTTCAGAAGGAGCAGTGGGCCAGCTGAGTAGCCTGGCCTGATGGTCCAGACCAAATAAATGTTCCCGTTTGGCACTTGTAATTAACAATGCCCCATCTGTTTCTGTTACAGGGACGGGGACGCTAAAGATAGACTTTGTAGGGGAGCTGAATGATAAAATGAAAGGTTTTTACCGAAGTAAATACACCACCCCTACCGGAGACACACGCTACGCTGCTGTTACTCAGTTTGAGGTATGGGCTATATTTTTGTTTTCAGGGAATGTCATTCTGAGTATAGGATTTATGCTTAGAAGAAGCAGAGACACAATTTCCTAGCTTTAGCTATGCCCTCTGGGTAAATTTCAAAAATCCATATTTATTTGCTTCTTGCTCTGTGTGGCTGGATAATACCAAAAGCAGCCTTTACATTGCCACTTGAAGGTCAGTAAATTCTGGATCTGGCGAATTCCGCAGCCAAGGAGCATGTTGATGTGCGATGCGTGGTATATATACAATAGCTGCAATGTTTAAGAATAGCTATTTGTTTAGATGTGGTCAAATACCTCTGTATAACTTTCCCTTATGAAGTACATTAATATTTTTTTAATAGGACGCTCTGCCTTTATCCCCATATCGTAATGACATCCAAAACGTGAGCCAGATACTGTCTCAAGTGTTATGTAAACCCTGGACGTCATGACAGAATTTTATACCATATTGTAATTTCATAGCTATCTGCCTGGTTACATAAAAATGTGGAGTACTTACCTCGTACAAATGGAACATTTCTCGGGTGCAGTCTGCTGACAGAATATAAATAGGTGGTCTTGTGTGTATGTTCTGTGAACGCCTGGGTGCCCTCTCTGCTTTCACATGACTGAGCTTTGCTCCTGTCATGACTCTGCTAAATTTTGCTCAGACTGTAGAATTCCATCAGAGCACAGAGTGCTTTTCAGCTGTATTTTTTTTTTTAAACCAAGAATGAAATAAGTGATCACAGTCAGAATAAAGTGCTCTAATGCAGAGGTCAAGAGTGTCAGTGAGGAGACTCTGTACCAGTGACTAGCCATCATTCACCCAACTTCTTGCCTGTAAAATATGCTGAATTTTTGTGTGTGTTTTATTGCCACAATCTCTTGTGATGTGTTTGTTTAATGCTATTATTTCCTTCAGGCTACTGATGCTCGCAGAGCTTTTCCTTGCTGGGATGAGCCTGCTATTAAGGCAACGTTTGATATTTCTTTGGTGGTTCCTAAAGACCGAGTAGCTTTGTCAAATATGGTAAGTTCTTCATGGGCAAGTAAACAGTATTTTAAATAAATCTGTGATAATGGCAGCTGATTGTTTGCTAGTTAATAGTGTGTCTGGTAACAGACAGAATTAGGAACATAGGCTGTCTTGCTAGCTGTTACTAAGCAGCTCTAAATTGAGAAAACTTTTTAAAAGATTAAATTGTGATGTCGGATGCTAGCACAAAACCTAAACAGGTTGTACAAATCACAGTGGTGTTTGTTTAGAAAACAAGTAAGTCTTAGCATATGTCATGCCACGTGCTGCTTGATTAAGAGTGACCGGGGCAAAAAAGCGCCTTTGCGTGTTTATATAGCTGTTTTAGCTACATAAGCAGACTTAGCACTTGAGATAAATAAGCATCTTTTCTGCCCTAGAGAATTTGACCAGAACTGGGGTACGATGTACGAGTAGAAGTACCTCTGTCACAAATATCAGTTGGTATTTTCAGGTTGTTACTCAAAATATGGTGCCAATATTTCTAGAAGATGTTGCTGGAGAAGAGCAAGTCAGTTTAAAAAGATACTTTTTTTATTCCAATAGCTAACTTTCATACTTACCTGTAAAGTCTAGCCTTGCCCACTGACCACATAGTTATGGTTTCTGTTTCAGAAGTTAAAGTGAAAGCCTGGAGTCTTGTTGGGATGTAGGTAATATTCTCTTTGAAAGACAGCAGCTGACAGCTGATGTGCTCAGCTGCCTTTGCTGTAATGGAATATAACGTGTGTATTATAAAAGTACACTCCGTTTGTGACGGGGTGTGGTTAGTTGGGAGGGGAGCTACACTGTGGTCTGTATTTTAAAATTGTAGGAGGAGTCCTTTTGCTTTGAACGCATGGCTCGTATTGATGGAATAGTCAAATGTATTGTGTAATACAGTTTCACCTCTGTGAAATTAACTGGTTCCCTTTCATGTTGAAAGAATGTCATTGACCGGAAGCCGTACCCAGATGATGAAAATCTGGTGGAAGTGAAGTTTGCTCGCACCCCTATAATGTCAACGTATCTTGTAGCATTTGTGGTGGGAGAATATGACTTCGTAGAGGCCAGGTCCCTTGATGGCGTCTTAGTGCGTGTTTACACTCCTGTTGGAAAGGCGGAACAAGGAAAGTTTGCATTAGAGGTAAATGCGCTCAGCGTGACTTCCGTATTGCTGTAGCCGTCTCCGACCGGCTGGACTTAGCACTCTCCTCTGTCCAGTCACCTACATCCGCACAAAGCTTGTGAGGGTGTTTTTTGCTTTAATGCCTCAGAGAGACTGGGCTTGCTATTAAACAGAATTTCAGCTGTGGACAGACTAGTGTCCGTAATGATGACAACGTACGGTTTAATTCGGTTCTGATTTGGTGATGTAGATTTTGGTCCAAAGATGATGAGAAGTACTGAAGGGTAGGCTACAGCCTGGGAGAAAAAGGGGACGGGAGTCTTCCAAACCATTGTGCTCTGGAAGCTGGAAGTCAGGCTTCTGGAAGAAATCTTTTGTGTGCCTCTTTCAGTCATGAATTTTCAAATTTTGCTAATTGTTCCGAGTTAACATGTCTCCTCTTGTTTCTTACAGGTTGCTGCTAAAACTCTGCCTTTTTATAAGGACTACTTCAATGTTCCTTACCCTCTTCCTAAAATTGATCTCATAGCTATTGCAGACTTTGCTGCTGGTAAAGTAACTCACTTTATTGATGAACTGTATTTTATTTGAATTTTAAACGTTTAGGAAGAGGTGTGTATCAATATCAATAAACCTTTGTATTTATTTTATAAAGGTGCCATGGAGAACTGGGGCCTTGTTACTTATAGGTATGCTGTTAAAATACTGTCTTTCCCCCTCTTTGTTCACTGATTCTTGGAAGTAATTGAATTAGTTTTAGGGAGTTGTAATTATTTGGTCTCATCCCAAGTAAGACTGAGTAAATACTTTCAACTCTTGCTTCAGTTTGGTTAATTGTAACTTCTGCAGCAGCGTGCATTATTGTACAAATCTTAGGAAGGCAAGAATGAGCTATTACAACTACTGTCCAAGGGTGTGAGATTTTTAAGTGTCTGGCAGCACTGCTTGTTCTACAAGAGAACTTTCTTGGCTGCTTTTTTTCCCCGTAAAAGTTACGTATTTACTGACACGGCTGGAAAAGTTTCTTATTTTACGTTGTAGGCAAGTTGGTAAATTTAGCAACCACAGTATAACCGTGTGGATGTGAGTAAATCAAAAATATTAACTTGCCTTTCTTTTCTGTTTTTGGTTTTTTGTTCATCTGATCAAGCTTTTGTACTTTTGCTTGATATTATGACATTATCTGTGCTCATTCTTAGAATTATTTTCCTTTGTTTCGTACAACATTGGTCTTGTAAGTTTGGACTTGAAATCCTGAAATAGTTTGAATTTCTTTTGCTAAACTTTTAATTTGGCCTTAAAAATTGAAATGGAAATTTGAGCCCAGGTTTAAAATCTACTTGTCTGCTTATCACAATTCTGATGAAATCTGATATTTTACTCCCTGTGGAAAAAAACCAAAATTTGTCCTGGATGAGTAGAATTTCTGGAAGCCTTTCTTAATCGTGCTATTAATTTTTTTCCCCCTTTATGCTCAGTTTGGCACGCTTGCTTTATCCCTTTGGGGACAGAAGATTGGCATAATCTGCAGGCACCATCTATGTTTTGAGAAGCATGTTTTTCCCCGTTGAGTTGCAGCAGTGCAGAAGTCCTTTCTGACTGACCCACTAAGTCCTGATCGTGACAGGGGTGTTTATAGTGGAAGGGTGTGTGCCTGGCCTAGGGAGCGCTTGCGTGCGTGTGCCCTGTGTGGAGATTCTTGTGCATCTGCAGTGGCGAGTGTAACGCGGCCGGTTGTGAGCTTGGAAGGGTTGGAATTCCTTTGGGGATGAGGGAGGCAGAGAAGACTTGCTGTGCATACATCATGCAGTGTAAAGGGAGTCACAGTTAAGGTTCCTAGGTTATATACGTGAGCTATTTTTTTATAAACAAAGGAGAAACTTTCTTGTCCTGCCTGGGTTTTTGCACTTGTCTTGCATGCCGTAAGGAATTATTGCTCCAAAGCATTCCAACAGCTGTGGAACTTACCAAAATAATTTAACGTCTACACTGAAATAGCTTTTGTTTTTCTTCAGTTGTACCGATAACTTTATAGCTTGCTTAGGTAATTTAACCTACTTTTGATTGTGTTTTTTCCCTAGGCGTGTACCACTCTGTTCAGTTATCTTTCTCTCTTAAATGCAGGGAGACCGCATTGCTCATTGACCCCAAAAATTCCTGTTCTTCATCTCGCCAGTGGGTTGCTCTGGTTGTAGGACATGAACTTGCTCATCAGTGGTTTGGAAACCTTGTGACCATGGTATCTAACAGTTACAAGTTCTAGTTTTCTTTGATGTGTGTTTCATATCGTGTGTGTTCAAGTGCCCCTTAATAGCAGGCACGCTATGTTTAAAATAAAAAATATAAATATTTAAATAGTGCTTTATTCTCACTTTCTTCTTTGCTAGTGTGTTCTTCAGAAGTATTCCTAGATCTTTTGTGTGTGAAGTAACGTTCCATTGTTTGAATGTAGTCCTACTTAGAGTTGAGCGTGTTCCATGGAAATTATTTTGCCTAGTCAGATTACCTAGAAGCAGTAAGCCACTGTTTTCCTTTCAGGTAGGCGCAATTTGCTCATCAGGCTTTCATACCAAGCAGGGGTATCAGTACCAGCTCAGCACCGCAAATTGTTCTAGTCCAGTAGCTGAAACGTTGCTCGATAGTAATTCGTATGAGTTACTTTGGATATACAGGGAGGCAGCTGCCTGAGTGGTTTGCTGTTTAAGTCATTTTGGTGGGAATAAAAGCGTATCTGAGACAGCAAGGCTGAAACCTGTAAAATTCCATTTAGTGCTAAAAACTGAACCCTGTGACCGTCAGAGCTTCTGCCGTGTTAACAAATGGCTTCAGCTTACTCAGTTAATTAGATCTGACATTCCTTTTTCCCAAAACCCTACAAACAGATGCTTGAATCCAAATATTTCACAGGTTAGGAAGTTTCTTGTATTGTAAGAAACCGGTGTGTTTGGAAGAAGAGCATGGCTTATGGAGCCCCAAATCTGCATTGTTCTGGCTTTTAAGCTGCCTAAATGAAGTGTGAGTGAATGGAGGAAAAACAGTAATTATAACACTAAGCAGAGGTTCTCAAATTTTTCCACAGTCCTATACCTCTTAAAATCTAGTCAGCTGTGTCCACTCCTGTTTGTGGTAGCACAGGTAGGAGAGCAACACAATATTTAAATGGAAAAGTAATATTAAAGTAATATATTTTTAGCTTTTAGTAGAGTTGAGCAGCTGGAAGCAAGGAGAGCCAGCATGATGTGACTAGACAACACTGTAGGATGCCAGCAAGTGCCTTGGGGACCATTAGTGACCCACAAACCATTCATGGTCCTTCTGACCGTTGAGCACTGTGGCAGTAAGCTTGAGAAAGTGTCACTTAGAAGAATCTCTAAAATTAATATTGAATTAGCTTTTTATTTTCCTTTTGAAGTTCTAGGTATTGCAAAAAAATTCTGTAAGGATTTTTTCTCTCATTATTTTACGTTCTGTGATGCAACTGTGAAATAGGAAAAGACATTCCAGTGTTACTTCTCCATTTCCAGAAAGTCGACTTTTTCTCCTCTCTAGTCTGAGGTGCATCCAGCACAGCAGAAAGCCTCAGTAGCATCACTGGTTTAGTTTGCCAGTACCAGATCTGATTGGCCAGCACGATATGCCAGTTCTTCTGTAGCAGGGATTTCTGATTTCATTTAGGAATCAGAATACTTCCCAGGGGCAGAAATAGGTTCGTGAGCAGCTAAGTTGCCAGTGGGATAAGAGAGAAAAGCAGGGAGGTGAAAAGATTTAGAAGTCCAACCTAATTGCCCAAGAATCTATTTTGCAGTTGCATCAATCCTTTGGCACCAGTCTGTATGTATTGGAACCTTGTCTTGGAAACAGATGCGATCAGAAATGTAAAAGAAAATTGGATAGTCTCCACTCTAAAAATAAAGCGGGGCTTATCTGCATAGAGTTTCAGTAACAGCTTTCCTTATTGAAATTCCACCCTCCCTGGGGTAAATGTTTCATTCATAGCAGAAGCAGTAGTTCTTTGTAGAACAGCTTACTGGGCTGATTCTACACCCTGTTCAGTTTCTTTTACTGGAGGGCCCATATCATCATAGCCGTGCTCGTCTGAGTTAACCACCCCATTTACATTTAAAGAAAGGTTGGTAAGTGCGGTTATGGAAAAGGGTGTTTTCTTCCTCAGTATCCGTAGCTTGTTTCCTTATCTCGCCTACTTCGGTTAAATATTAGAAACGAAGGGAAGAATTTTAAAATGTCAGTGTAGTGTTCTTATCTTAAAAAAACAAAGCCCACCTCTGGCTGGTGAGAAACAACTTTTAACTGTTTACTAGATTGCAGGTTTCCATAGTCTAGAACACTTTTTTACATTCCAGGTTTTCTCCTTTCTGTAAGCGTAGTCTTTAGCAAAAAGCCAAACACAAGCCCAAACAAAATCAGTCTTCTGCAGCTGCTGCTGTCCAGTTTGGAAAAGACACTGCTGTCATGTTGCCCACAGTTCTGCTGCTTTACTGGACTGTGGCCTTGCATGTCTCCGGCTCTTTTCCCCAGCGTAGCTAAGGTTCTTAGCTGTTCCCTCAGCGACTCTGCTCTGACCTCTAGTCTAGTCTCCGGGAATTTCATTTGTACCTGATGCAGTTCTCCTCCATGCAGAGTTTCTAAACCTTAAGACAGACGGGAAGACAGTTACTCGGTGCTGATTCCTCTTCTTGGGCCGATGGCTTCTTTGTAGTGAGGAATTTGTTCTTACAAGTGTTACCTGTTTCTCTGGTTTGTACTAAACTAGGCCATTAATAGCTTATCTTTGCTAGAAACTTGTTGAGTAAATGAGGCTGGTGGAGTTTTGTTCTTTATTATGCCTTCTTATCTTTCCAGGAATGGTGGACCCATCTCTGGCTGAATGAAGGATTTGCCTCCTGGATCGAGTACCTATGTGTCGATCACTGTTTCCCAGAGTACGATATCTGGACCCAGTTTGTTTCTGCTGATTACACACGAGCTCAAGAGCTTGATGCCTTAGACAACAGTCATCCTATTGAAGTAAGTTCTGTCTTTGCTATTGATGGTCTCCCTTTTTTCCTTGTCAGCTGTGTGTAAGTGTGTTTTTTCCTGTTAAGAAAAAAGGGAACTTTGCAGTCATTAATGATGCAAAGGGAAATCTAAGGTCGCATTTACGCTTTGTGGATTTTCCTGTGCTTGAACTAGTATTTCGGAAGTGAGGTTTGAGGGACTGAAGACGGCAGCTTCTGGAGTTTTTCTGCTCTACTGACTTGAAATGGCAAAGTTGTGATGAAAACTCATTGTTACTTGCGGTTTGGTTTGGTTTCTGATCAAAGTCGGTAGTTTTCTTGCCCTCGAGCACAGTGAAGTAGCTGCTGACAGTGCTCAACAACATAAACCAAAGTGCAGCATAGCCCAGACCCCGAGCTACCAAACTTTGCTGGGCCTGTACTGATTTCTGTCTGAGGCCACCTTAGGTGGTTCTGCGTTAACTGTCAGTGTGATGTGGTCTTGAAATGAGTAGGGTGTAGCTGGGCTTGCTGCTTTGGAAACAAGGCAGTAGTTCAGCGAAGAAGAGAAGGCAGCAGCAGTGGGCTTGATTACAGCAGAACTGGGAGCTGTGCTACTTGTAATTCCTAGAGATCGCCGTGGACAACTTTTCAGATAGCTTAGGAAATGTTTGGTGTAATAGATGTTGGGAGATGACCTTGCTTTGTACAACAGGTCATTTCAGAGTGACTTGAGTGCATTTCCTGAGTGTGTATCGTTCACTGTCCCAGAATTAAAGAAATTCCATGGGTTTTTTTGCCTTTGGGTCAGTGTTGAACCAAAGGATTGAAGCAAGATCCCCAAGTCTATTTGATTAAATACCAAAACTGAAGTTAAAGTACGTTTAACCTATAAACCCATCCTAACCCAGCTATATGTGATTAAGTTTAATTGACTGAGTGCAGAGATTCCCCTAAGACAATTCATTGATGGGTATGCATGCACTTTCTTCCGTGAGAAGTCAGCTCCTTAAACACTAGAACAAGCAAAATCAACATCTTTTATGGCAGTTAGAATTAACAGTGAGAACAATTTTCCTGTTTACCACAGGTTAGTGTTGGCCATCCATCTGAAGTAGATGAAATATTCGATGCTATTTCTTACAGCAAGGGAGCATCTGTAATCCGAATGCTACATGACTACATTGGTGATGAGGTAAAAAGATTGTTGTTAAAAAGCCAAATGTAGATCGTCAAATCTTATTACAGTTAAAAATACCATTCAAAAAAAAAAGAAATCTGTGTATTCTGTATTTTGAAAACTCTTCTCCAATTTGTATTTGGGATCTATTTGAGCTTACCTAGGAGAAAGAAGATAGTGGGAAAATATGGAAGGAGTTACAGATGTATGTACTGATCTTGATTCCTTGGCTGATTCTTGAATGTAAATGCATAGCCGGGGAGGATTGAAAGGACCTCCATTCTGGTGCCGTTACATGTTCAATTGTATGTTCCCAGGACTTTCGGAAAGGAATGAATTTATACTTAACCAAGTTCCAGCAGAAGAATGCCGCTACAGGTAACTGGTGGTTATCATATGCTTGAGAAAAGTGATTTCTGGAGACAAAATTTTTAATACTGAAGGGATGGATTCTCAAACGGCTGTTTTTTCCACGTGAGATAACTGAAATGCAAGGAAATAACTGGCTTGTTTCCGGTTTCATACAACGTGTCCCCTTGGTTCTCTATCTCAGGAGTATGTGGCTGAGATAATCTGAAAGGGCTGCTTTTACCGTTGATAACCACATCTGCGTAGTAATCTAATTTAGAAACAGAGTATGTTGATTTGCCATGTAAGCCTTTTGCAAGCTTCCTTTCACAGTATTGATTGCATGTGCGATTAAACAGTTCAAAGTCTTGTCTAACATCTCTCAGCCCTTTCTTTACTTAAACCTTTTTTTTGTGTATCAGGCATAAATGTGGGAGTGGAACATCATGCTCTATCAGTCAAAACCAGCCCATGTTTGGTCAGCTCTTTTTGCATAATATATGAAAAACTTATGGAAAAGAGTCTTCTATTTACCATTTGGAATATTTAATGCTCATTTCTATGAGACTTTATCACAACGTGTATTGATTTGCATTTTTTTAGTAGTAAAGAAACTTTCTTCTCCCCTCTCTCCCCCATGAGTGGTTTAAACTATTTCCTTTTCCATGCCTGTCATCTGTTACAATTCGATAAAAGTGCAACCCAAAACATGAAGGGCAAACTGGAGTAATAATACAGCCTCCTACCCTCCAGTGCCCAGATATAGGGTCTTTATTAGTGTCTGACTTGTCAAGACTCTGGGAGTCCTTAGTCAGACTTCTCTTCTGCAGAGGACCTCTGGGACAGCCTGGAAAAAGCTAGTGGTAAACCTATCGCTGCTGTGATGAACACATGGACCAAACAAATGGGATTTCCGCTCATTTATGTGGAAGCTGAACAGGTAAATGTAACTGTGCATTTTTCGGCACTTCACATCAGAAGTTCTGCCTTTAACTGTGCTTTAGGATTAAATTTAGTAGTATCCAATTATTAAAAAAATTCTCAGGAGATTCTCAGGATCAAAAAATTGATCAGGAGGCAGTACAGTGGGTTGCTTTGTTTACTGACAGTTCTGTTTCTGAAGGGTGAAGTGCAGCTCCCTGGGGGAACCTAGCGCAAAGCAATGCGGAGTTACTCCATAAGCGCTCTAGATCATGTGGTTGGAGTTTGCTGACATAGCCCGCTTGCTCTTTGTGTGTGAAATATGTGTTTGGGGGAGGGAGTATCTGACTTAGCTCCCCTTGCCACATGTTTTGCTTCTCACTCCCGTTCAGTTATGCTTGTTCTACAAGATTGCAGGGTGAGTGAGGATTAGTGGCTGGAAGCTGAAATCAGACAACAAGTTCAAATGAAAAATAGGGCATGTGTGTTTTAACAGTAACAGCAATTAATGCGTCGGAATGATTCTTGAGGTAGCTGTTTTTTTGGAGGAGAATACAAATTACTCCATTTAACAGAGAGCACATGAATATATTGTGATATACAGAAGCTGGGATTAAATGTTCTGATAAATCCTTTGTCTCTCTCTTTTTCTTTTAATTTTTTTTTTTTCCTCAGCAAGAAGATGACAAAGTGTTGAAGTTAGTCCAGAAGAAATTCTGTGCCAGTGGACCATATACTGGTAAGACGAGTGCTAAGAGCAGGACGGAGTGTTTGTTACTTTTCGTGCAATGGCAGCAATTTTGAGAGATGAAAGGGCTGCACTGTGCAGCAGGCAGGTGCTCTGCTTGGATTCAGGTATTCAAGGGTTTGTTAAAACTTCAGAAAATCTCAGGTTGAACACTCACACACGTGGTTTCCCTGTCCTCCTTGCATGGAGAACGGCATTCATCTGCAGTCTCTGGTTCAGTTTTCATTCTGAGATGCTTCTCTTCTGATGTCCAGTTTAAGGCCACTGCTGCCATCTGAGGAGCTCTGTAAGCTGCTGGCTTTAGTAGTACTGAAATACAAATGCCTCATGGAAACCAGCTCTCTCTTAAGACACAGATTCCACCCATCTTCCATGCTTATAGAAATGAAAACGTTTGACATGAAAAGTGATTGAAGAGATTCGTGGTTTATAACCCTAGACCTGCCGTTTTTCTTCAGATCTGTGCCTTTTTAGATTTAAATTTAAGCAGCCTTGCTTGAACTGCTGCTGAAACTTGTTTGAACATCAGGCAGAGTTTCTCAGTGGTGTTTGCACACTTTTTTTTCCTTAGGCCTTCCTTTTTATTGTTTCTTCTTTTAGGGGAGGATTTCCCCATGTGGATGGTCCCCATAAGTATTTGTACAAGTGATGACCCCACCCGTGCCAAAATGCAAATATTGATGGACAAACCAGAGCTCACCTTGGTTTTGAAAGACATCAAACCAGACCAGTGGGTGAAGGTGAGTTGTCACAAAGGAGAACGTATTACTGCGAGTGAGTTTGATTGTCACTGCAATGTTCCTTTGCCTTTCATTTTCCACTTTTTTTTTTCCTCCCCATTCCAATCTTGTATTTCTTATGGAGGGGCCTCTGTGTGCTGCTGTTGAATATTGGCTCCTCTCTATAATGCTTGCTTATTGTAGTCCTTTGCCTTCTGAGAGCAGTCTAGACAATGTAAACTGGAACCTTTTAGGAGTCCGAGCTGGGAAAAACAGTGTGCAATTAGAGGCAGCTTTTGAGTTGCAATGTGGTGGCTTTTTTGGTATCCCATGGCAACCACAGTTTAGTTAAAGTCCATCATGAGCAAAAAGAGCCCTGTTTATCTTTCATTAGTGTGAAGGTTTTCTTCTGGCTATTGCCAGACAAGTACAAATCTGTAAGTGAAAAAATTCACTGTTGAGGTCTACCACAGACAGCAGACGAACTGAATTTAAAAATTGAAAGACAGCAGCTGGCTGGGTCCATAGCTGTGTGGCTACTGAGGTTTAAGAGTAATTGTTTCTAAGCTGTAGCTGTATTCTGAGAGGTGACTCTGTGAAATAACATTAAGGGTTGGTCTTTCTGAATGTTAATCAAATCTTCCCGTTTAACTAACATGGGCGTTCCAGCTGTCAGGCCTGCGTACTCTCTTGAATCACCCTATCCATCTGCGTCCTTCCTGGTAATAAAGAGGGGCACAAAGTGAACAATTCTGAAAGTGCCCTGTCTAAACGAGGGTAAAGTTTGATACTTCTGCCTGAGAGCGCAACGATCCAGCTGAGTCCAAGGTGAATTTGTAGGACTGCTGGCTGCAAACGTTGCCAGTCTGAGAGGTTTTTAGTTAGTGCCATAGTCTTGAGGACTGGCAACTGGACTGACCAGAATCATAGCAGCAGCAAAGGGGGTGACTTCCTGAGGAGCTCAGCAATGCTTTTGATGTATGTCAGGTACTGTTGTTCAACCAACTGCAATATTTAACCATCTACACTAAAATGCTCTTAGGTAGTAGTAGCGTGTAGCCAGCGTAGTTCGTCAAGCTTACTGACCATGACTTGATTTTATGCCGGGCAGAGATGCTTGCTCTCCTTTCTTAAGAAAATTGTTCTCTCTATCAGAATTGAATGGAGCAGGTTGTGGGAGAGAGGTTACAAAAGTTAAGGTTCTGGCACCTTCAGTCTCCTGCATTTAATCTTCTCAGTGTGTTACTTCAGATAGGAGTCACCCCTAGAGGAGAAATTTCTCTTTTCTCCTTGCTCCTGGTTTTAACTCTAGCCTCTGTTTCTTTGTCAGCTCTCTCTTGTCTTCTGTTCCTCTTAGTGAGCATTTCTTCTGTGAAATCTGAAGTCTTTCTCCTTACTTATGATTTGTTTTTTCTTTTTATTTAAATGAATAGTGACTGACTTCCCTGAGCTGTGATGCTTTGAGAAATTTCTAGTGGTTCAAAAATGAAAAAGCATTTCCTCATTTGTGCCTTACTTCTAACTTTTTACTCTTTTGGTACATTTCAGTTAAACCTCGGAACAGTAGGGTTTTACCGTACCCAGTATAGCCCTGACATGCTGGAGAGTTTAATACCAGCGATCAAAGACCTCTCCCTACCCCCTGTGGACAGGCTTGGCCTGCAGAATGACCTTTTCTCTCTGGTAAGCAACCCATTGCTGTTCTGGCTAATAGCGAGAGCTACAGTAACTGCAGAAATCAGTGTCTGAAGAGTCAGTCTCAGTTTCTGGAGGCAAAGTGCCTTTGGGATTACTGCATACGTCTAGCTATTAATTAGCTTGACAAGTTCTAACTTGTATTGTAAGACTTAAACCCTATGGAAGCAGTGTCTGTAACTCCTGTTGCACTGTTCTCTGTAGGGTTGTATTATACTATAGGTTTTATTACAAAATTATTTTGAGAACTTGCTTTCTTTTAACTCGTCAAAATAAGGGTATTTTATTGATCTCCTCAATGACTTTATCAAATACTATCAGCAGCACGTGCTTTATTCAGTTGGGCTTGTTAAAACTGGAGGAGGTGGCTGTTGGACATTCTTACTGTTAAAAAGCAGGGGATATCCCCAAAGCAGGTGTTGCTAGGTCTGTACTGTAGTTACTGTGCTCTGTATTTCAGATGGCACTTTCTTATTCTTGCTAGTCAGCAAATACATGGAAACTTCTAAAAATGTGGGTTTGATACCCTGCCTCTCTAGCTTCAGAGCTTGTAACTCTTGTAATGGCTTAGTTGAAGGGGTTTGGAACTGTAGCCTGAGTAATGTCCCAAATACTAAAGACTAACAGGACAAGAAAATTGAGCAAATAATACACGTAGGAACATTGTGTTAGACTCCTGTTTTGGTTTCAGTTTTAATCGTGTTTTTATCGTAGGTGAATATAGCTTAGATAATAAAAATTGATCTTCACCTCTTTTACAGTACTATAAATTACTGGTCTGGTTCCAGGTTAGCAAAAATCTGAGCAATCTGGTTGGAGATACCTACTGTAGGTATTATCGACTGCCCTAAGCACAGAAGTGTTTTCATGACGATATAAAGCAGTTACTATAAAATTTTCCTGGCAGAGGTGGAAAGGCAGTACTACTTGTACTAATTCATGGGAAGCAGGAAGCAAAACTGACTTCTGCAGTTTTACACTCTACATTTAATGAAGAGCAAAAATTAAATCTCTAAATCTTTACAGATTCTAGTTAAAATAAGATTTTGGTGGGTGCAGTATCTGGCTGAGAATAACTCGGGGGGGTTGCTTTTTCTTGCCAGCACTGCTGCAGTTTTAAGTCACTTAATCTCCTTGTCTGCTTCTTGTTTGCAAAATGTGCTTATAATTATATAGCTGTCTCCTTGTAAAGTGCTTACCTGTGTATAAAAAGCATTGTGTGCCGTAAGCAGACAGCTAAGGTGCTTTGACTAGTGTTAACTCACCTTGTCAGAACCCCACGACAGAGAAAGCAGAGTTTATACGCAGGCTGTGCAGATTGAATGGGGAAGACTAAAATAATGTGATGAGCTATTAAACGTCTTAATTCTGCTTGGAAGTAAGATTGATCTGTGTCTTTTCCTCTCCCAGGCCCGAGCTGGAATCATTAGCACTGTAGAGGTTCTAAAAGTCATGGAAGCTTTTGTGAATGAGCCCAATTATACTGTGTGGAGCGACCTCAGCTGTAACCTGGGGATTCTCTCAACTCTCTTGTCCCACACAGACTTCTATGAGGAAATCCAGGTGTTCGTGAAAGATGTCTTCTCACCAATAGGGGAGAGACTGGGATGGGACCCCAAACCTGGAGAGGGTAGGAAACTTATGCTGTGAAATCCAGTAGTGGTTTCGGAAAACTCGTGTGTAAATCAGCCATCAAGATTTTGGGAAGGGGGAGAGAAGGGAGGAAGAGGAGTCTGAAGTAGGCATTCAGGGGTATTTTTGTACTTGAAAACAGGCAGGCAAACACAAAACCCCCCAAACCCCTCTGTTATCAGGCGCAAGTTAAAGTGGTAACACTTTTCCCTGCCTGGTCACTGACTGATACAAATTCTGTGCTCTAGCTTTGCATCTGTTGAAGTGCACTAAACTTACTAGACTATGAGGATGGAAAGCCGTGTACGTGCATGATTACTTGTCCTAGTCAGTCCTGTTGTAGACACAAATGATTGACATTACTGATGTAGCTCAGGTTACAGGCCTAGCTGTTGTGTTTAGGCTGGAATCATCTTCTCCTGACCCTCTTGCTGTAAAAAGAAAAAAAAAAATCAATGTACTCTCCAGTTGGCACCAAGGAGAGTGAGAAAAGGCCCATTTTTTTTAGATATCCTCATGCATGGCGAAAGATTGTTATACAGCTCTGCCCTGATCACTCTAGCTGGAAGAACGTTTAATTCAATTGCTGAATTGTGTCTCCAAATAATATTTTTTTCCCCCCTCCTATTCACTCATTAGGTCATCTAGATGCCCTTCTGAGAGGTCTGGTCTTGGGCAAACTAGGAAAAGCTGGGCACAAGGCAACATTAGAAGAAGCCCGACGCCGATTTAAGGACCATGTGGAAGGAAAACATATGCTGTCAGCTGATCTGAGGAGTCCTGTAGGTTACTGTAAATTTTGGTTCCCAAAAGACTGTCCCCACTCACTTAGCGCTGTGTGCACTGAACTCTTGCATTCCCAAGAACAGGGAAGCTTGAGGAAACTGGTGTCAAGGTGTTGAGACCAACAGGTTTTGGCAGGGGTGGTGGGAGCTTGGATAAGTCCACTAATGAAGCAAACAATACTGGGGAGCATGGTACAAACATCCCTGTGTTTCTTGAGTCTGGTAAGCCTCATCTGTCGTGGCCAATACTCAGTCGTAAGTAACAAGCTCAGCTGTACCCACACTGGCTGCCACAAAACAATTCTGGTCTCCAGGCTGTGTTGCTTTTTGGGTTTTGAAGACTATTCAAGTGCAGTGCTGAACCTGAGCTGACTTCTACGCATTTACATCCATCCGTGACCAGCCTACATCCTCCAGGTTTAAAAGCACTGTGGTAAACTGCAGGGTCGTGGAAGAGCTCTGCAGGTGTCAGCTTGGCCCTGCAGAGCACAGAGTCTAACTGTGGTGGATATGGATTGAGTGCATGAGAAGTACTTACTAGCTAGGTGTGGTGCGGTGCAAAGATTTATTGTTCTGGTGTTTTGCTGTGGTTGAAATTACCAAAATTACGCTGAAATTGAGGAAGAGGTAAGGGAGTTGATGCATTTTTAAAATCCAGTCTTAAAACAGAGGAGGGATCAGTGCCAGTATCGCCCAGATCTGTTCGCTTGTCTGAAATGTAACCCAAATATGTAGAAATTGACTTTGGCATTTCTGAAAGAGTGGTTTTTGAAGGACCTTACTTGTTTCTGCTCTGTCTTAGGTATATGTAACTGTTTTGAAGCATGGAGATAGTACTACTTTAGACACTATGCTGAAGGTGAGTGCACACTCTGTTGTCAACACTGCCAGCTTATGCTATGAAAAGCTAAATATCCCACCCTAACAAGTTCCTCTGAGATGCAGTTTATCTGCACACAGTCTCAATCCAATGGTTTACAGATGATGTGAACACTCTGGCTTCCTTACTGTGCCCCTTGGTCCATGTGTAGCGTGCAGTTGCCACCTAGTGGAATGTTGCATCTCGCGTGCTGGGATTCTTTTTCATTGCTTTGGAGGCACGGTCCTACTTGACCTTATCTAAACAGTGGTGAAGATCAGTTTATTGCCAATGGTCTTTTGTGCTGATGTACATGTAAGGAGGTCCATAACGTGGGTAGCTGCAGGATGAACAAATCATGAACAAGTTCAGTTTGTCATTTAGGCTTGAAGACTAAGCTAGCAGCTCTAGCTAGTTCAGTAGCGCTAGGTAAGAAGCCGGCACTTAACTCCGTGCACTAATATTATTCACTTTGGCTTCGAAGCTTCACAAGCAAGCAGACATGCAGGAGGAGAAGAACCGAATTGAACGAGTTCTTGGAGCCATCTCTCAACCAGAACTGATTCAAAAAGTTCTCACCTTTGCACTTTCAGTAAGTTGTTGGAAAAGCTGCTGCTTCCTTACCTCGTGAGAGTGACAAGTGCATTCGGAGCACTTGGTGATAGAGCTCTGTGCGTGTATAATGTGCTAGAATAGGAGGAATGGTCTTAGCGATTAAATCTTTGAGTTGTGTCTTAAAGCTTGGGGGTGGGGGGAAGCTATCGTTGACAGATTGGGCATAGAAATGCATAAAGCCAACATGCTGTATGTGTTGAAATGGTCTTGAATACTTGTCTACATTTTCATCTTCAGGAAGAGGTACGTCCCCAGGACACGGTATCTGTTATTGGTGGAGTAGCTGGAGGCAGCAAGCAGGGGAGGAAAGCTGCTTGGAAATTTGTAAGGGACAATTGGGAGGAACTTTATAATCGATACCAAGGTGGATTCTTAATATCCAGACTAATAAAGGTATGTATGGCTGTGAGAAAAGTCCTGTTCACATACATCACCAAAACTAAACTATTGCATTTGAAATGCCAAATGCTTACCCTTGGTTAATATACTTTTTTCCCTTCAGCTAACAGTGGATGGATTTGCGAACGATAAAATGGCCACAGAAGTTAAGGTAAGAAATTTTAATTGACAAAGTGATTAACTTCACTTGTGACAAACGTTGCGTGCTCTAGACTGTAGGCACCTGATGGAAGAGCCGTGAGTTTCTATGAAGTTTTTGTTTTTGAACTGTAGCTCTGACTCTATTTTGACTGTTGCCTCGCCCCCGAATTGCACTGCTTTAGGTCAAGTTATTTTATTGAAATGTCTTAAATTAGCGTTTTTGCAAAGTAACATCCCAACTGCTAGTGATTTCCATTTCGTTAGCTTCACTCCTTTAAACTATTTATAAAATTCAGCACAGCTTGTGGCAGTGGTTTTGAGATACCCCAAAAAACAACCTTTACAGATAATTCTAGCCAAACTCGTAGTGGTTACAACTTCCAGAGTAAGCTGAGGCTTACACCAGCACTCTGTTCCTCCCCAGACTGACATGGCACGTTTGGCGCCGACTGCGCTAGCACCCAGGGACTCCTGGGAGAATAGTTGTGGCAGAAATTGGCTAAATTCTATACTATAGGCCCAAGTTTTATGTGGTCATTTGTGTGTTAAGAGCAACACTTTGACGCGAGGCACATTAACATGTTTGCAGAGAGCCTGTCTCAAAGCTGCTGGCTCGAGGTGATGTGGTTTCATTGCTGGACTCCAGCATCCCCTCTGATTTGGGAGTGTAGGAGCTGGTCTTGGTAGTGTTTTAAAAGTGTGTGTAGGTTTTATTTTTTTACTCTTTGCCCGCACTTTTACAGGGACTCCTTCTTCGAAGAAGAAACTTAAAAATATGGCCCTTCGTTAACGTTCTCCTGTTAGGAAAACGCCCAGGAGGAATTCTTATTTCGAACATGCTGAGCCATGAGCTCTCCTTATCTTTTTTTATCATCTAGTGATCTCTTCTTAGAAAAGATTTAGTAGCGTAAGTGATTTTACAGAGAAATCTTGCACTATAGTTTTTTTTTCTTAAGGAATGCTTTCCAAAACATTTACCAGAACTATCATCCATAACTAAATCCTAACTACTTTCCAGAGAACTTCCTGAGGCAGTATACCTAGCTTTGAGCTGAAGTACTTCACGTGTCTGAGTCTCGGTGTCACCTTGTAGCATACATTAGTGTGAGATGATCTGCCAAATACTAGGAAAAGCCTGCTTGTGTGAAAACGCGGGATGACACCGGCTGTGCTAGCTTAGCCCCTACCCTTTAACCAGTTGTAAAGTGCAAAGTCACAGCAGCCTCTGGTGTGGGTTCTTCAGCTTCAGCTGTTTGCAGGGGATGGATATTGTTGATTCTGGAGGAAGAAACGTGAGACTATTAAGCAGAACTCTTGAGTGCTGCTGGTGCTTGGAGGTCATTATGCAGCTTGGAAGGAGGCCTAGGTAGAATGCTAAGAAATCCGATACCTAGACAAATGGTTTTGCAAAACGGCCTTAGGCTTCTGTTCCTGTCTTCTTCCAAGTATCCAGAAATACACACTCGATTTGCTGTTGCCTCCCAGTGAGGGACTGAATGCATCTCCTCAAGGGCCGCTTGCTGTCCCTGGCAGCAGGGACAGAACAGGACAGGAGGCAGCGTTTGGGTTAGCTTGTATGAACGCTGCTGTGGCTTTCCTCTAGCAGAGAAATGGAGGCATTTTGCTGTTCCCACTCTGCGCTTGGGATTACACGTCTTGCAAACTTGGCAAGCACCCTGCAAATTTTTCAGCCTGTGATGTCAGGGGGAGCAGATAGCATGAACTGTGGTCAGACAAGGAACACAATTCACAAAAGCATTTCTGTATAACCTAGGGAACGTGGCGACTTAAAAATACAATCTTGTCTGTGCCTGTTTATACCCTTATGGATGATTGTGTGCTTTTTACACAGGCCTTCTTTGAGAGTCACCCAGCTCCATCGGCAGAACGCACTGTCCAGCAGTGCTGTGAAAACATTCTGCTGAATGCCGCTTGGCTGAAGCGGGACGCCGAGAACATCCACCAGTATTTTCTGCAGCGCAAGGCCCCACCGGCCATGGTGTGAATCTGTGCATGCCACTGCTGCAGTCCTGCTGCCGCCTCATGGGGAGAGGGAGGACCTACCCAACAGCTGATTCATATGCCAAGAATTTGGAGTCTTTTTCTCAAACCAATGGGGATTGGACAATGAATGTAGTTAACTGGTTCCTGCTCACACTCCAGATTTAAATTCTATTAAAATTATCAACAATTCAGCAAAAAAAAAAAGAGAGAGAAAAATCTGTAAATATGATAGTAATAAAATAGAGCATAACAAAACTGTGAAACTTCCTCAAGCCTTGTCAGTGGTTAAAATATTTAACACCCCCCTCCTGACACTCTTATTGACAGATGTTCGGTTTTTTACACCCTCCTCCAGCCCTCCCCAAAAAAAGGAAACCAGTGGTTTCTAGGTCAGCGGGATTTTGTGGAGAGTCTGGGGCAGGAATGGGTTAATGCCTGTGAGCATTGTGTGGAACAGGTCACTCGGAAAGGCAGGTAGCTGGTATAACATAGAGTCTGTGCATCATTCTAAGTGCGAGGTTTTGGGGAGATGGTCCTGCAACCCCCCCAATCCAAGGATAGTAGGTTCCCTCCCTTTTGTGTTACCTCTCAGCAAAAAGAAAAATGTTCTGTTGCTCCTCGGTTCTCCTCCTTGGTTTCACTTGCTGATGTCCTTCTTAGAGATAACAGAATTGTAAGGAAACATCTTTCATAGCCACATTAAATAAGAGAGAGAGTCATGCAATTTATTTTTCTTTTCTTATTAAATTGCACCCTCAAAATGCATGCAAATGAGGAGATAACTACTGTGTGACTGGTTCTCCTGGCTGCTGTTAGGGCAGGTCTCTTCTGTTCAAGACACCATTACTTGTCTAAAAGATCCAGCTTGTTCAATCTCCTCATGGCCGTAGCAACACTAGCTTTTCGTTCCTTTCTGTGATGTTGATGGTAATTTGATTCAGAAGCCTTAAATTAGTGATGACTGGCGTGATGATGAAGTCTAAGCTGTGTGCCATCATTTACTTCACAAAGCAGCGTGGTCTACTAACCAGACACAACACCCTCTAATACAAAGGTTGGAGTTCCGTATTATTTTTTTTTCTTCTTTAACAGGAATTCATATTTGGTGTGGCTTAACTGTATTTCAGAAGGTCATCAGAGTAACTGTCAGACTGCTTCCCTGAAACATTTTTGTGCTATTGTTTAAAAAAAGAAAATTTAAAACAGTTGGCGTTAATAAAAATGTCAATGTGAAGTTCACGTCCTGATCTTGTGTTCTGTTTGAAGCCTGAAAGAGTGTTGCTGCTTTCAAAGGACCTAAACCTCTGAGGGAGCAGCGGAGGTCCCATGTCGATGGTGTCTTTCACAGTCCCAAGGAAACCCTTGTTCTCAGCCTTCTCCTCTTCTGCTATCAGTGCTAGGTCTTAGGGCAGCTGAACGAGCACATACCGTACTGATCGTAAGTAGCTCTTGTGTAATCTGAATAAAGATTTAGTCAAGTGCTAAAGAACTAACAGGGACAGAATGTGGAAGGGAAAGGAAAAGAAAAAAAATTGTGAATGAGCACATTTCTATTAAACAAACACCTGAAAAGCTGAGGGACTCTGCAAGAGGGAATAGTATTGTGCAAATGCTGCTGGTGCCAACCGCGATGAGCCAGGGCAGGGATACACAGCAGGAACAGGCAAGTTTATAGTTAGTGGAGGTGCAGTGCTCTC
The DNA here is from genome assembly GCA_013398225.1 of Steatornis caripensis. NCBI lineage: Eukaryota > Metazoa > Chordata > Aves > Caprimulgiformes > Steatornithidae > Steatornis > Steatornis caripensis. Next base: position 54,114 of record VZSC01019465.1, read on the forward strand.
GAACAGTATCGCATGGGGTGGTATCCCTAGGGCTAGTGTGGCAACATGGTCAGAAATGAGACCAAAGCGGGAATTTCTGTTTGTCCTGAGTTATATCTGTTAATTTGACTGGTGTTTTTTCCTGCTGTCAGCACTGCACAGCCCATGTCATTTCAGAAGAGTAAGCTGGTTTCTCTTCTGCTTCTTGCACATGGACAAAATAACACGCGAAGTTGTGATTGCAGCATGACTGGTGATGTATGAAATGAGAAGTACTGTAGCTGCAAGTTGAGGTGATCTTGTTTTGACTTTAAACAATGCAAATGACATGCAAGCAGTTGAAGGAGAGTGACAAAAATAACAAGCTTGTGGTCAGTGAGCAAACTGAATAGTCTCAGCAGACTGACTAGTCCTAGTCTCTTCTGCATGCAAAGAAAGTAGATTTTAATTCTTCGTGAAAGTAGGTTTGGGATTTGTCCACTTAATGCGAGATATTATTCTTTTTTTCATTGGATACAAACTGATGCTCAGGAGAGGGTCAGGATAAGAACAGCAAGAGTTATTGTGGATGAGGAGAGAGATGAAACGGGGGCTCACGTGGTGATTAGTGAGGAGATTGCCCATAAGAATTGAGTGTATTCGCTAGGGCTGCTGAGGGTGCAGTGTCCGGCACACATCAGGGACGCCTCTGTGACACAGAAGCTAGCTTTTAACAAGGACTCCACTGTACCTGTTCCAGTTAAACATGTTTGAAGAAATCTTGATAAATTCTTTCTTCCCTCTCAGGCAGCTTCACTGGGTTCTGTGTCTCAGATAAAGACCTAAACGACCTAGGTAACAGTGGGGTCCTTTATTACTACTACAGGTATAATGGAAATTAAAGCAATACAAGATTTCCTAGTAGCCACAGGAGGAGTTTGCCTTCACATCTCTTCTGTTGCTGTCAGGAATAAGGTAGTCCTGCCTGGATAAGGCCTGGTGATTGAGTGATGACAAAAATCTGCATTGAATCTTGAACACAAAAACACGGGGGTGAAAATCTCTAATGTCTGGAACAGGAAGGTTTTCTTAAAGATTAAACATCCTGCATGCACCCATTTGTTGCTCCTTTAACTAACTTTTTTTGATACAGCACCAGTCCCTGGCCTTAATCGTGGCATTTACAAGCGAGTAACCTTGTCCTTTTCTTGTCTTCTGTTTGCCTCCCTGCCCTGCTGTCCAACAAAACCACAAAAAGCTTCCTTTAGTGAGCAGCCCCTTGCCTAGGAGGCAGCAGAGTTATTCCAAAATAAACTATGTGTGTTGGCATTACCTTGCCCTTCTCTTGTTCTTCCCAGTTTCAGGTAAACGTAAGGAAACTACTTGTTGCGGACAGGTTGGCTGTGCTGTGTCCAAGGTGCTGCCTTGCTGTAAAGATGCCCCTTTAAAGAAGTAGGAGCTTGATTCCTGCTAAGGTGGGACATTGTTCTGATGAAACATGGATTGATACGGCCAGGTTGCAAGTCAGGCTTTTGCCTGGTGAGCTGTCTTGCTGCTGTGCCAGACCTGCTTGCTTGGAATTTCAGGTGATGAGGCTTGGGACGGCTGCCGCAGGGGCTGCTTCCTGCTCCTGTGTGAACTGAGGCAGCGCTTTATGAAGGGAAGTGCCCTAAAGCAATGTAAATTACTTGGTCTTCAGCAGAGGGGACACGAGCGATTTGTGCGATGTTCTTTCAGCCTTGAGCTCCAAGGGTTAATTTACATCTTACAATCAGTTCTGAAACACTCCATGCTGCAGGCTGTGGGGGGTGTGGCTGGGGGATAGTTTGGTTTTCACCTGTCCTTTTTTAAAATTGTCTCCCTAATCACCTTTCATTGGTCAGGATTAGACGCAGCAGCCTTGGCTAGGTGGTTCTGCAGTTTGAGATGTGCACTTTTTTCCTGCCCCATCAGCTTTAGATAATGGAATCAGAGTTTTAAGGAAATCTCAATGTGTTCATTCGTTCGCTTTTCTTAGCAGGGGCAGTAAAAATAATGGAAGTAGCTGAAATCAGTCAGTGTTGGATGCAACTGGAAGCTGATACAAAGCCAGTTTGATACCGAGCCGTCATGGAACAGTCAGGCACCTGTACTGCGTTTGGCTCTACGACACCGAAATGCTGAGCTTCAAATAAGCTGGAAAGGGAGTTTTTTGAATTGGTTTTAGGAATGCTTACGGTGGGCGGAGGAGTGGTGGCTGGCACAGATCCAGTCCTGCCGCTGTGTTTGCTCCCAAAGCGTCCCGTCCGTTTAAACAATAATAATCGCAGGTGTGAACTCTCCAAAGCAATTTGGAAAAGGCGAGTTTTGTAATAACAAAAATATACATTCCTATATATAGTCATTGCTTTGATATTTGCAAGACTAACGCATGGGCTAGAATAATATTTAATCTGTCAGGGGGAAAAAAGGCACAAGCTTGCCAGGCGGATGTGCAATTAGCTGGGAAAGAAAGTTTCAGAATCCGGTTTACTCTCCAAAAGTATCCAGATGTCTGACCAAAATTTTATCTAGCATAAGTAGAACTGCAGCGTCTGGAAAGACATCGCTCTTTTTCTGAACATACTCGCGTTAAGAATGTGATCCATATTTGAAAATATAGTGAAATTAAATGGTGTACAGCAAAAAAAAAAAAGGTTGTGAACCCTTTGAAAAACAATTAAAAAACCAGCAAAACCCTAAACTTGACTTCCCAAATCCTTCTCTGACACGTACCTACTTGTTTCTGTACAGGGTCCGGAGATGCAGTGGGGTCTTGGCGTTACCCGCCATTGACCGTCCCTGTGATTAGCCGTTTTGTCGCTGTTTCAGAGACTTAACACCCACGTTGTGTTAAAGATACCTTAACCCATACAAAATTACCTGTACGAGTGAAAACACTCTGTGACAGGCGATGGATAAATGAGTCGTGGCCACCAGGATCAGCCATAGGATCGATACTGACTCGAGGGAAACCCTCATCTATTGCCGAGCGGGTTCTGGTTAGTGAGGGAGCATCCTGTGCAGCCCGTCCTTCAGCGACGGTGTCAGCACGAGCATCTTCCACCCCAGGGAAGGAAGGACCAAGCAGTAACAAGCAATCAAAAATGAACCTGAGCAGCGGCTGGCTCGGTGAGCTCTGCTTGGGCTCTTTCGTTACAGGAGAGCTCAAATTTGCTGCGCTAAATTTGTGATTTAAGGTTAAAATTATTCACGGTCCAGTGAAAATGTGTGGGGGAAAATACACGTATGTGCCAAAACCCAGAGCCAAAGAGGGCAGCGTGCGGTGCTCCGCTGTAACCTCTTTCACTGGGTTGATGTTGTGGACTCATTAACTTTTCTTTTACAGGGACCCAAACCAGGAAAGAAAAGTGAGGTCGTTTTAAGACTCAACCTAACCAAAGTGCTTGGAAATGATCCCCTCTAAGCAAGGAAGACCCAGGTGAGTGTCTCTGCTCAGGCTTGTGTAACTTTGCCATCTGTGCCTGGATTTCATGATCCAGGTTTTGGGTTTGGGGTGGCTTGTTTGGTTTTTTTCTCAAAACTGGATTTCATCACCTGACTGTTAGGAAAATGCATCTTCTCTGTGCAGCATGTAAGTCAGCCTTCGGGCTGCTCCGGCCAGGTGACATGGGGCACGCAGAAATCCACCGTGTTGCTGCAGTTCAGGGTCAGAGAAGTGTTGAGCGTTCAGCAGCTTTAACGTTTTGCTTCCTACAGAGGAAGGGCTGCATCTGGTGCGCGTGTTCATTCGTGGTCATTCGCATAAATAATCTTACTCTGGATTCCTGTGTGAACTTCTTAAACCTGGTGTCATCTAAACTACGCTTGATTTACGGTGGTTTCTTAGATGTTTCTACTGAACTCCAAGCTCCGGATATGTAGAAACTCACAGATCGTTCCCATCCCTTGGAATCTATGCGGGATTTTCTGAGAAACTTGAAGGTACTGAGCAGCCTCGATAGACTTGGCAAGGGGAACCTGGTCACCTAGTTCTCGTTCTAACCATTTCACTTGCCGAAATAAGCACACATACCCTGTCTGTAGAGTCAGCAGCTTTTCAGCATTTCTCTCCCAGTTTCTATAGTCAGTTTATGAAAGCGGGAGATGATATAAGCCTCTGTAATGTGAATGCTGAGTATGCCATTTATGGCAATGAGGAGGAAAACAGTGCATCTAGGCTCAAGTTTACAGCTCCAGCCCAAGCACTACCACAGGCAGCTGACTCCGCAGTCTGACTTATCCCGATTTTACACTGGGCTTTTGGGCTTTCATTGCTACTGAGGCCAGATTCGTACAAAATTCTTTAATCCTTCTCTCTCTCTCTCTCTCCCCTGGCTTTCCTACGGGAGCAGTCCCCGAGGGACAAACCTCCTGGTCAGCAACACGGAAGGGCTGTAACGGTCAGTGAAACTGCAGTTGCTGAAGCACTGGGCGCTTCTGGGTTGTGCCCTAGAGCTTAGGGACGGGGAGAGGAACAGAGAAGCACGTTGGAGCCGGACAGCGTTCAGCTAACGCCAGCAGCAAACTGTGGCTGTGTGAGGCTCCTGTCTTATCCCTCCTCCCCTCTGGGGAATAGCTGCAAGAGTGTATTTCACCTGATTTCAACCCAAACGCTGCTCAGTGAGTTGACTCCGATCTGCTAGCAGAGGCATACTACAGCGTGACAAAGAGGGTTGTACGCAAAGCGAACTCCATTCCTTCAGGGTGAATAACGTGTCTGTTCTGTTCCGTGAGTCAAGCTGTAAATAGTAATTGGTGTTAAACGAGTCAGTGATGTGAACTGTTTACAACTCTGCCCATCCAGACTCCTCCGCTGGTGCAGATTTACCAGGGAGCAGCACCCCTCTCTCCTCCTCCTGCTAGCGCTGCGTGCCGTGGTCACGCTGTCCGTGCCTCCGCATCCTGCGCTCCCTCACTCTCTTATCTCTGGAGATCTCCAAGCTTTGCAGTCCCCGTCCACCTTCTGGAGGTTAGTCTCAGCTTTGTTTTTCCAGCTGGAGTGGCTGAGACCCATGCAGACAACACACCGTGCGACAAGATGATGACAGCAGGACAAACAATTCAAATCCCGATGTCTGGACATTTTTTAGCCTGTTCTTCCTTGCTTGTAGCTGCATTAAACCAGCTGACGTGAATACTGAAGTACTCCTCATCCAGAGATCTCAAAGCACTTGACATAAGAAGCTGATCTAGATTTGTCCCCATTTTAAAATCTGAGGCTCTAGGCGTAGGCAGACAAAATAAGTTTTGCGAGGTTCTCCTGCAGGCTGCTGGCAAAGGTAGGGACAGTATCTAGGTCTCCCGAGCCCCAGAGAACCGGTCTGTCCCTGTAACCTGAATTTCTTTAGGGGAATGATGAATCTTTTTCATATTGCACAGCTGTGGGTGACTCCACTTCCTTAGTAATGAATAAAAGCAGTCCTCAGGGGCAAGCAGTTGCTTTCCTCTGCAGCATAAGATTTTCCTCAGGCAGCAGCTTGTGTTTGTGGGGGGAAACAGTCGTAGAGTGGGACAGGAAGGCCTGGAGACATCACGGATGAGTTAGGCTGCTTTTCCCCATCTTCCACTTTGAGCTGGATAGGGGAGAGAAGCCTGCCTGGGATTTCAGCCCAGGGTGGCTAAGCTGCTCCACCTCTGCGTGGTCTGGCCTCAAGTAGGTCTGGAGCACCTGAAGCCTGGGAGGTGCTGTGGTGCTCGCACGTGATGTACCTTTCCTGCAGCTGGTTGATAAACATGGTCGTCTGCACTGAAACGATGGTGTGCCTTTAGCTGCGGGACTGACTCCGTGTATCCCGCATGGTGCGGGAACGTGACTGTCAGGGCGCTCCGTCCCACTGATGATGTCAAGTATTGCCAAGTATTTATAACTCCTCAAAGAGTTTCCCCCTGCCACCTGCTCAGAGAGGGCTGTGTTGGCTCCGATCCCCTTCTGGAGTGCGTCCCTTTCCCAGCAAACCAAAATGGCTTCAGAGCAAATGGTTCATCAAAGAAGTATGACGGCCAGGGCAGAGCCGAGCCTAACGCACGGCTGCCGGGCACGGAGCTCGCCTCTCTCATGGCTCTTCGCAGGCGCTGTCCCTTCTCCCTCCGGCCTCTGTATTCAGTCCCGCGATGCCGCGACGCTGAGTTACTAATTGCTCTCTCCCGTTGAGCAAGCTCCAGCCCTGCGAGCCACAGCGCCTGCCTTTACCTGGCTTTAATTATTCAGCCGCACCTTTGTTCTGCCCTTCTGTTTTTCAGGTATTCATGTTTCCTTGCCCCCTCACACTATCCCGCAGTCTGCGGAGTTGGGTCCGGCCTTCCCTGCCCTCGGATGCGCGGCCGTGTCCCCGCTTCGGTCAGGCCCGAGGGAGCCCCGCCGCCCGCCGTGTCCCCCGGTGCAGGGGCCGTGGCGGGGGCTGGCGCCGGGGGGTCCTCTCCTTGGGGAGCGCAAGGCGGGGGGACACACACTTAAACCCCCCCAGCTGGCTGTGGGGCCCGGCGCCCTTCGCAGCGGTGCTGTGCAGCGGCAGCCCGGGCTGGGGCTCTGCCCTCTCCCCGCCCTGCAGCATCCGGTACCGGCGC
>VZSC01019465.1:61275-86299 GCA_013398225.1 Steatornis caripensis
GGGGGGCATCAGGGGAGGTCAGGGGGGTTCCCCGGGAGCGGGGCGCTGGGCCTGGGCTTCTCCCCGTGACCTTCTTGAGAAGAACAGAGAAAGGGGTGAAAAAAAAAAAAATAAAGGCTAAAAGCGAAAAAAGGCGGGCGGGGGGAAGGAGGAAAAAAGCACGGCTCACCGGGGAGGTTGAACGTGCGGGCAGTGGAGCGGGGTTTTTCTTAGCCGAGGCGCGGTGCTGCGCGGCCCTCGGAGGGCACGGCTGTGCGCGGCGGGGGTCGGAGCTCGGCCTTCCAGCGGTCCCCAGTTGGGTCCCGCGCACGTTACCGTCGCACGCAAAACGGGCATCCTTCGTTGTCTTAAGCGATGACGTACGCTGGTCTCTGCTGGCGTAAACTGGGAAAGCCGCAGGGTCATTATTTCCGTGGCTCCGTTTTAAGGGGAGCGAAGCATCCGTCAGAATTTGACCTAGCTTTTGCCCACAGTGTCCGTCTTGAGTCAAAATTCTCTGCGTTGCTGTTTAAGTCTTAGGATCCCCTCGGTTAGACTGATGCTTCCTGGGCAGTGTTACATGGAATATTTCAGGGCGATGTACTTGAGCTGCTCGCCATCCTGGCCTTCAGGCTTTTAAAAGAGCTGAGGGTTGCACTGATTTGTCGTGGTTTCATTTATACTCGGTGCCTCGTAAGAGCCAGGTCAAGGCAGCGAGCAGAGGAAGCGGAGCTTAGGCTGGAACTAAGGATTTGTGCCCTGGTGTGGGATGGGGACATGGAGCGGCCCAGCCTTGGAGGGGTCAAGTTGCTCCATGTAGGCTGCGAGGGCAGGTAACGGCTCAGCTTTGCAGGAGACTGAGGATGTGGGGCTGGCAGCTGTTCCCATCGCAGGACGTGGTGGGTGGCCAGGGGAGAGGAAAGGCGTTGAGATGGGAAGGGGTAGGAGATGTGGGGTTGAGCAAGAGGTTTGGCACCTGGGGCTGCGGCAAGCACCTGGAGCTGGAGGTGCTGTCCTGGTTCGTTGATGGAGATGCACCTGCCAAGTGGCTTGTTCTTCCTCGTGCCGCCCTCCTCCTCCCGCAGTTAATTTAGCCCCTTTTCTGTGATTTTCACTGACATGTCTGTAGGTGTGCGAGCTGAGGTCGTACGCGTCTGCGTTTGGAAGTCTTCGTGTAATGCTTGTCGTCTTTAGCTGGAATTATTCTTAAAGCTCCGTGAAAAGACAAATATTTTTTGTGAACTTACGAGTGAGAAATCCCACCTTTGAATTTTAGTACAGTTATCTTCTCAAAGATGGCACCAACACTTGGGTTTCGTCCTGTGAACTCCTTTTGAATGGTTCTTTGTCGCGGACGGAGGAATCACAGACACAATCAATATGATTGATAGAAATGATTCCTCCGTCCGCGACAGTTCCTCACTTTAAATAAAATCAGCATAGAAAACGTGAGCAATCTTGATGCTTGGGAAGTAGTTCAATGTGGTGTATTTGTAGGGGTTTTGTCCATTGCATTAAAATTTCGGAGCTCATCGGTTTAAGTTGTCCCACTTTTTTGTTTCCCAATTCTGCAATCTGAATGTTGAAGAGTGCTGGATAGCCCAGCTAAGATCTGCGCTTAGTCATTGAAAACGTGGAGTCCAAGCTACTGGATTTATTCCACGTTCCCGTTGAACTTTTGAAAGCTAAGTTAGTTTTAAAAACGGCTTTTTGGTGCCCTGAATTTTTTGTACGTATCTTCAGTTCCGTTACAGAGGTTGTAGAAGTGGGTTACGTGTAACTGTACGCTCGACCCTTTCAGGAAAACTGTGTTCCTGCTAGCTGTGAAATGGTTTTGAAAACGGTGCAGCTGTTTCCACTATTTCCTAGAAAGGTTTTCTCTGTAGGCAAAACGCTTCATAGGGCCAGCGGAATGAAAAAGCTTCGCTGCTGAAACTTTAGCTGGATCTTGTACACAGCGGAAGCCTCTGAAACGTAAAGCTGTCAAACCAGGAAAGGGTTTAGATGCGGAGGCATCTCTCGCTAGCTCTCACCGAGGGCAAGTGGCACGAACGTCAGGTATTTTTATCCACGCGTACACACTTTTTGGAGGAGGGGGTATAATCTTCCTGTTTGTCGATGTACCTTTGACGGCGGCGAAGCAAGGCTGTATGTTATGCACCGATTTGTTGAGGAGCATCTGATTTCACGTTTTAACAATTCCTGTGTTAAGTGTTTGCCTTGAAGCAAGGAAATAAGTAGCAGAGAGTTACTCATCGCCATGTTTGATATCCATCCAGAAAAAACATATCTTGGCATATGACCCGAGTAGTTTATTTAAAGGAATACTTAAAGCAGGCAGGAGCGTGGAAGGTAACAGTCTCTCAAGTAAGCCGAAAAAAAAATCCGGCAAAGTCAATGCCTTCTTACGTTGTTTTCCCGCGGTTCTAATTAGGAGCTTAACGCCCGTAATCTCAGGATAGAGTCATTGCGCAGTGGCAGCGGTTTCCCGTCGGCCTGGTAGAGAAGGAGCTTCAGTGAGCGACGATCTCGTTTTGCTGGGGGCACCGGGGTTTGTTTGCCTTGTTGGTGGGGAGGCGGAGGCAGGCACGGGTGCTGAGCCCTCCTCTCTTCCCAGCCGACCTTCCTGGTGGAACTGTCCAGAGTGCTGGCAAACCCTGGCAACAGCCAAGTTGCCCGCGTAGCGGCCGGCTTGCAGATCAAGAACTCCCTGACGTCCAAGGACCCCGACATCAAGGCCCAGTACCAACAGAGATGGCTTGCGATCGACGCCAATGCCCGCCGGGAGGTCAAGAACTACGTAAGTCTGGGAACTTTTGGTTCTCTGCCTGTTGTTGCCTCGTGGGGGGCGGGGATGGGCGATGAACGTCTTCTCTGTCCTTTTGCACCCGAGGAGTCTTCCGTTGACTGGCTGCTCCCTTTCACGAAACAAGCAACGTCATCTGCGCTTGCAGCATATTTAATCTGTCGAGTTATTAGAGTAAAACACCAAGGCTGCTGCTTTTATATTCACACCTGTGAATACTTTTATGAGGAGCCTCTGAATAGTCTCGTGTGATTGCTGGAGCTAATGGGCATGGCTTCCACTGGGAGACTGCAACTGGGTTGGCGTTCGCTTTTTCTTGTACTTGAACAGCTTCCTCAGCTGTTTTACAATCCGCATCAGCATCTTCGAAGCGTACTCTGTGGCTGAACACGCGCATTTACACAAGGCCAAGCAAATTTTGGGAGTGGGATGTGGTCCACAACTTGCGAGTTCCAAATAGAAATTGTATTAAATGTTCACACAGGTGGGGAGTTTGCCTGAGCGCTCCTGTGATAGTTGAAGTTCAGGGCTTACAATGGCAGAACGTGGTTTAGTGAGGATTTTTTGGCTAGTGGGAACAAGGATGTACTTGGAGGTGTGCAGCGTAATGTTTTTGTGTTACTAGAATCCACGTATAGCAGAACAAAGTGCATCGCTCGCCCAACCGTAGTCTTTTATTTATGTTGATGAGAGCTAAGGGGGAACTGTAAACAGGAGCTGTCATTGCTGCGTACTGAAGCTAACAAAGCCAGTTTATTACTGGCTTTTGTCAAGTAACGTTAGAAATACGGTGTTTTGTTAAGTGGATATACAGAAAACGAAGATACATGACCGGAAACGTTAAAACGAATGCATACCCCTCCCTCTGTTTTTTTTTAAAGATGTTATTGAATTATACGAAAAAGAAAATAATTCTTCTGATTGATTGCAATTACAAAGGAAGAAAATTATTCAGTCCTGTTCAGTTTATCTTGGCATCAACAGTCCAGTATTTGGGGGGGATTTTTAAACCGCAGTTTGTTGAGCTTTCGCAATTTTGCTTTACAATACAAACGGGGAGGAATCGTTCGGTGAGTCACTGTTGCGCGTTGTGGCGTGTAGCATTGTGTATGGGATTCAAAGGATGTGATAGCCGTACGTGTAATCACGCAGCTATCTCGCTTCCTGAAAGGGGCAGCCATGGCCAAGTTCATTTCAAACATTATTTGTCCGTGGTCGCGGCCTTGTTTGCAGGGGGAGAAAGCAGAACAAGCAACCTGCTTTATTGGGGAAGGGATGTGCTTGGAATAACATCGAGCAAAGGCTTCGGTGGCAAGCCAGCGCCCGTCTCCAGTCACCGACATGAAACCATTGCCCTCTCATCTCTCCCGCAGGTTTTGCAGACGTTGGGTACAGAAACGTACCGGCCCAGCTCAGCCTCTCAGTGCGTGGCCGGCATCGCGTGCGCCGAAATCCCCATGAACCAGTGGCCTGAACTCATTCCCCAGTTGGTAGCGAACGTTACGAATCAGCACAGTACGGAGCACATGAAAGAGTCGACGTTGGAGGCCATTGGATACATCTGTCAGGATATCGTGAGTGTATTTTAAGTACTATTTCATCTCGAGTGTATTTAAGTACGTTTCGAGTGCCGGCCCAGCCTCGCCCCAGCCCCTTTTCTCTTCCAGCCTTCCCTTTCGTACACGTCTGTATCTAGCAGGCTGTGATGCTTCCTTGTGCCTGCCTTTAATACTTGTCGAGAGGATGTCTCTGTGCTGACAGAACCATGGGCAGTAAACACGCAAGGATGGTGTCTGAAAGGACTGACCTGCTTTCGCAGCACAAATCCAGGTCGTCTTTCATAAGGTGCAGATTGAAGTCTGCGTGTTGCTGCGGTCCTGTGATGGTGACGGGTGCTGTTATAAAACTTCAGCTGAACGTCCGGTTGCGTAAAATGTTATGGATGAGCGAAAAGTGTTTGATTCCTTTCTGTGTCGGGGAAACCTGACAGCTGCCCTCATCTTGTGTGAGGACTCTACATTCTTAATTTTGGAATTTTCCATGCACAGGCGAGAATATTCAGCTCTGGTGGGAATATTCAGCTCTTTGAGGCACTTTCTAGGAAAGATCTCGTGGTTTTATCAGCGTCCTTTGCAGTATCGCGGTGCGTCAAGCATCTGATACGAATTGCTTGCAAAAACCCTGTGCGCTGTCTGACGTGCCACCAAACCCCAAAATTGGCTGCTGCTTTTCTGGTGCCGCTGAATGCCTCAGAGAACGCGTGTGCGGGATATTGCTGGTTGAACCTAGGTATAGTGAGGTGGAAAGAGGAAGGTTGTGCTTGGTGCTTTTGATCAGGCTGCAGGGGATTGGTTTTGCTGGGGAGGTCGGTTGTTCGTGGAGGGTCAGTGAAACAGAAGAAATCTGTAGCTGTACAGGGGGGTGCTCCAGGTCAAGCGTTGTTTGTTACAGGTCTGTGCAAGGCTTGAGCGCGTGTGCGTTGTTTCCTTGGGTGGCGCGTATTGTTGGCCTCTGGATTTTTGGATGCCCTGGCTTGCTGGCGGGGTGTTTTGTAACCAAGGTCCCTCTTAGAGTTCTGTAGTTTGCATCCGTTGCGTTGTGACACAGTTTGTGGACGTTGTTTGGGAATCTGCTGCTGGATAAACTCTAATGTAACAATTAATGGAGTTACTTGGGGATCCTGCAGTCTCTAAATTTACCACGAAGGAAAATTAATCTCTAGTCTATATTCACAGTTTTATTCTTTAAGCCTTGAGTGCTTACCAGTTACGTCTCCTCGTTGCTGGTCCAGGCAATGTATTTTTGCCCTGTGACTAAAAAAGATTGCCAATTTGACCAATAAAAGTCTCAACCGCAACTGCTGGTGTAGACCTCTGTCAGTATATAAGGGAATTGGAAATCACTCTGGTTTCTAACTTGCTAATTGAATGAAGTCAAGTAGTCTGCCACTGGTTGACCTATTATTTGAAACAGTGGAGTTTATTTGGCATTTATGACTTGAATGTCTGGAGTATTTGTGCTCAGCTCAGTCTTCTCTTTTCTGTCCCAGAAGCTGTAGACATGTAATGGTGTATGAATTCCTTGTACTTGCGTTCCGGCCCTCCCAGTGAACAAAGGGCTTCTTGGCCTTAATGTCCTAAAACCTCTGCTTGTAGATCACGGGATCAAACTTTGAGGGTACTTTAAAATATGGCAAAAGTTGCTCAGATGGCGAATTACTTTATCAACACTTCTTTTAGGATCCAGAGCAGCTTCAGGACAAATCCAATGAGATCCTGACAGCCATCATCCAGGGAATGAGAAAGGAAGAGCCCAGCAACAATGTGAAGCTAGCAGCTACAAATGCACTCCTGAACTCTTTGGAATTCACCAAAGCAAACTTTGACAAAGAGGTGAGGGGGGAAACGGTAACAATTCTTGGCCTAACACGCAAGGGCTGAATCCACGGTCTGTGATGAGAAATCATGCACCACGCTGAATTTTGATGCATAATTCTGTTGCAACTGAGACTTGGATTCGTTTCTATAAATCCGGTTCGTCCTTGTTGTAATGCAGAAACTGGAAATCTTCAGAGACTCATCAATGGGAAGGAAGCGGCGTTGACTTTTTTTGGATAAATTTGAACTGACCTTAGAGTTTAGCCTGTTTAGATGCTCTGCTTCCTAATCAAACTCTACTCTATAATGCTGCTGTAAGAGTACAAGCTTGGATCAGCACTTTCTTTCAAGGGATGTGGCAGCAATCCAGATTTAACTTTGCCTCTGAAAATTGGTGGGGGAGGAAGGCCTGTAAGAGTCTTCAGAATAGGGGCCTCAGAACGCCAGTCCTTTGAGGGCAGAAAAATCTATGGATTCTTCTTTTCCTTCTCGGCTGAAGTCTATCCTCTAGGTCTCTACCAGGGAGAGTATGGGGAAGATGGAATTAATATTGAACCTCCAGTTTAGAGGGTCTTTTAATGAAAACGTACCCTAGTCAGTGGATGTTGATGCAGATCAGCTAGAGTCTTTCAGAATCTGAGGTGGGAGGTGCGTGATCCGTTCAGACCATATTCAACCACAGGGTTTTGGGCTTTGGCACTGTAAATAGCCTGGGCGTGAGCCCGTTCCTGCCTGCTGAAATGCAAGAATACCCAGGTACTGTCCCTGCAGAAATTTGTGTCCTGACTGAGTTTTGAGGTTTCTTGCCGAAATAGTTCAGGAAATAGTAGGACTTGTTCTCCTCCCCGACCTGTCCCCCCCTGCCCCTTAGTTTTTTTCTTTCTTATCTTCTTTTTTTACAAGACAAGCTCGTGTCTTTAGTTCTGCTGCATCTTTGTACTTTGGACAGCCTGTTAAGTGCTTTTTTTAAACGGAAGCTTGAGATTCCTGTTTTGGGGAAGAAGTGATTTAAAATACTGCAGTGAATAGTAACCTGTACTATTCCTTGATCTTTAGAAGTGCTCTAAGATGGATCGTACTAGTCCAGACACAAAGTACATCATCCATAGGAAGGCTTGCAAAGACCTTAATGCTTCTGTAATACAGTTCTAATGTTCTTTTATTTTTTCTTCTAGTCTGAAAGGCACTTTATTATGCAAGTAGTCTGTGAAGCAACACAGTGTCCAGATACAAGGGTGAGTGAAAATGATAGAGGGGTGGGTGAATATAAGGTTCTGTCACTGCACCTGTCTGGGGATGCTGGCTAGAACCTCCGGCATCAAAAAACGGTTGAAAAATGTTATGCGAAATAAACGCTGTTCTGTTAAATGATCGGTGCACATGCAGGTACTCAGACAAAATGAGTTTTGTACCTAAAGTTAGTAGTAGTAAACTGCTAGGAGGATTTATGTTACTTGTGAAAGACAGTAATCAAATCATATAGTCCCATCTGGGGTGCCATCAGGTTTGGGTCACCTGTCCGACCCGCTCCTCCCCACCGCAGGGTCGCAGGGGTGACCCCTTTTCCGCTCTTTCATTTCCGGCACATAAGAAAGTCAGCACAGCCAAGCATCGACCTTGGTCTCCATAGGAATAGCTATAAGCAAGAGCCTTTCTGCATACCATTCCTACTGATGTTCCAGCACGAGCTATAAACACCGAGCCTTATCACTGCTAGGAGCAGACACTGTCTGTAAAAAAACCATGCAGTTAATGTCAGCGAGCGCAGCTTGTCAGAAGAGACTTAACTAAAAAGTAAAGTTACTAAAAGAAAATTGGTTCTGTCCTGGCCCAAACCGGGACGTTGACCTTATTAGGTATGGAGTAAACTAAATCAGCAGAAAGGCTGGGTTATTAATCTGTGGTAGCCTACGACTGCGGTTGCTTTTCAAAGCACTTTCAAAGGTCATATCTTTGATCTGGTTTCTACTCTGACAGGTACGAGTGGCTGCATTACAGAATTTGGTGAAGATAATGTCCCTTTATTATCAGTATATGGAGACATACATGGGTCCTGCGCTTTTCGCTGTGAGTACTCGCGTTTCTTGTGTGTAGTTGTCTGATCTTCCTGTACTCCTTTGTCATAATCCAACAGGGAAAGTTTTCTGTGTTTCTGATTTGATTTTCTTTCTTTGGCTGTGTCTGCATGCTGTGAATCCCTCTCCTNCCAGATACAAGGGTGAGTGAAAATGATAGAGGGGTGGGTGAATATAAGGTTCTGTCACTGCACCTGTCTGGGGATGCTGGCTAGAACCTCCGGCATCAAAAAACGGTTGAAAAATGTTATGCGAAATAAACGCTGTTCTGTTAAATGATCGGTGCACATGCAGGTACTCAGACAAAATGAGTTTTGTACCTAAAGTTAGTAGTAGTAAACTGCTAGGAGGATTTATGTTACTTGTGAAAGACAGTAATCAAATCATATAGTCCCATCTGGGGTGCCATCAGGTTTGGGTCACCTGTCCGACCCGCTCCTCCCCACCGCAGGGTCGCAGGGGTGACCCCTTTTCCGCTCTTTCATTTCCGGCACATAAGAAAGTCAGCACAGCCAAGCATCGACCTTGGTCTCCATAGGAATAGCTATAAGCAAGAGCCTTTCTGCATACCATTCCTACTGATGTTCCAGCACGAGCTATAAACACCGAGCCTTATCACTGCTAGGAGCAGACACTGTCTGTAAAAAAACCATGCAGTTAATGTCAGCGAGCGCAGCTTGTCAGAAGAGACTTAACTAAAAAGTAAAGTTACTAAAAGAAAATTGGTTCTGTCCTGGCCCAAACCGGGACGTTGACCTTATTAGGTATGGAGTAAACTAAATCAGCAGAAAGGCTGGGTTATTAATCTGTGGTAGCCTACGACTGCGGTTGCTTTTCAAAGCACTTTCAAAGGTCATATCTTTGATCTGGTTTCTACTCTGACAGGTACGAGTGGCTGCATTACAGAATTTGGTGAAGATAATGTCCCTTTATTATCAGTATATGGAGACATACATGGGTCCTGCGCTTTTCGCTGTGAGTACTCGCGTTTCTTGTGTGTAGTTGTCTGATCTTCCTGTACTCCTTTGTCATAATCCAACAGGGAAAGTTTTCTGTGTTTCTGATTTGATTTTCTTTCTTTGGCTGTGTCTGCATGCTGTGAATCCCTCTCCTAGCAAAATCCCTAAAACCAACGTCGGGTGTTTCAGACTTGGCACTCCAAAAGGCAGGACAGTGCAGATTGCTTGACCTGCTCTGCAGTCCTCCCGCGTTGCTGATAGCTGACAACCTTCTCAGTGAGGAGGCTGTCTTCAAGAACAGTAACTGATGTGGCATCTGCTTTCAGACAGTCTTGAATGTCGTACCAGTTGACCAAGAGTTGGGGCACGTATTTCAGGAGAAATAACTCACTAAAACGTCCTTCTCTCCCCCCCTTTCTTTCATGTTTGTGAAGATAACTATTGAAGCAATGAAAAGTGACATAGATGAAGTGGCTCTACAGGGAATAGAGTTTTGGTCAAACGTCTGTGATGAGGAGATGGACTTGGCTATAGAGGCATCTGAGGTGAGCTCACCCGTGACCGCTGAAAAGCGGCGAATGCCTGTGATCGTGTTTGGGAATGCTGAACTCGTGTATTTGAACCGCGTCTGGAAGTCCTCCTGTTCTCCCGAGTGCAATAGCGAGGGAGAGCCTGCCTGAGCCCCTTGTGTGGCAGCCGCGGGTCCGTGACGAGACATCATGCACCACTCTGATGTGACGTGATGCACGTCTGTGACGGAAGCTGAGACCTGAGGCTGCATGAGGCCCGCACGGCTGGCTGATGCTGCAGGTGTTACGTGTGCTGCAGACGTCAGCACGGTGTTGCGGCACCCAGCTCAGTTTTTAGCTGCTGGCTTGGGTGCTAGGAGCTGTCTTACCCAGGGCTCGGCTATGATTAATTTATTCTGCCGTTCAGGGTAAACACGAACCTTGTAGCTAAGGCTGCACAGAGACGTCTGTTTGGAATTCCCTTTAATAACTCTTTGGGTTATTTTGTAGGCTCTGTAGCCTAACGTAAAGTTCTTAGCATAGCTTGACTATAACCCCTTTTGCTTACTAGATTAGATTAGGATGAACTGCCTTTTGAAGTGAGCAAAATGGGTTTAATGCCAGCTTGGCTGGGATTTGAAACTGCTTGAGATAAAGATGCTCTGACAGGTTTGATGAGAACACACTGTGACATACAAGTGCTAGTTTTCGGCAAATGGTACGTGACAGCTACCTGATTTCTTCTTAGCATTCCAAAGTCAACTCAAGCTACTCCTGTAAGGTTAACCTAAATGTGCATTAAGTATATATGCTGGGCACAGTATCGTACCAGAAAATTCTCGGTATCACAAAGATCTTTGAGCCGTTGCTTCATTAAGATGGCATTTCGAGTTGTTGAGATGTACGCACCACATGGAAGGGAGAGCATTTCTTGAATTGCTTTGTGTCTTGGAGGCCTAGTGGACTCCGTGACACTGACATGTAAGATTTCTGGGGTATGTTACAGGCGTGAGCGACTTAGTCCTACCCCAGTGCGCAAAAAAATTGATCGCACTACGTAATTCATTATTTATGAGTTGAGTATAAAATTATGGGATGAAATAAAAGTAATCATTATCCCTTACAGTGGATGGAGCTGGAGATGAATTTGGGGTATTGTTGTGCATGCGGATGCTGTTTGCATAAATTAGCTGTAGAGATCAATAATAGCTTAAACTTTGAAGGGCTCTAGATGAATCATATCCATCTTTAAAAGTAGCTAAATATATATTTATGTTGAATGCCCAAAAAAGCAAGGATAAAAGGACAGTCAGCAGCACGTAGGTTTAGTTTATATGCTGAAGACCTTTTGCTGCTTCTGCTTGGGGTCACTTGTTAATTATACATAACTGCAAACTGAAAATACTTACACTTGTACCATGAGGGGAGCAGGGTTCTATGCGTGTATGGAATGGCAAATTGAACCTGCTTATTGAGTATTTAACTGGGATTGGTGCAAGGTGTCCTTGAGGTTCCTGCGTGTTACGCTAACTTAAAGTTTGTGTTGGGGAGAGGAGGAGAGCATGCGAAAGAGAATTTGTATCGACTGGAGCTCGTAATTCGGGCCTCATGCCTATATAGCCGCTGAGAATCATTTTGCAATCCTATTTTCTAGGCAGCAGAGCAAGGAAGGCCTCCAGAGCACACTAGCAAATTTTATGCGAAGGGAGCGCTACAGTATTTGGTCCCCATTCTAACACAAACGTTAACAAAACAGGTGAGTTGCAACATCCCCGCTGCGTGTCGGAAAACATGTATGGTGCCTGCTTTCGAGCGCTGGGACGGCTACTGTGGCATGGAGGGGCAAACTGTCAGTGCTGGTCATTGCTCCCTTGCAGAGGTGACTCTTGATATGCTTGGTCCCAAAGGTGCTTTAGGTCCCCTCAGGTAGTTTTTAATGGTGCGCTTGCTTGGAGCAGCTGTAGTGGCAGTCCTTGGTCTGTGATGAGACATCATGCACCACTCTGAGTGAATGATGTGTTGTTTTTTAGGGCTGAGGCTGAGACTGCGTGCAGGATCATTTTTTATGCTGAATTCTGTTAACACATGCTTGTATTTGTGGTTTCTGAAGAGGTTTGGTGGTTATCTATATTCCTAACGAAATGTTTGTGAAATTAAAACCAACATACGGTCTCTGCATCGTTAGAGATCCGGTTTCTGGAATTCTTGAGCTTTATTTTTTTGAACTGTGAAGTCCGTGTTTATTTAGTACCTATTAAGCTCTTCACAGGGACTTGTTTGGACTGTGTTTCACAGTCTAATCAAAATTAATGGAGCCACTTGGTACAGCAGGTCTAATTATAAAATAGAACTGTTAATTAAGCCATACAGAACGGAGTTCATTTGGCTGGGAAAATGCTCGGTACTCTTAGCGAGTCCAGGGAATTGTTTCCCTGTTTGTTTTGTATCGCTGTCCGCTTGGATGCGGAGAGTTAAATTGCAGGAGGTTCAAAAGTGCTTATTAAAACAGGAAAGATAAAATAGATAAGAGAATCCCAGGTACACAGCTTCAAAGGAATTTGGTAAGGGGCTGAGCTAACAGTCGAGGGGAAGAAGATATTTAACTGGTACAGCGGGCCACTCTGCGAGGCAATGGCATGGATCAAAGGAACAAAAGCTCAACCTAGATGAGAGAGAAGCAGTTTGGAAGACGTATGAGGCTACTGTAGGTGCGTCAGTAAAGTGCTAGCAGCCTGACACCGTGGTGGAAAGGTACAGATGATGCAAGTAACTCGGGTTGCTTCTCTGCCGGAGATGTAGCTAGTACTTCCAGACCTGAATTAATTTCTAAATATAACACCCGGTAATAAGGCAGCGTTGCTTGCAGTAGATCCAACAGAATGCCACTGCCTGTGAGTGGTAAGGGGTGTTTTGCCCCAGACTGACCAGGGGTGCTGTTCTCCCAGGATGAAAATGATGATGACGATGACTGGAACCCCTGCAAAGCAGCAGGAGTCTGCCTCATGCTTCTGGCGACCTGCTGTGAAGATGACATTGTTCCTCATGTGCTGCCCTTTATTAAAGAACACATTAAAAACCCAGACTGGCGGTACAGAGATGCAGCTGTGATGGCTTTTGGGTGCATTTTGGAAGGACCAGAGCCTAACCAGCTCAAACCACTAGTCATACAGGTAAGATTCATTGTGTTTTCTTGGAGGCTTGTAGAGCAAAAGCTTTCTGATTTATTTTGAGGAAGATGCCTGCTTTGCACATCGTTCTTTAATCTGAGGAAAAGCAAAAGGATGCGGCCTTTTAATCACGTTTCGGAGAGATTTGGTAGACCCAGGGCAGGTAGTTGGGTTACAGAGCTCAGTCACAGGGACATGCAGGACTTTGGAGTACCAGACTCCAGATGTGTCAGTTCTCAAGACGCCCCCCCCAGAAATAACTTTATGAATCTTAAAATATGAGAACGATGGCCTAACTGGATCTGGACCGTGCTCCCCTCCCCAGTCTGTCGCTATCTCACAGGGAATACGTCAAAATCGGAAACAGTGGCAAACTCGTATTTCCATGCATCGTGTTCTATCGCGTCTCTCCTGACTGCGCTTCTGTTCTAGGCAATGCCAACTTTAATAGAACTAATGAAGGACCCCAGCGTTGTGGTTCGAGACACAACTGCTTGGACCGTGGGCAGGATCTGTGAGATGCTTCCTGAAGCTGCCATCAATGACGTTTACCTCGCTCCACTGCTGCAGTGTCTGATGGAGGGCCTGAGTGCTGAGCCCAGAGTGGCCTCCAACGTGTGCTGGGTAAGGCAGCCCCTTTGCTGTTGGACGTGTGATAAGTTTCTATCAGTAAGGGGAATGCAGCTCATACTCATATGTATGAGTACACACGCATAGATATACTTATATATACGCACATACGGATACGTACTCGTGCACTTAAATGGATTTCAGAGATGACTCATGGCTTGGTCATCCAGCACGCACAACTGTTGTTAACTGCAAGTTGTCGCAAGTCTGTTTTGTGGCTTTGGTAGGAAAGAATAGAGGAAGAAATGGATTTTAAGGAGAAAAATGCTAATATTCAGTGAGTGTAGAAGTTTCCTTCGGTTTGAAAATGTTATGGAAACTGTCCTTGATCAGAGGTGTTCAGAAAAGGCATACTGGGATTTAGCTTTTTTTCTTAGGGGCAGCTGGATTGCCTTCTTAATCCTAAGGGAGAGACGAGATGCCTTGTTTCCCGTTACCTAAGCCAGCTTCTGCAGTGGTTCCAGAACTAAATTGAGGAGCATGAGATTTTTCGGTTCGCTTCCAGAGCTGCAGTCCCTTGGGTTGTTTTGCTAACTTCAGTTGTACCATCGTTTTGATGCGTGTCTGCTACCAACTCGCATATCTGGTCTTTTACTATAAAGACCTTGCTGCATTTTAAGAGAGCAGCTCAATAAGAGTTGAGCTAGAGATGAGTATTTGCGTGTCAAAACAAGTTTTAGAAATGACAGAATTCCTTCTCTTAGTATTCCAAAGGTTTGAAGACTCCTAATCGGCACAGAAGCTTTTCTCTGATCCGTCGATCCCAGCAAAAGTCCATGTAGCTGTGGCTTTTGTCTTTGAAGGTGATCACTGCTATGTGTTTTTAGACTGAAATGAAAATTAGGAGGCTTTCAACCCTTCGAATCCACCTGTCTCTCGGAGCAGTTACAATTGCTCTGCAGCTGAGAATTTGAGCAGTCCCCAGCCTTGTCTACACCAGGATTTTAACTTGTGCTGCTGCTGGATAGCGGGTAGAACCTGTTAATACCCTGCGAGGTTCAAGCAATCTACCTTTATTCGGTTTGATTCTTGACAGCTACCGGTTGCTGGGACCAGTGATGCTGTGCAGACGCTTGTCTTGCGTGTGAACGTTATGTTTTAAGTCTTTGAAATGTTCACCGCTGTTGCACCAAAGTTCAGTGCACTGAACCATCAGCTCTTCCTGAAGGGAGTTGTTAATCCTGCATGGGTTTGTGGGGGATTGTTTTGTTAAGATGTAAACTGTTGGAATGTTTGTTTCTGGAGTTGTGAGGGTAAACTCAACTGAGTGATAGCGATGGTTGTTCTCTGTTTCAGGCCTTCTCTAGTCTTGCTGAAGCTGCCTATGAAGCTGCAGATGTAGCTGATGATCAGGAAGAACCAGCAACCTACTGCTTATCCTCTTCATTTGAGCTAATAGTTCAGAAACTTCTGGAAACCGCAGATAGGTAACACTAAACCGGCTGGCTTAAGCTCTGCAAAGATGCTTTTTTTTTTAATTACTTCAGACTGTTGGTCCTCTTTCTCTTGCAGCTTTAATCTGAATGGTGTTTTATCAGAACCGGGCTTTTTTTTTTTATCACGTGGAATGTAGAATGCTAATCCCCATTCTATTCACACAGAATAATTTCTCAGTATTTTGCCCATGTCTGCTTTTAGTAAGTCTGGGGTTTCCTCCAAGAGTGCCTCTTCCATGTTTTACTTTGCAGTTTCTGAGCAGAGTTTAAGTCTCTGCACATCTTCGTACAGTAGTGATAAAGCTCTCCAAGGTTGGGTACAAGGCCACTGAATAATGAGGATTGCAGCAAGAGATAATGAGAAATCTGTGTGTATGGTACAGTTCGTTTTACTGTGATTGTTTTGCCGTGGTTGTTGCTGTAGTGTTACATCCATTTACATTAGTGCCAGGTACTCCACGAAGAGCTGAGGACCTACTTAGGCTGGATGCTGTCCTTTTCCCAACTAAGCTGAAGTATAAGTAGATGAGACAAAATATTTTTTCTGTGTTCTGCAGATGCAAAAAATAAGGGTAATGCTGAAGTCGTATTTTGCCTTGAAGGTCGCATAAATCTTGACAGCTCCGAGTTCAATCCTTGGATCAGTTCAGTCGTCAGTTGAAGCCTTTTGCTGCAGGACTGCTTCTTCTTAAATGGTGTCCCTGTCTGAACAGTTCAAAGTCTAAACTCTTCCTGTCTAATTTACATCCAACCAGAAGGGTAGTGTCTAGCTCAAGGCTCTGAAGCCCATCAGTCATCTTAGCACAGATCTCAGCTGTCTTTATTTCAGACTTAACACCCTCACCCGTGTCTGGGAGGGATGTCAGGGAGGTAGTAATGTATGCTGCTCACCTCTTGAGCCCATCTCTTCCCAGGCTGGGTAACGGCACACGGGAAGACGTGTGTTTGAGGCTTTTTCTGCTCCTGTAGTTGCTGCCAGTGACTGAAGATTTTGGAGTTTTATTATTAAGAGCGAATGAAAAAAATGTTCCAAAAGTGGCTTCACAAATTTCATTTACTTTCAAGTCTTGGCATACAAGAATGCAAGTGCTTCTGCTTGTCACAACACTAAAATGTGGCTGTTACCAATTTACTAAAAAAAAAGTCTGTTTCTAAGCAAGCCTGAGCACTGGGAGTTGTAAATATATTCCTTCTGTTACAGGCCTGATGGACACCAGAATAACTTGAGGAGTTCTGCATATGAATCTCTGATGGAAATAGTGAAAAACAGTGCCAAGGACTGTTACCCTGCTGTGCAAAAAACGACTCTGGTCATCATGGAACGACTTCAGCAAGTGCTGCAGATGGAGGTAGGTAAACCCGAGCTTTGGACCCCTGTTACGGTAAGGGGTTTAAAGAAACTAAGTAGGTGTGATGTTGCCATTGTGCTGTGGCTTCGTCTCGTGCAGAAATAGTTCTGTTCCTGACTGTGTATCTTACGGTATAAAGTGGGGGGTTTGGGTTTTTTTTTTTTATAGATAGGTAGATATATTAAGCTTCGGAACAGTACCTCTTGTCTTAAATTTGAAGAAACAAATATTTAAAATTAAATCTCTGGAACTCATAGCGCTGTCAAAATCCACTGGGTTTGCGTGGACTGCGATGCTTTCTTTTCACATGTGGGATCTTGTTCTTTTTCAGTCTCATATCCAGAGCACTTCGGACAGAATCCAGTTCAACGATCTCCAGTCTCTTCTTTGTGCTACTCTACAGGTAAGTTTGTGTCTCCTGTGTTTGTGGTTATGGGAAAGAGGCGGTTTTAGAGACATTTCTATGCCCCTGAGTTTGCAGACTTGGTCCTCTTGATCAGATCTGAATGAGGAAATTGGATCTTGTGTCCCAGCTGACACACGTAGGAGGTGATACAAGGTTCAGAAGGCTTCAGTAGAGTACGACTAGCAAAATTTAGGGCATTATGAATAAAGAATGCTGTACGCGACACGTGAAAGACTGTATGTGCTTTCAGATTGGCTCTTACGTTGGCTACAGGCGGAACAATCGTTTTGGTTGGCGCAGACCAGAAAACCTCCATAATGCCTTTAATTTGTTCATCTGCCTCTTGCGGTTGCTATTCTTATTTGAAATGGCACTAATTAAAATGCACTAAGTGTCCTTGAAATTAAACATGTGGTAATGAGCAGCCTGTGTGACTTGGAGTACTAGCGCACTTCAGTTCCTTGCTTACTGCTACGAAGCCCACTGAAAACAGCCACTTTTTTCTTTTCTCCCCCCAAAAAACCCAGCTCAGGAGATGGGTCGGACCACCCTCTGAAATACGTGGTATTCGATATTGAAGCTTTCCTGTCTGCACGGCAGGAAGGGTGGTGCTGTGCTGTCATGCCTGGCTTATTAGCAGTTATGAAGCGCTGCCTTAGAACTCGTTAATAGACGTAGATGCGGCATCAACGCAGCTCTGCGGCTCGGAGAAGAAAGGAGCGTTTTCTTCTGGAGGTGTAACAGAGTACTATGTAACCTGAAATCAGAGCAGAGCGGAGCATCTCTCTCTACCCGGGTTTATTCCTGTGTTGGGTGGTGTTACCTGTTCTCTGTAGTTTGTTTCTGTTAGCTGGGGAAAGGGAGCCTTTTCCTCGCCCGCGGGTTGCAGCCTGTTCCTGTCGGCTTTAGCTTCCCGTTCTCATAAGCGAGGTTAGGAGGTCTCCTGGGTGGTGTCTCCAGGTTGTTTTGAGACGTCGTTAACTACATCCTTCTCGTTCAAAAGCCCATAGCATCAGATGTTACTTTCGCTCTCTGGTTTTTAGGGTAATTTTTCAAATAATGGGTCAATGGGAATAATCTCTCCTTCTGGTGGGCTGTAACGGGGGGACTTGAGTGCCTAGAATCTCTCCTTCTGGCACGCTGGGATCACTGATCTCTTTCAGGACACCTCCGCCTGTGGGAAGTGTAGTACGGGTGGAATTAAACTGCTAGTTCTAATTTGTAAACGCGTGTCTCTTCATTATTGCAAAATCTGAACCGTAAGTATTTACAGCAGTTGCAGCAGGTACTTAAATACCGCTAACTAATAATCAGTAGGGAGATTTTTCCCCAACGTTACAGAGTCAAAGAAGCTACTTTGTTACATACTTTTCCTCTGCTGCTGGAAGTACAATTATAAACATCCAGCAGAGGAAGAACATTTGTTAATATTTAAATGGAATGAGAAAATGAAAAGCAGTTATTTAAACAAAGTCAATCTCTTTGTCTGTGACTCATTTTGGAGAATTGGACTTGAAATAGTTATTTTCCTCTGCAGGTTAAGGAATCAGTCTTTCTCTTTTCATAGGTGATGCGAATTTGCTCTAGGTGAGGGTACATCAAAGCTGTGTTCTGTAGTTCAGATGCTGAAAGGGGACGGTCAGAACTGAAGAGTAGGAGCAGAGCATAGGTTAAGCTTGGGTGTTTACCTGGGCCGTTTCCGTGGCCCTTCTGCTCGCTGTAATGTGCTGGATAACACAGAGCACGTGTGTGCTCACCAGCCTGCTCTGCTTCTACGTGAGGCTGCCTCTGCTCTCTCCAGAAATCAGTTTTGCTTTTCAAACACCTCTGTCCTGAGCATGTTCCTGTAAACCTATCTTGCACTGGTTGCGTGTTAACGTATTCTCTGTTCGTCCTGGGCAGGAGAGGTTTGACTGCAGTTAGCAGTAAGGATGTTCTCGTGTCATGTTTCTGAAGTTTAATTCTGTGGTTTAGAAGCAAAGTTTATGTGCAGCCCGTACTTGGCAGTGAGATACTGCAGTCACATTGCTGTGATGGAAAAGGGCTTTTTATTTTTTTTTAGGGCCAAATTTGGGCTGGTCACATTTAATGCCAGCTTACAAATGGAAAGCCCGGAGAATAGCCTATGCAGCAGGAAAGGTAGATTCAGCTTGTTCTGTAGCTGGAAAATTGGATGCAGCTAAAATGAATGGGACTTTGCACTAGCACTGACAAAGCATATTTTTGCAGCAACAGAGTTCAAACAGCAGCTCCCTTTTTAGCAGCCCGACGCGGTCACGAGTGTTCGGAGCTAGCGCAGGAGATGTAAAGGCGCGATCCAGCCTCATGTAGATGAAAGCAATTACAATCTCTTTCTCCATTCCCACCCAGAACGTCCTCCGGAAGGTCCAGCACCAGGATGCTTTGCAGATCTCCGACGTGGTGATGGCATCTCTGCTGAGAATGTTTCAGAGCACGGCGGGCTCGGGGGGCGTGCAGGAGGACGCCTTGATGGCGGTCAGCACCCTGGTAGAAGGTCAGTCCTGCGCTGTAGAGCAGGGGGTTGTGTTCAGGGGCAGGCAGAGCTGGGACAGAACTGGTTTGCTCCCTTCTCTTTTTGGTTATAAGGCGAAAAACATTATTAGTTCCTGGTTTTGCTTGAGGTATGGTTCTGACCACACGTCTTGCCACATCTATCTGTGGAGCTCTGAGACTGGCCAGTTACACTAGGTTGTGTTTTGTGAACAAATGGTTTGTTTTCCATTAATAACATAGCTACAATGCAAATTCCACCAGAAAAAAAAACCCTGGGGCTGCTTTGTACAGCGCCCAGCACCATGGGAACCTGATGCTGCTGCAGGACACATTTAACGTCGTCTTAATGATTCGTACTTGCTGCTGCCTGAGACCCGTGGTTATTTTTGTCGGTGGTGGGTTTACAGTCCTTGCTCTTGTTTAAAACAAACGACGGTGGCAAAGATCAGTGCTAGAGTGGGTCAGAGTGGGTGGAGTAAAATGTGAGTTGTGGTATTCCAGGCAGTTTGAGCGTTTAGAAGGTGGTGGCTGTGGCATCATCTGGAGCTCTAGGAGCGCACTCGGTTGTCAAATGCTACGTGTAAGCGTGAAAGTTGAGGTGCAGTTGAAAGTCTACATGTAACCTCATTGCCTGACACCCCTGCCTTATCTCCCATAAAACCCACGCACAGTTTGGAAATGGGTCTTTGGGGAGAGGAGTTTGTAAGGAGGCTCGTTTGGGTCTCCCCGTTTTCCCGTTATCCTGGCTAGCCTTTGGAGAGCCTGAGCAGATGGCAGGACCTGTTTCCAGCAGCAGCACATGCCTGATTGCTCTGAGAACACGGGGCGCCTTGTAAGTGCAGCAGAGTTAGTTTTGGCTTTTTGGAGTAGCCCCTTCCGCACCAGCGTGTTTTGGAGAGCGGGTCTTGGGCAGGCACCGCTCTGACTGCTCTTGGCAATGTTTAGTGGGATTGCCTGAGGAAGCTGGGAAGCGAATGAGAAGGTTAAGTGGTCATTGCAAGCTAACCAGCAAGTAAAAATGGAAGCGTGTATCCCCTTGGGACAAAGACCTTTTTCACTTTTGGATAGATAAGTCTGCATGCGCAGTTTTAGTAATGCAAGTGGCTTGGGGAAGGTAGACATTAGCGGAGAAAAGCAGAAATCTTTTACTTCAAATATTGCTTAAATATAAAATTCTGAAGAATGGCCTGCTTGAACTGTGTGGCTCTGAAGAGGTTGAGCAGCTTTTTGCAAAAGGAAGATGTTAGAGCTGTTACGGCAGCAAAGCGATGTGTAAAGGTGTAGAGTTTTCAGCTGACGCAGAGCGACGTAGCAGTGCCGAACCCTGTGTGAAGCGTGCCGCCACATCCCTCTCCCTCTGGTGGGTCTGCTCAGCTGGGAAAATAGATCTCACCGTCCTTTCTGAGCACAGGAGGGGGTTGTTTGTCTTCAAAGGCCCACAAAGAATCGAGCTTTTTCGAATCTCGGTTTGGTCCGGATGGACATATTTCAGTGATGCTCAGTTTTTGTGTGAGAATTGATTTGTGTTATGCTTCTGTGGAACATACAGCTACTGGGTTCAGGTGAAATATAATGGTGGGTTTGTTTTGTTGAACTCCAGCAAATACGTCATAGGTTGGGATTTTTTTTCTAACTAGAATGTTTTCCGTGCACAGTCTTAGGTGGAGAGTTTCTGAAGTACATGGATGCCTTCAAACCATTCCTTGGCATCGGACTGAAGAACTATGCTGAGTACCAGGTAGAGGTCAAACCAGGCAGCCCTGTGTTCACAATCTAAATTCTCATCTGCTCATAGATGCTGAGTTCGGCAGGTGTGCATCTGTAAAATACCGCAGCTTCTGGTGACGAAACCAAAATTGGAGCCCCGTGGACTTTTCTCTTAATTACTGCCTGCACGCAAAAATTTAGGCTCTCTTCTGTGTAATTCAGCAGAAGGCCTTTGTTGACTTGACACCTGTATTTTCATGGTGGCTGCATATTAGTTGGCCTCGATGAGAAAAAGAGGTTGCTACTGGCTGTGAGTTTCCATCAGAAGGTCAAGTCACGGTAGTCGCCGTGGGGTGGATCTTTAGACCGCCCGGCTGCTGAATTTGTTCAGACTGACTACCTGTCACTTTGTTGGCATCTGGATCTCTTGCCCTCCCCCTTGGTGAAGCAAGCTCAGCTCTTTGCAGCTTTACGATATAAATGGTTAAGGAGGGAGGGACTCATCATCAATGTGGGTCGTCATTCTTGGTGCTTTAATGGCTGCAGACTCACCACTACTTAGTGCTTTAATGAGCCGAAGCTGTGAGGACGGAGTGTGGAAGACTGACTCACTGGGTGGGTGTCTTACTGTTCTATTTGCAGGTTTGTCTGGCTGCAGTGGGCCTGGTCGGTGACTTGTGCAGGGCCCTGCAATCCAACATCTTGCCTTTTTGCGATGAGGTTATGCAGCTGCTGTTGGAGAACTTGGGGGTGAGTGTTTACCTTCTCATTAGCCAGTTAGTAACAGTTGGCTTGCACGCCGAGAAGAAAGTGGGAGGTGGGAGAAGCAGAAGTGTTAGGCATGCTCTGAAGATCTCGTGTTTGACAACTATCTTGCTTACTATTTGAATGGAATCCAAATTTATTGGGGGTAAGGATTTACGTTTCGAGTAAAGGTCTTAGTTTGTTGGCTCCTCCACCCATTAAGAAGAGGTGCAACTGAACGCAGTGGTGCTGAAATCTCTTCCAGAATGAAAATGTTCATAGGTCTGTGAAGCCTCAGATTCTCTCGGTGTTTGGCGACATAGCCCTTGCCATCGGAGGAGAATTTAAGAAGTACCTAGACGTCGTACTGAATACCCTCCAGCAGGCTTCCCAAGCGCAGGTCGATAAGGTAGGCCCATGGTGTGCACTCCAGTTCCTTTGTTGAAAGTCGTAAACGAGTGAGGGCTGCACGTGCCTTGTCGGGGGCATTGCTGAAGTGTGCTTTCCTGTCGGCTTTCCAGTCTGACTACGACATGGTGGATTACCTGAATGAGTTGAGGGAGGGCTGCCTGGAAGCTTACACTGGCATCATCCAAGGATTGAAGGGAGACCAAGAAAACGTGCACCGTGAGTACGCCGTCGTGCTGTGGTGTTTCTGTGCCTGAACTGGCAAAAGGAGGTCAGAACTTTGCTCGGACGAGCTGGTTCATGGTGGTTGGCACGTCCGTGGGCACCTCCGCGTTCGTGCCCGTCTGCACGGGAGCGCGTGCTCTGGCGCCGTGAGCAGGGAATGGGTTTAGAGCCCTTCACTATGGTTCCTCTTCCTCTGGCAGTTTTTCCCCCTCTCTATCTCAGAGAGTGCATCTGGGACCAGATTCTGGCTGCTCGGGGGTATACTGAGATCCCTTTTAAAGGGCGGGCTGTTAAACCTGAACTGTGTTTCGCCCCGCTGTAACAAAGCTGTTCTCTTTCAGCGGATGTGATGCTGGTGCAGCCCAGAGTAGAATTTATTCTGTCTTACATCGACCACATTGCTGGAGATGAGGATCATACCGATGGAGTAGTGGCGTGTGCTGCTGGACTGATAGGGTGAGCGTCCCGATCCTGTTTCAACTGACAGCATGCTTATTGGGTAGATAGAAATCTTTGTATGATGGCCTTAATATTTGAAGCTGCATTTTTACGACTGTCTGAAGTATTTAATGTCAGCTCTGGGTTTTCATAGTCTAGTCGTGGATGCTTAATGCGAGGTGTGAAGTGGTCGCGCAGGTGAGGTCCTTTAACTGACAGGGTGAAAACCAGTAGGTAGAAGTGAAAGTTGGATGTGTGTTACAGAAATTCCAGATCTAGGACTTCTCGAGGATGACGTGGGCTTAAAAACGAAAACGCCCACCTCAATTCCCCGGAGGAACTCAGGTCCGGATGTCTTAATCTTTTTCTGTTGCATTTCGGGAGAGCCGACGGGAACATCAGGGAGATTGGTCTTTGGACAGGAGATTGAATGTCTCTGGTTAGTCACAATTTCAGAAAACCGTTCAGCTCTCCTCCTGCTGAAATTAGTGACCATATGCAGCATTTTAAAAAGGACGTTAGCTGTGAGTCAGATTTCTTTTTGCTAGCAAGAGCTGATCGCAGTGGTACTGGCACATCTGCTTTGTGGCACTTAGAGCCTCTCTTTCTGCTTCAGGGATTTGTGTACAGCGTTTGGAAAAGATGTACTGAAATTAGTAGAAGCTAGACCCATGATACATGAACTGCTAACTGAAGGAAGAAGATCCAAGACGAACAAAACAAAAACCCTTGCTACCTGGGCGACTAAAGAACTGAGAAAACTGAAGAATCAAGCTTGGTAAGGGATTACACCCACCCGCTTTCCATGTTGCACAATTATGAAATTGGCTAAACTCCTGAGTCTGAAAGAGACGCCTCACAAAAGCCGCCTTCTCCGGAAGGTTGTTTCTCGTTTATTTTTCTGTAAGCAAGCCCCGTCTGTGGTCTTGTATATCAGAACGAATACAAACAGAGGATGGTGAACTGTTTGACTGTCACAAGATCGGATGCAGGCTCGAGGGCTTCTTGCTTTGTGAAATACGTCGCCCTCGTCAGTCGGGGACGGTGCTGTGCTCCTCTGAATGCGGTGTGGTCAAAGCCCGTTGACTCCTCAGTCCCTCTCCGAGTTCAGGGAGCGCCTGAGCGACGCTCGTAGTCATGGTTTAGTTTTAGGCGGCCCCGCGAGGAGCAGAGAGTCCTTACGGGTCCCTTCCAACTTGAGGTACTCGATGAGTCTGTGATTCTACTGCAGCACCTTTCAAAGGGAGCAGACCGTAGAGAGGGACGTGATGGTGTGTGTCTGCGTTTGGGGAGTAACTGTTACAGCTTTGTCGCCCCACCTTGAGAACTTTTGTAGTAATCCCTATTTTTTCTCATTTAGTCAATTTTTTCCGCTTGCCTCCTGAACGTGGGGTTCTGTGGCACTGGGGTGTGGTTGGTTGGGGTTTGGTTTTTTTGATGGACCCTTTTTGCTTGCAGATCTGTTACCGTTGGGATGACACCTGAGGCCCCCACTGGAAATCTCCAATCTTTTGAAAAAACCCGGAAGTGAGGAGTGTGCACGGATGCTGAATGTTTGGGAATGAGAGGATGAGTGAGTGAGGCTTGAAACACACCACATTGAAAATCCCGCCACAGCAACAGCAGCAGCGCTGTCAGCGAGCTGAGCACTGACTCGCGTAGAAAACCTGGCATCGGCCATCTTCGGGAAGAGGGAACGACCGATTTGTGTCCGAGTAATGAGCGAGTCTCTTCCTCCGACAGACCAGGACTAGCTTCTCTGTCGTGGCTGGCGCAGAAGGGGAGCGGCCGCTTTGAAGGAGAGGAAACTGGGTTCAGCTGTGGTGTTCTTTGTCTGAGGTCTGGCTTTGGCTGCTGGAGAGAGATGGAGCCTGGGTCTCCAGCCGCCTGCTGTAACCTTTGCCGCACGACGCTGTCGGTGCATGGGATAAAAGGAGGGGGTGAAGGATTTTCAGTCTAGGAGTGAGTGTGTGTGAATGAGGCGGTATCCACATTCTCGACTTCAAGTCATTGCAGTTTATCTTTTCCCAAAAAAAAAAAGGGTTAGCTGTTGCATTTCATAAACTAACCGAAGTTCAGTCTACTGATGCAGCATAAGAGATGTAAAAAAGAAAAGAGGAAAAAAAAAACATAAAAAAAAAAGGAAAGTCGCTCTTTAGGGCTTTTTATTTTAGGGAAACACTGACGAATGTTCAGAGCTCCCGTTCTGAGTGACGCTTTTCATGATCTCGTTTCATCGAAGCGCCTTTCCTTCCTTAATATTGTTCAACTGTGAATGTAGAAATGGGGGGGGGG
>VZSC01019466.1:0-14766 GCA_013398225.1 Steatornis caripensis
TGGAGAAATACCTTAGTGAGGAACATCAGCCTCACAGCATTTGTGTGCCCTTGGGGAAGGACAGCCTGGACGAAGGTGGTTTTGTATAGGAGCTTGTTCTGGCTGCTCCAGGTCTAGAGCTCAGAAGTGGCTCAGCACCCCTGGGTAGCTGGGGATACCCAAGAGCCTCAGATTCAAAGGAGCTGCGAAGGAAAGCATTTCTGTGCCCTGGCTAGGCAGGGATGGAGCCACAGGAGCCCTGACTGAGCAGGAGGTGAGGAGGGGGGAAAGGAGGTAGAACTCACAGGCTATCATCAGGGGACAGGCTGTCATTGAAGAAGGAACAGTTCTGGCTTTCCATCTCCGCAAGCCTGGATGAAAGAGAAGCAGGTTGAGATATGGTCAGAGACACCCTGAATGTCTGCTCAATGCACCCTACTTACAGCAGCCCCTGCAAGACCCCTCTCTGGCATGGTCTCCCAGCTGGGCCACACCAGTCTGCCCCTCTTTACAGGCTCTAGAGAGTTTTGCCTTTTTAGAAAACAAAAGATACTGCTGTCTGGGGTGACAGTCTCTGGAAAGGGCAGCTGGCTCAGCCTCCTCTCACATAAACAAAGGGGTGAAAGCATACCAGCTCTAGCCTAGGGCCTGAGCTACAGGTTCCCTTTGCTCCTCAGGTCCCTGCTCTGTCTGGATCTGTGGTGAGGGCAGAGGCATTACAAACCACAAGGCAGAAGCAATGGGAAGTGTGCAAGCAGCACTGGTGAGCACACAGGCAGAGCACGACATTGAGGGATCTGCCTGGTGAGAATCCAACCAGCAGCTCATACTGGGAAGAGCAGGAGGGTACATGGAAGCTGCTTCATCACTAAGACATCCACTGTCAAATGTGTGGTGTTTGTTGCCAATTTGTGTGGCATCAGCTGTGTCCCAGGCAGGAGCAAAGTGGTGCAGACAGGTTTGCCTGGCCCTGTGGCTGCCTCTTTCCAACAACATTGCAGCCTGAGCCACTGCAGTCAGCCTCTGCCTGCCAGGCAGCATGCTGGGAAACATGGAGGGGGCTGCAGGCACCTGGCCCAAAACCCTTCCACACCCATCAGAGTCATGCTCCATGCCCTGGTGTGACAGTAGTGCCCAGTGGTGATACCTGCTGGCAAAGTGCTCGATCCGGGAGTGGGTGTCAGCATGTGGTAACATCGGGGAGGAGGCTGGTCTGGAAGAGATGCACACTGGTCAGCAAGGCTTAGCAGTCCTCACTCAAAGGTAAGGCATGGAGAGTCTGCCCTGGTCTCAACTGGGCCGAGAAGAGCCATGGACAGGCTGGAGAGGGGGACTGAAATCTCTGCTCCTCCAAGAACTAGATGCCATATCAACCCCAGAGCAAGTGCCCCCTCCAGCTCTCCCATGGGAGCCCTATATCACAGCTGAGATGCTGCTTCCATCCATGGAGCCCATGTATCAGGCAAGGTCAAAAAGCAAAACCTGAGGCCCAGTCAACTCACGTCTCTGAGAAGTCAGCCTCGAGTATGGACTGGACAGGCAGGTAACCTCTCTGTGGGTGCTTGCTGAAGTACTGCTTGGACCGAAACTTGTTCTTCAGTGTCGTGGCAAAGTCTCTCATGTTCTCACTAGATGTGGTCTGCAGAGACACAAACATTACCAAGGTGCTGCTTAATCAAAAGTGGGGGACCACAGGTCAGCATCTGCAGGGAAGAAGTCCCTTCAGGATGTGCATGAGCTCCACAGAGGAAGAGGCAGACACAACTGAGGAAGCAAGGAGGGCACACAGCCTGTTGTGGGGCCTGGCACAAGCCAAGCTGGGCATCAGTCGATGCTATGCATCCTGCTCACCACGAGCCCCAGAATAGCAGGGACACAGGCAATCCCCAGCATGAAGAGGGAAACAAAACCGAACAAGGGATCCACTTCTGGGGCTGCACCAGCCTGAACATCGCAAGGCTCCTGCTGTCTATGGGGACCAGCTCGGAGCCAAGACCCTCCCAGCCCAGCCCCATACCGGGGTGTAGTACTCCATGATGGGGTAGTGCAGCTTGTTGCCCTTGCTGGCTCTCCCGGTGAGGAAGCAAGTCTGGCAGATATCCACATTGAACTGCTTCAGGCTCCGATACCTGGAGAGATCAAGAGGTCATAGGGAGGCAGTGAGAGTCAGCAAAGACACATCATTTTGGAGCCCAAGGAGAGCTCAGCAGGGGACAGAGGTGGTCTGTGTTACTCTCACACCCCACTGAACCCACAGTGCTGATGGCTGAAGCCCCCAGAAAAGCATGCTGCTTCTTCCCCTCTCCTGGCACCTGGTCTGACCTGCCTGAAGCACTGCTGCTGCAGAGCTCTAGGTTCCCACAACAACACAGAGCAAATTCAGCTCCCTCCTGCAAGGACACCATGCACTTCCCTCAGGGTCCAAGGTCCCACATCACAACCCCTACCTGAAGCCCTTGATAGGGCACTGCCGGCAGACAGAGCACTTGGTCTGGTGCTTCACCTGCTCAGCCATGGTCACCCGGTGCAGCACAGCCAGCCACACCATGGACTGTGGCTCCAGGTTGGCCCACTCCAGGAACTGGGACACCTCGATGGCAGGCTTCCCGTTGCTCTGGGGAGGGGAGAGGAAGTGGCTGCTTAGAGCTGGGACCTGGCTGTGAAGGGGTGCAAGATCCTCACCACCTCCAGGAGCCTCTCCCCAGCTCGACTGCTGCAGAGGGGACTGCACAGGCCACAGCACCCTACTCACAAAGCGGAAGCAGCTGCGGATGCTGGGCTCCACGTTGCTACCCCCGAATGCTGCCACCTCTCCCAGCTGGCGCGGGACCTGGATGGCCTCATGGAGCAGGATGCCAAGGTGCCGCTGGTCACACAGTCCCCCAGCATTTGCCACTTGGCTGAAGAGATCTGCCAGCAGGATGGACACACAGCCCCATTAGAGACATGCCNCGAATGCTGCCACCTCCCCCAGCTGGCGCGGGACCTGGATGGCCTCATGGAGCAGGATGCCAAGGTGCCGCTGGTCACACAGTCCCCCAGCATTTGCCACTTGGCTGAAGAGATCTGCCAGCAGGATGGACACACAGCCCCATTAGAGACATGCCTGGTGCCCTGACACACTGGACAGGACACAGGCACAGGGGAGTGGTGTGTGGATCAGACATGGGGCCCCACCACCTGTCTCAAGCAGGAAGCTCAAATAAGAGGGAAAAACTGAGCTATGATTAAATAACCCTCACCAGTATCCTTCCAGCTCCCAACAATCATGAGTTTAGAGTGTTATTGAGACAGAGGTTACATACATCACTTCTTTAACAGCCACAGCTGGTCTGTCCTCTACGAATCTGCCTGATGCCTTATCTAACCTGTTGGTGCTTCCTATGCTAACTCCTCTGCAGTATCTCATGGCAGAGAGTACCATGCATAAAATACTTTGAGGAAAGGAGCTTCCTTTAATTTGTGTGAAACCTACTTCCCAGCCGTGCAACCACAGTTTTTTCCTTCTGGGAAGCACTGGATAACTGTTGCCTGTTTGCCTCCTCTGCATTGTTCCTTATAGTGCCATGCAAGCAAGATCACCACAGCACCAGTCAGTCTGCAAAAATGCCTCCTAGTTTAGGCAGTGTAGGCTTGGGGAGGGAGGGAGGGAGAGGTGATGATGCAAGATTAGTCACTGCAGAAAAGCCGTTTCTCTGCTCTTTCTGGGCAAAGGAGGGCTAAGCCAGGAAACAAAACACATTTTCACTTTCCCCAGGTTACTCCACACCAGACCCTAGGGGAGGGAGATGAGGGACTCACACTGAAATTTCTCCTTGATGTCTGTCCCACACAGACATGCAATGCCCGTCTTGAAGGAGAGAACCCTCATCTTCCCGCTGCGGCCACTGCAAGGCGAGATATTGCACAGGTCTGCAAATGTTCTGGAGTGGTTTTTTATGCAGGGCAGTCAGCAAGACAAGCCTTCAGCAGGCAGCCCCCTCGCTAGTAGCCAGGGCCTTTTTGCAGCACTGCCAGTTAGAAGAGCAGCATGGAGCTTTCCTTCCAAGCATGGCAGCCCCGCAGCTCAGGGGTATGTCGAGGGGCTAGTACCTGTCAAAGACATTCAGCAGCCAGTTCAGACTCATGTCCACACAGAGTGGCACATTGACGAGGATGCCCCGCTCCTCCTCCAGCCTCTCGTAGAGGGCAGTCAGGCAGTGGATGATCTCCGCCACATCCATCCCCCGGTCACTGGGCTGCAGGTCATGCTCATTGAAGATTTCCAAGGCTGTAGCCAGGGTCACCATGTCCACTGAGCAGAAATCACAGGCAAGGGGATCAGAGGCAGAGAGGAAAGTGGGACAGGTGACAACCAAGAGGAGGGAGACGTAGCCCGGCCCTGACCTGGGCCAGCCTCAGCCCCACTGTGGTGGGGAAGACACTGGCAGGATGGGCACAGCTCCCAGAATTGCTCTCCCACCTATAAACCCTTCCCAAAATAACCACATCTCCACCTATAGTCAACTTGAGCCACCACTGTGTGACCTTCCTTCCATGCTGCTGTGGCCAGCCATGGCCATGAAAATGCTACCCATTAAAGGCTCTGCATGGAGCCACAGGTGCCCAGAGACAGGCTCTGCATGTGCTGGATCCCTGCAGGACTGGTGTGGGGAGGTGAGGGGGCACAGAGACACACAGACCCTATGAGCAGCTGCCCAGAGGTGGAGCAGTCCTGTCTCCAGCTCTGACCGGCAGCGCATGTCAAGGCAGAAACCTAAAACGGGGTGAGGACAGTGTGAGCTACTCTGGCTACCCTGCTTTCAGATTTCTATCACCACAGGTTGTATGTGCAGCAGCCAGCAATCTTTCTTTCCTGCAAGTGTTTCAATTTCTGAGACTATTTATGTTCTCAGTGCCCAGGAATCATGTACCATTTCCACACTGTAACTTCACTCTGTGGAAAAGTCCTCCCTTCTCCTGTCAAAGCTGCTGACAGTTGCACTGGGGACTGCCAATTCACACACCAGTGAGTATCACTCCTGCTCACCCTCACGTCCACACTGCCCATGACTGTGTATAGGCAGTCCCACTCTGCCTCTTCCCTACACGGCAACTCACTCCACTACTCTCATCATGGGGAAGCTGCCTTGGCAGCCTCCTTGCCCTTCTCAGGTATGCCTTGAATGAGAAGCACTTATTCACATTATTCCACATAATTTCTAGGCTGTGAAGAAGGTGCAGTGCAGCACGTGAGATGCAAGAGACAGGCAACCAAAGATGCACAAGCAGCACATGGAAAGGCTCTGCTTTGCTCTCTGTCCTTTTACTCGCCACGTCTGATGTTTCTGCCACCACTGCTTCATGTGCATCATTGCAGGACGGTGAAAGCTAACCGATTAACCGATGCTTTCCCCAATTTGCACTGCATCAGCCCTGAATGTCCTCAGGTACTGGGGACTGGTCACCACAGTGTCATGGAACTACTCTGCAGCCAGGGTTCAGCTTCTCTGTGTACCAAACCTCCTCACTCATTGCATTCTTCCAGGCCTTTCACAAGACATGAAAGGACACAGGTGTGCTGGGGACCCTGGCAGACCGTGTCTCCTCCCCATCAGGAACGATTGATTTAGGAAGGGGTTTTCTCTCATCCTGCTGCTGTTTGACAGAGCGTTAGGTGAGAGGCCTTGCCAAAAGCTCTCCAGCAGCTGAGGATGCCACATCCATCAGATTCCAATCTGCCTGCTCGCTGATTCCCCCAGAAACTCCTTAGCAGTTTCTGAGGAGTAGCTGCCTCTCGGAGCACTACATGTCGTGTTGAACTCCTATCACATCATATTCTATTTAACTCCAGTTAAAATGAGGCTATTAGTCCTTGTTTTAACTGGAGTTTTACCAACAGTGCAGAAGTCAGGTTTATTGGCTTCCTCCCTCCTCTTTAACTAGTGGAGCCCTCTCTGCCCCTGCCAGTTGAGGCTGGTTTCTGCCCTCAGTTACATCCATGGCTTCTCTGGGCTCCCTTGGAGCTCCTCGTTGAGCCCCTGCCTGAACCCACAGCTTTATAACTCTGAGCTGGACCACTTTGTTCTCAAATTCCGTTGGCTAACACCTGCCCTTGAGGCATTTCCACCCTAAGCCTGCAGACACGGCCACCTTGCCAGTGGACTTGCTCAGCTTTCCAGCCACATCTAGGCTCATCTTCCTAGCCTTCTTGCCTCAGCTACCTGCCCCTTGGTGGGCTCCTGCCTTTAATGTGCTTGTGTTAGCTTAATGCCTTTATTGAGGGAGACACAGCAGGAGGGAAATGCTTCCCAAACTCACATCGCAGGGCTTTTTGCACTCGCCGTAGTTTCATAGCTGTCCGATACGCTGAGAACTTGATGTTGTTCAAATCAGCTGCAATAACACAGGAAAAGAAGAATAAAACCGCGGCTCAACATCCTTATCTCTAGGGCAGGAAGCAGCAATTGCAGTTCCCAAACACCAGACGGACCACCAAAAGCAGAGCGTGTGCAGGAGGAGCAGGGGTAGAGCCTGGCAGGGAGTTGCACCCCATTGCTTTGGGGCACCCTGTGCCACAGAGGGGAGCAGGTAGGCTGAGGGTGGGGGGGGTGTCTTGCATAACATCCCATGTTGAGAAAGGAGGATGCTACTTAAATAATTTTGTGGCAGCCTCCTTACCCAGTGTCTGGTACAACTCTGTCATCTTCGGGTGGTCCCAGCATGTTGTCTGGGCCTGGTGGCTGGAAGGAAAACCGAAGGAAACCAAGAGTCAAGATGAGAATAAAGCAGCTGCCATAAGAGATTAAAAAAGGATGCAGCTGACCCTGGGAGAGAGCCCCCAGTGCCTGCAGATGTTGGGGCTGCTGCACCCCAGTGAGCGCGCTCCCCAGCCACAGCAGCAGAGAGGATGCCCCACTTGCTGCCAGCTCCTGCTGGCTCTGCCAGTTTGGGGGCAACACAGTTCGTTGGAGGTCAGTGCTCAGACCATTCCACTCACTGACCCCCACTCCTAAGTCATCCCAAATTCCTCTTCCCACTGGGCCAGAGAAGACCAAGGGCTGCGGTTGGGAGCACACTCACTTGATGTAGTATGGCACTTTGTTGGGGGAAATGGCTCGCTCCCAGGGAACCTGGACAGAAGCTGCAAGGAGAGACACACAGATGTCAGATCAACACCAAATGCTCCTTTAGGTTGATGGTGTTTCTGACAAGAGCCCAGAGGGACTGTGCCAGCAGGTGGGTGCCTCTGAAGAAGCTATGTTTGTTATCTAGAGGACAAAAGTCCTTTTATGACTCTCAGCTATTTTCCCTTGTCACAGGCAGCTTTTCAATTCCAGCAACTGGAAAAGTAGCTCTTCCTTTCAGATAGGAGGACATGGTCTGCAGAGAAACATGGGCCAACAAACCCCACTGACATCTGGAGACCCTGCAGGGCTCAGCATTTCTGAGGACGGATCCTAGACTCTGGAGCAGAACCTGCTGCCCATTCTTGCGGGTCTGAGCACCAGCAGCAGATCAGCTCTGTAGGAACAGCATCCCTCTGCCTCGCCATGTGAATTAAACCCTCCTTACCGTGTGCATTTTTGGCCTCTGAATGACTAACGTGGGATATGGAGGATTGCCTTTTTCTGCCATCTGTTGTCTTGCCCACCCAGTCTCTGGGGCTGGCACAGTCCCAGTATCATCTGGGACCTACTGCTGCGAGTGTCAGAGCTCTGTGCTCTGAAGGGAAGCACACTCATATCCCACCCTTGGTCCCACAAGGTGAGGTAGCACAACGCTAACTTTGGGAGATGCCTCCTGCTCTATTTCCTGTGGACTGGGCACTGGCCTGGGCACTTTTCTACCTGCATATGTGGCTCTGGGCTCAGCAACAGGACTCTGCTCCTCATTCTCCTGTGCCACAGCCCATGCCAAGCCACTCTGCAGAGGCAGTCTCATGGCAGGAAGCCAGGAGGACTCACTCACGTACAGGAGAGGAAGTGCTGGGAGCCTGGTCCGAAGTCCCGGTGGGCATCTTGGAGCTGCTTCAGGCGTTCGTTTATGGAGGCCTGGAGAATGAGACAGAGGAATTCAGCCCATCAATCANGAAGTGCTGGGAGCCTGGTCCAAAGTCCCGGTGGGCATCTTGGAGCTGCTTCAGGCGTTCGTTTATGGAGGCCTGGAGAATGAGACAGAGGAATTCAGCCCATCAATCATTTCAGATTGAAGCCCCATTCTGGAAGGTTTGTGGATGGATGCAGACATGCCCCAGCGTGCAGGTCCTCTTCCTTCCTTGCCTGCCTTGGTATTTTTGCGTTCCCCAGTCTGCTCAGCCCTCTACACCTTCTTCCACAGCTGAGGCAGCACAGGCCACATCTCCACCTGTATCCATACCATCCATCTCTCACCTGTATCCATATTTTCACAGATATTAACAAAGCCACAGCTGGTACTGACACCCCCCCACCCCCATCAGATATTGATTCTTTTCAGACAGCATCCTTTGTTCCTCCCATTGCCTTTTCCTGCTCAAGATCTCTACAGATTTACCAGACACTTTCCTCTCACTGAACTGAAGTTCTCCTCCTCCAGGAACACCAGCTATACCATCCCTGCTATGCCAAGCCTTACTTTATCATCCTTGAATCTCAGCAGTGACTGCTTTTCCCCAGTGTCCTCTCGCCTGTGGTTTATTTGCAGTGCTTCACCCTGACTCTTTCCCACCTGCAGCTGCTTCCAGCGCATGTTGATCTGCTCCAGGATACGGGAGTTCTCCATGGACAGGTGGACATCTGAGATGGCAAGCTGGTGCGCAAGATCATTGACCACTTTCACCCCATCCTTCATGGGGGAGAGCTCCTCTTTGAACAGCTGGAGTCCCGTGCCCAGGGGAACACGCACAGTGCAGGGGAAGAAGGAAAAGAAGTAGGTGAGCGGTCAAGACTTGGATCTGATTCCTCTGCTACAAACAAGGGTGAGCTAGTGGCTGGCAAGATGCTGCTGACTAACCCTCCCACAGGGTACCTTACTGGGGAACAAAACCCCAAAATAAACCAGCCAGACTGGAGATAGATTACTCAAATCTCCTGAGAAATGGGACATGGACAATGGCTCATCTATACTGAGCCACTGTAACTGTGTAAGGTCTGTGCCATGACAAGATGCTCAGCATAGTCAATTGCTCAGGACATTGCGGGCCAAATCCACCCTTGCAAAGCTAGACGGTTGTCAGAGGGAGGACCTGGCCCCTGAAATGCCAAGTAACGAGGCTGCATTGAACTGAGCAGTCAGGAGGAGCAGCACTGCCCTCCTGGAAGGCAGCATCTCATCACCTCTGGGGCCAAGGCTGGAGCCTTCTCAGAGCCAGAAGTACCTTGGTCGACTGGATGTGCTCTGGCAAGGAGTCAATGAAGAGGTCCCCAATGGGTTCCCAAGTTTCACGCACACTTTCAGCCTGATCCAGTGTCGTGCTGAGCTCCTCCATGGCCCCTTTAATCTCTAGCAGCTGCTCCAGTGTCCGTTCGATGTGACGATGCTGGTCCACGCACCGGGCTGTGAGCTTCTCCCATAGCTCGCTGGTCACGTTTGCCTGCTTCCAGACAAAGCGGCTGATGTTTTGGATGCGATGCCGGGGAGAGACATCTTGAAGGCAAAGGAGAAGGGGAACAGAGACCAAAAATGAGAATCCA
Organism: Steatornis caripensis; assembly: GCA_013398225.1. Lineage (NCBI taxonomy): Eukaryota > Metazoa > Chordata > Aves > Caprimulgiformes > Steatornithidae > Steatornis > Steatornis caripensis. Next base: position 9,633 of record VZSC01019466.1, read on the forward strand.
GCCCAGAGGAGAGTGGCCAAGAGGTGGAAAGAAAGCAGGGAAAATGGAGATGAAAAAATCTAGGGAAAACTGGAAAGAGGGAGGGAAACCAAGTGATAATAGTGTCCATCTCTGCACCAGCTCCTCTAGGTATCCAGCTTGTCCACAGACCTCTGTCTGTCCTCACAGGCAGAAGCTCTGCTGCCCTTTAAAAGTCTATCCCAGAGCACATCTGATACTGTCTCGAGATGCACCTCAGCCTTTGTCTGGGACAGAAGCACCACTCTGCACCGGTCCAACCTTTGTCCAAAGCGCTGGAAACAGCCTGGTGCATGGTGGTGCGAGGCAGAGCACTGATGTGCAGCTTTGTGCCACACCAACCACCCCCACTCCATCCTCTCCAGTCCAGCCCAGGAGAAGCTGTGCTGTGCTACGGGAGAACAAGGAAGGGGAAGCTCCACCAACCTTTGCTTTCTGAAGTTGGTTCTTCTAATTCCTCAAATGGATGCTGGGAAAGGAAAGCCTGTGCTGACTCCAGGACAGAGTAAATGTATGGTCCCCGAGACTTCACTTCTTCCATGAAAGCCTGGAGAGCAGAGCACAGAGATGAGAGAGCAGGCTGAGCTGGAGAATCGTGCCTCTGCTGCCCCCTCACAAAGGGCTGATGTGATTTATTCACTCCAGGGCCCAAACCTCACTGGAAACCCAGAGAGAAGTTAACAGAGAAATATTTTTGCAGTTAGGGGAAGGAATGACCACCTCCAAGAAGGTGGGTCTTGCAGAGGTCTGGACTGCAGCTTTGCTGGAGGAGGGAGGTGGAACAGTGAGCCCAGAGGGGTGCGTTGAGCCAGGGCTGCACAAGAGGAACTGCTTTATTGATGATGCTTTCACAGTCACTGCTCGGAGACACACCTCACTCATGCAGCGAGAGCATGGTCATGCATACAGTCCTTCCAACAGCTGTTCAGCAACAGACCCAACTGCTGGAGGAGCAAGGAGGGGAACAGCAGGATGGCCCAAAGCAGCACATCTGCCAGGGCAGACTTCAGAGGCAGGCTGGCTTATGTTGTCCTCTCCTCCCCTCCAACTGCAGTCCCCACTAGTGCTGTCTGCTGGATTGGCTATTTGTGCACCACGGAAGTGGCTAGCTCCAACGAGGCTGAGGGATAACAACAGTAAACAACAGTTCCGTTTTGTTCTCAAGGTAAAAACAGCTAGAGCCAACAGCCACTGGCAGCGAGAAGGAAATATTCTGATCAGGAAAGCAGGAAACTCTGATCTGAGTTTACCCCAGTTTCAGATATGGTGATAATGTGCTACTGCAGGAACCACTTGTGTCCTGACTACCAGGTCACCTTTAGACCAATTGGCCTCCTCAGACCCCAGGATCCCAAAAGCAGAAGCCAGTGAGAGGCAATTGCCTCTGTTGCAGAGGTAGGACATAAGGGGTAACTAGGAGAGAAGTGACAGAGCCCACTATCAGCTGCAGCACCTGCAGATGACTTGAGGCTGTAATGCAGATTTATTGTCTAAAACCGGATGGTCTCCACCTGTCATGTGCCATGGGTATTTGCTGCAGGACTGAGGCTCTGCTTTTCCACAGGAAGCAGAGATGGAATCAGGAAAGGACTGGTGCACTCATAGGCTATGGACATGGGCAGTGACACGAGGAGGGGGCTGAGGCACGACTGCCCACCTGCAGCTCATCTTAGCAGTGAACAGCAGCAGGGGAGACGTGAGGGAACATACCGCGTGTGTCTCCTTTTCCTGCTGCACCAGGAGGACATCACCCCGCAGGGGCAGTTGTGCCGATAGCTCCTCATCCTTCTGCCCGAGCCAGTCTATGATCTCCTGGAGAGGCACCTGCAGCTTCCCACTGTGGTCGGAAAAGGCCTCCAGCCGAGCCCTGGCAGGAGAGCAAGGACAGCAGGGTGGTGGTCAGGCAGACAGGAGAAGAGCAGGTTCCCCAGGGAGGGGAGACACAGCACCACAGCTAGGGTGGTGATGCCCAGACACCCACAGGACTTCACCAGTGACTGGCAGCACACCTCAGCACAGTCTGTGCATGACCCTCAGCCAGCACAGATGCTGCACTGTCAGGTTGGGTGGAGCAGGGAGACATCGGGGAGAGGGAACTCTGAGGCCGTTCTCCACCCTGGAGCCCAGGACACAGCCACTCCACATTTGCCTGTGGGTCAGGGCTGTGCTTCCACTAGCATGGGGAGCTTGGCTTGCCATTTACATGACTGGGCAGATTCCAGCAGCCTTGTGTTAAGACAGGAGACAATTAACAAGCCCCAGTTAAGCTCTCTGTCATGCCTGCTGTGAAGCTGCAACTTCTGACAGTTTGGAAGGCATGTTCCCACACACACTGGAGAGGGCTCCCAGTGAAGGGACAAGCACAGAGGAGGTGGCAGCAAGGCCATGGGGGCAAGAAGAGACAAGCCACAGAGACAGCAGAAGCAGAGGATGGAGAAAGCAGCAGGAAGCAAGCAAGAGTGGAGGGGGGCGGGAGAGGGTAGGACAGGATGGGTGGAAATGGAGGGGATGCTTTTCAGCGTAGGGAGAAAGACTCCGGAGGTCTGTGGACAAGAGGGGAAATTGAGCCAAGGTCACTGTGAATTCATGTGGCTCATCAAGCAAACAAGTTCGAAAACTTCCTGACAAGCACATGCAGCAGGCAAGGCTGGAAGGCCAGGCCAGCCCTGGAGCTTGCTCCAGGCAGGGACTCTTACCGAAGGCTGTGGGATTTCTTTTTGATCTCGTTCCAGCAAAGATTCATCTCCAGATGGGCCTGGGGCCCAGCAGCACTGCTCAGAGCCTGGGGGGTTACACGCAAAGGTCCTGCACCATGATGCGAGGCTTCAACCTGGGCAGAAACAGAACCACGCTGCATCCAGAGATTGCTGCCAGGTGCTTACGGAACTTGTCTGGGGACACCTACCACCCTCTGTCCTGACCCTGCCTGGCTTTTCAGCTTGCAAGGGGGCTGCCCTCTTCCCAGAGGGGTCTGTTAGCAGCTCCAGGGAAGGTTGTGGTTGTGTCCGGAGGAAGGATACAGTGCCAGCTCCAGCAGCACTAAGAGCAAATGTTGAAGGAGGGACTTACTGCACATCTCCTGTTCTGCAGGGTCTCTGTGCTCCTCAGTTATCCAGAAATGAACTTATCTCCCTGCTAGGTGTTAAATCAGAGCTGGTTCTTGTGTGTCACAGTCCCTGCAGGGCTAATGGTGATTTCTTTCCATGCCATACAGGGCTGATGTTCTTTGAGGAGAGGCGAGCACTGCGGGTCCTGTTATTGCCAGGGACCAAGGGGACCTGCCAACCTCCTTCATGCCATCCCCAGTACTGGGAACTGCCACCTGTTTCTCTACAGAAGCACAAGGTTATTCCCTGCCTGCACAGCAAATCTGAGATGCTGCTTCTCCTCCGCACCTCTCCAGAGCAAGCTGTGGTGAGAAGGATGCTCTGAGAGGCCATGGAGCAGATGACAGCAAATCCTAACCCAGCCACACAAAGGCAGCACACTCTGCACCGCACCACTCAGCCTGGAAAACTGTGTGCTGATCCCTAGATAACAAATCCTTGGTGGATGGGGGAAGGAATCCTCTCCTAAGCCTTTAGGACTGTATCATGCTCCTGCTTGTGATGGCAGCGAAGATATTGTTGCACTTGCTGGCAACAGCAACACACACCAGCAGAACTGGAAGCATCTCACATAAGACTCTGAGTGACAAGGGATTTCCTCTATGAAAAAGATAGTTTGTTGTGCAAAATACACAGATACACTGCATTTCCACAAGTGAGACACTGATGTGCTTTGTTGGGGAAATGGCAGCATTTCAATCTAATGCTTTGATATTAGAGCTCATTTGTGATAATTACCCCCAGGCGATTAATCAACCATAATTAACTGCATTTGCGCTTTCTCAACAGTGCACACAACAGGCACCCCTTTGCCAGAGAAGGGCAGCCACCTCTGGGGGAAAGCAGCAGCTCTTCCAAGGAGAACGTGCAGATATTTGTCACTTGTCCTGTCCAAGGTCTCTTGGAAGAGTCCAGGGGACAGATCCAGCCAAGCCAAGGAGAACAACAAGCAGGAGGAAACCATCAGACAAAGAATTTGGCCACACAGCTAAAACAATACCCACTCCAAGCCAGTTTTCAGAGAGAGAAATAATTTTATTTCTACGACTGGTGCTAAGTTTGCTTCATCTAAAATCATCTAACACAAGGCTGTTCTCTCTGTCCCCATCCTGCCACTCCAGGAGCATCAAGAAAACAGAGAACACCATCACCCACAGAGTTCACAGGAATCTTGGGGCTATGCATAATAAACCACTCAAACTAAAACTGCTGCTTGCATATAGAAAAATCAATACCCTGCACATGCATATCCTCATGACACTGAAGTAGGTTAGCCCCACTGTGCTGCCTGGGAACACTCCAGACATCCACTCTATCCCAGGGGATACCAAAGGAGGGGATCAGCTCTACCTGGGTGCAAGTGCAACTGCAGCACAGCTCAGCAGACAACACAGTCCTCCCAGCCTTGTTTAAGAAGTGAAAAGCCCACCAAGCCTGCGATTCACAGACCATGACCAGTAGATGAGCCCGTAACAGTGGCCAAGCAGGGGCTAAGTGCTGAACATCTGCTCCCCTAGGACAAAACCCCTGCAAGCGAGTAGAGGGAAAAAGCAGTGCTTTCTGTCCAAGCATCCCCCAAGCAGCCCTTCTGCAGAGCCCCAGCAGCAGCTGCCTGAATCCATGCTCCCCTTCCACCCTTGAACAGCTTTAGTCTTAGGCACAGAACACTCACGCAGGCTCTGGGAAGCGCATCTACCTGTGCTTAGCCACAGATCCGCCGCAGTGCCGCTCAGCTTCTGTGGAGGAGCGGGCATTGCCTCCCACCCCTCCGGGTGCCACCAGGCAGCACCCGGCTGGGGAGCAGGCAACCGCCCGTGTACTTAGCAGAGCAGGCTGCTGAGCCCTGACCCCCAAGGAATCTGGAGGGGGGCGGCAGTGCCTCGAAGCCAGCCTCAATCCCAGCTTTGTCCGGTGACATTCCAGCAGCCTCCAATCTGCCTTAACCCCAGTGGTGCCATCGTGGCTGCCCACAAAGCATAAGCGGGCAGAGATCTGTCCGCTGCAGGGCA
>VZSC01019466.1:14772-27638 GCA_013398225.1 Steatornis caripensis
GGCTGCTGAGCCCTGACCCCCAAGGAATCTGGAGGGGGGCGGCAGTGCCTCGAAGCCAGCCTCAATCCCAGCTTTGTCCGGTGACATTCCAGCAGCCTCCAATCTGCCTTAACCCCAGTGGTGCCATCGTGGCTGCCCGCAAAGCATAAGCGGGCAGAGATCTGTCCGCTGCAGGGCACTCCGGCATAGGAAAGCCCCTTGTGGGAAGTTGCCCATGGATGGAGGGATTGCTCTGGGCAATGGGGAAGATCCAGCTCTGCAAGGGCATGGCAACGGTGATGGTAGGCTGGGATGGGGTAACTAGCAGAGACCTTGCCCTCAGATGTTGGAGAACACACAGGTGAGACAGAAGTGTTTGCCAGGGAAGAGATTTACCCAGGGAATGGTCCCAGCAAGCTTTGGCTACCTGAAAGGTAAATAGTCAGGTCCCTGAGATCTAACCCCCAAGAAGCCAAAGATGCCCTCCTTGGCCCTCACATGCCCCAGTCCAGCACCGGGTGCCGGCACAAATGTTTCTGCCTGCCCAGACTGGGTTCAAATTGTTTTTGCCAGAAGGCTCTGGGGCTGGCTCCTTGTGCTCCCCACAGTCCTACCACCCAGCATTGTTCCCATGCTCTCCTCCACCTACAGGGAGGGAATGAAAAGCTCCCTGTATCTCTCCCTTTCTTCCCCTCCTTCCCTGCCTGCACATCTGAGTGCTGCTGTCTCTCCCTCTGGGACCAGCACGGCCAGTCTCCTCTCCCCACCACCTCCCAGGACTGACAGATGCAGGACCAGCTCCCAGACTGGAGGAGGGGACTTCAGCAAGCCCAGGGCACAGCGAAAGGATGGGTTGCCTGCAGCCTGCTGAGAGCTTTCAAGACAAGAAAGGACAAGAGAAGGTGGCTGTTTCCTAGGTGGTAACAACGACACCTGTGAGAAGGAGGGCACAGCAGACCTTTTGAACAAGGTGAGTTGTCATTAATGTTGCAAGAGCCAGCAGCCAGCTGGTGAGTGGCACCCCACACACTGATGCCCACACAGCAGAAAGCCAGGCTCAGACAGGGACTGGGGGAAACCTGTGGTGGATATGACCTGAGCTGAGGATGTTTGCACCCTCCCTGTGTACTGTCTTGCAGCCCAGTGGTAGTGGGTCCCACAGAGTGTCCTGCCCCAGCTCCCCTCCCCTCTTCCAGCAAACCCCACTGGACTCTGACCCCCTCGTAGAGGCTTGGATTGCTCAGGCAGCTCAGGAGGGCATTTGCCTGCTCATCTTGTTCTATCCCTCTCCCTCCTCGCTTCATCTGCTGGGCCATGTGCTGGCCTGGTAGAAGCTACCTAACAGCCACCCAAGGGCCAATAAGCCCTGGCCCAGCTACCAAGAGCCTGCCCCAGCCACAAGCCTCATCCTTGCATGCTGGAGCTACTCAAGAGACAGCTCTGCCTTCCTCCTGCAGACACCGGCTCTCTGGGGCAGGATGAGTTCAGGCTGATGGCAAACCATGTCAGGGAGGAGCCCCAGGCTCAGCCTTTGTTCTTAATTTTTGAAGCACAATGAAGAAGGAAAAAGCAGAGCCAGGGACCTCTTTCATCCTGGGAACAACACTTCCAGCACCCAAGGAAAACTTTGGCACTGTCCATCAGTCTCTCGTCAGGTGAGGGCCAAAAACTACAGGCAGCAAAGGAGAAGCTATGCTCTAGCAGAACCGAGGCAGCGTTTTCCCAGCCTCGCTGTCCTGGGTGACCCAGAACAAGGTGATAAACCAGCTTGTGACAGCTCAGTGCAGAGCACAGGCAGCTTTGCAGACAATCACCAGCACACCTTTCTGTTCTCCTCCACTCTGCCCTGCCATTTACCCAGAGATCACGGAGGCCTTCACCTCTCTGCCCAGCTTCAGTGAGGAGCCTGGCCTGCTGGCTCAGAGACCCTGGGAGAAGGAGGCAGGAGGATGGAGACCAGCAGTGTGAGCACTCACTCTCTGTTCCTCAAGATAACTAGACTAGAAAGAGGTCAGACTTGTCATGTGCCTTACAGCATTCAACAGGGGCTTATTTCCAAGCTCCTCTCTGCAACCATGAAGATTAGAAACCTGTATTTTCAGCAAAAGCTAACATTCTTCCAAGCTTCCAGGAAAAAAATCAACCCAACCAAATACATAAGAGCTGTTAATAGTGGCCTCTTGCTCTTTATTTTGAAGGAAGCTTGAAATCCAGCTCTGCAGGTTGTCTCTCTTGCTCTAATCTGGGAAACACTTTGCATCCAAAATGCTTGAAGAGAGCTAACGCTCTCATTAAGTGCAAGCTGATGAGGAGCAGGAGCTACCAGCTTTCCCTGCCACCACAAACAGAGGTCCCAGTTTGCTCCACAGACATTTGCAACTACTGCAAAAATCCACCAGGAGAAAGGCTCCCTGACCCAGCTCTTACCTGAGACAGCGGGTAGGCAGTGCTGCTGTGCTGTACCTGGTCTGTGACGTGCCACTCAGGACATCGTGGGAGGACATAGGGCCATTCTTGCATCACCAGGGGCTGCATCAGAACCAATGCTCATGGGAATGGAGACAACTCTGGGCACAACCACCTGAAAAGCAGCATGAGAGTTCCTGGGTCAGCTTGCACCTCCCCAGTGACCTGACCTCCTTCCCACCTGCCTAGTGTGCTGCCTTCATGAGGGCTGAAGACTAAACCGATGCATTTTTTAGAGTGTATTTGTACTAGTGTTGCAATCTTTTGCAATCTTTTTTCAAGAGTCCTACTCTTCTTTGCATGTAGTTATAGTGAGTCCCACTCACAGGGTTTGGTTTCTTGAACTACAGGAGATGCCCGGGGTTTAAAGGAAGAGGAGAGAGAGGATCTCACTGTCATAACCGCCTACCTTTAGACATAATAGACATATCCCCATAACAGACAATATTTTCAAACATACTATTTTTTCCTTTTATATTCAGAAGGAAGATTGCATAAAGCCTCAGTCCCCCATACATGCATCTCACACTATCAGCTACCTTTTTATGAGTTTTTACTCATTATGAGTCATAAAATTCCCTTTTTAAAAATTCCATTTTTAAAACTGTATGACCCATAAAGCCAGTTAGCAGTGGTCTCTTGTCTACTGCTGATGTGAAATGCAACCTGGGGTCACAACACTGCTTTTTTTGGTTTTTGGACTCCGAATAAGCTAAAATAGCAATTTATCCCACTGCCAGCATCACCTTGACTTTACAGAAAGCCATGACAAAATAAAGACCAGAAAAAATGGTGCAGTGTAATATTTACCTGAACCTGGCAAATTTCTAGTACTGAAGCACAATTCCACTATTCTACATTTGGCCAGTGGCAGCATCACGAAAGGAGCTGAGGATCAACATGTTCACAGCAGGATGGAGAACTAACGTACAAAAGCTGTGAACACCATGCAGGGCTTTGCCCAGATCAGACTCAGCACACCTATGGTCAGATGAGCAAACCAAGAGTGATGCTTGACTACTGCCTGTGATGGGTCAAGAGGCAGTGCTGAGGGATTGCACTGTCACCTGTCAAACCCACTGCCAAACTCGGTGATTGCTTTCCTACTTTTAGAAGGAAATTATCACCTGGCTCCAGCAGCCAGACCTCATGTCCAAGCGGAGATAGGGTTGCTTCCAAGATACAGACAGAGCAACGCTGCTGGAAGAAGGTCATTGGCTCCTTCACACCCAGCTCACTTGGACCAGCTGAGAAACTTCCTGCTTGGTCCTGGCAGGGCAGGAGCAGGCAGTGAGTCCTGCACAGCCAGCAATCATGCTGGGCAACCAGGCAAGAAGAAAGCCCCCAGGCCCTGGTACACACTGCCCATCTCTCATGCTTTCACAGCCCTCCCTCCCCTGCCTAAGCTTTCACTGCCTCTCCCCCCCATTACACACATTAAGAGAACAGCTTATCCTGTTATGATTTTTTTAATATCTTAGCAGTTTCTATAGCCATAATTCTCTCCCTCTCCAGTAGAACAGCCTGTGCTGAACTCTCCAACATGCCGATATTCCAAGGTCCTGTCCTCTACCCCTCCTGCCCACTTACAAAAATGAACTTTGCAGACTGTGCATCGCAGCAGCCTCGCCCTGCTCCCTTCCCCATGCAGGCAGGGTTACCAGGACACCTTAATAGTTATAAATTCCAGGGTCTTCAAAGCCCCCAGCCTCACAGGGCAAATTCACCTCATGCAACTCCAAGGGTAGAGTGGATGATTTCTGTCTTTGACAGCAGGTAACACCACATCCTGTTCTCCAATCCTTGTGCTGTTTGGGGTCTGAGCTGTCCCCGATTCTCTAAATCACCTCTAGGTGAGTCTCAATCTACCAGAGATACAATTCTCCGGGCACAAAAAGTTATTTTGCCTCAAAGCCTCCACCAAAGGAACGCCATTGAGCTCTACTTCATGACTGGAAAATCCATGACTTTTGGTGATGAGGTTCTGTGAGGTCTCATTGCAGCTGCCATTCTGAGGCCTCAGTTTTTCTGGAGCTCAGTGCAATGTAATCGCAGTGATGTGTGCTGGCCAGGCAGTTTCAGCCAGCCCTCCAGGAGCACACACAGTAGCCCTCCATTCTCAGTACAACCTGGTCTCTTGTTCCTCCCATCAGTGTTGCAGAACAGGAGCAATACTGGGAAGGTCACTAGCTCTGATCTTACTGCATTTTGCTCAAGGATAAGATGCCACGCACAGGACAGGTGTGGTTCTAGAGACAGAGCTGGGTAAACCATGTCCTACGGGTATCCACATGTAGGACGTGCTGGGTCTCCATGCTCTCTGCCAGCATTATGGAAATAAGAACAGCCCTTGCCTCACCTCCCAAGTGCTGAGCTCCTGAACTCATTCAGTGATGACAAGGTCTGTCAGGACACAGAGCCGTGACACAAGGGAAATAAAACCTGTCTGAAGTAGCAGTCACAGAATAAGACTGAGCCAGAAAGCTAAGTGCCAGCAAAGGCCACAACCTCAAGCATGTCCTGTGCAATACTTTGCTCACACAGAAACCTTATTGCAGGTTTGATGGCAATGGCTCATCTGCTCTTTGCCACTCGGCAATAGTAAAGACAAAGCCCAGATGTGGAGAACCCAAGATACCATGGAAATAACTCAGCTGCATGGCAGCCAGCACAAAGGAGGACATTCAGTGGGAGAAACAACCAGAAAGTGAGGCATGACTGCAAGCAAACCAACGGATACGTATGATCCCTTGCCCATTTCCCTGCTATGAGAGGAACCCGGCAAGGAGGAATGCTCTTGATCTTCTCTGCTCCTCTGCCATGGCACAGAAAATAGCTCTGACTCTTGCACTTTTACTTTAGTGCTTCAGTATGGCACTGTGTCTGGGCACTGCAGCATGTGGAGTAGATGCTTTGTGGATGCTTCCTGGCGAAATGATTAGCCTCGCCTCTCCCACACCAGCGTTCACCCTGTGCTCTAAGTTGGTGCCGGAGACCAAGCATGGTACAGTCAAGGGACAATATCAATTAAAAAAGACTTAAATGTTGGCAACTAAAAATACCACCCCCACAGCCCACTACAAGCCTCTACTTGAAAAGTCGAAAAATCCTCCTGTGGAGGACTCAGGAGCAATATGCTCAGGCAGTCCAACCAGATTTAACGGGAGGCTGATCCCCTGGGCACATTTCTGTGCAAGAAGGAAAAACATCAAGGCCCATGTGAGCAGAAACAGCTGAGAATTTCCACAGGAGGACATCACAAGAAGCAGTCTTAGAGTCATCACAGAGCAGGTACTGGGGCTCTCTCCACTGCACCCGTACAGTGGACAGAGCAAGGAGTGAAACCTTTCCCACTGGTGTGTCTCACCTGCTCTTTGCTGGAGGTACCCCACTCTAGGTCCACAGGTGATCAGACCCTTCCTCAGAATGATCAGGTACAACCTCGTTAAATGATGCTGTTTTGCATCCTCCCACATGAAAAGCACCCAATACTCACCTCTGCTCTCAGTACACCTTAAAAAATAGAAGCATTATATGTTTCACAGTGTTGTGTCACAGCTTCCAAACACTTTAGTAACCAGGACACAATTGCTTAGCCTAGTTGGAGGTCATGATGATCCTCTGTTTTAAAAATAAGAAAACCAAAAATCTTGATGTTACGTTTCAACAGCTGAATGCTTGGTCATTATGGTGTATTAAAAAAAAAGTAGTTGCCTTTTTCCTCTTCCTACCTGAGCTGTACTTTTTACAAAGTCAGCACTGGAGAGCCTGGCCCACCACGCTGCTCTCCAGGCAATCTGACAAAGGCAGCTGGAATGGCCTTTGCTCAACAAGTTCTGCTTCAGCTCTACCACACAACTTACTGCTCCATTCAGCAATCTCTGCACTCTTCCTACTTAGAGATCCGTTGCAGCAGCAACACTGGCTGGCTGGAGAGGCAGTGCTTGGATGCACAGGCTATGCCCCATCTCCTGTAGCAGCTCTTCTCCATCCCAGCCAACAGTAAGACTGTCATCTTTTACTTGCAACCAGTGCACATGCTGCACACAGTGTATTTCTGCCATTTTGCTGCATTTGTTTAAAATCCTTACAAACCCAGAGCCAAACTCCCCCAAACATCAAGGAAATTGACACTGCAGTTGACCTGCACTAGTAAAGGTAACCGCCAGGATTCCTGCCACTGAAGCTAGAGTCCAATGTCTGATGTTGAATTTCTGGCTCTCTACCACATATAACAGCTGCAAATACAGCATATAGGTCAAGGGGTCTCTCTATCGCAAGGCTTATGCTTTGAATTGCTAATTTCCTCCAAACCATTTTTTCTGGGTTGAAACTTTCCACTTCAGATCTTGGCCTATAAGGAAAAAATATGGCAACATTCTGAGGCAAGGCAGCTCAGCCTTTATCCCATGAAGGGAATGGAAATACAAACACATTCCCTGCTGCTGGAAATGTTAGTGACTTTGTTGTTGTTTAACTTACTGTACAAGACAAATAACAACATTTTAGCTCAGCATGCTCAGTGTCCTTTAAAGGGAAAGGTGGGAGGCTTGTGGATATTTCAAAGTTCAGCTCCCATGTAGATGCGAACAAAGCGAGCATTCCCAAGCTGGCAGACAGCAGGGCTCCCTTGACAGCGCAATAGCTCATCCTGTTCCAGCAAAAACTGTTTTCTGCACGTGTAAGAAAATAGTTTAAGCCTGAGATCAAGGGCCAGCAGACCTACTTCCCAAGACCCCACTAGGTCAAGGTTTGGTAAGAGAGAAGGAAGAGAAGTCTTTGTTCCACTGGGACCAAGTGTAAAAACAACACAACTCCCTCTTAGAACATGGGCCCTTAGTCTCCAGCTCTTTAAAACACAGGGATATCCAAACACACTTCTTTAAAAAAATCACCCCAACAGTCTCCTAGTTCTCACTTGCTCCTGTGTACAAGGAAAGGTAAAAAGGATTATCAGCAATATTCCACATGAGCAGGCATTTACAACGCTGTCATCCAAGGGCTAAAAAAACCTAGATGCCAAACCTGCAGCTGGGCTTCGCACTGCACTTTCACCTAAGTACCAGGTCCCCTTCATTAATTAGAATGAAGGGTCCTTCAATTAAGCAGCTGTTCTTAAGAAGTAACAAAATTTTTGATGTATCTGGCAGTGAGCAAGTGATACAGAAAATGCCTTATTCACCGAGGGTGGGTGAAGCGGGACACTCTCACATCTAATGAGCTGCATTCTTAAATGACCACTTAGGCTTTGAGCTCGTAACCAAAATGTTATATTAATTCAATGGATAAATAGGCACCACAGGTCCTAATAAAGAAGCATCATCTCTTCCACTGGCTTACTCGCTCTCCATTTTCCCAAGCAAAAAGAATACACACATGCACACAAAAACTCAAGCTGAAAAATTTCACCAGTTAGTCTTGCACCAGGGGTCCCCACCAATGATGTCCCCAGCTAACCCAGTGAGTGTGGGTGCATGCCCAACAACAAGGCCATGCAGAACTGATGGCTCCTCTCTCTGCTTAAAAATAACTTATGGGAATTCATTTAAGAAGATTGAACTCTAAATTTCTTTCACATGCCATTTCAGACTCCCAGTTGGGTTTTAAGCTGCTCTCTCCAAAACTCACTTTGCCTAGGAATTCTTCCCATCTCTTCTCTTTCGATTAGACAAGTACTACAAATAATTACCCAAGCACCTTGAGGACCCAGCTGTAAACACACAGCTCCGCCGTGCTGAACAGAGAAGTTGCTGTGTGATAGACCTGACAGACAAAAGGAGTGGGGGAAGCATCAAACATCCTCCAACCTCCCAAAAGGGACAGTGTGAGGGCAATAATTTGCCTAATGACTGAAAGAAGGTTGCACCAACCATAAAAATTTAACCCAATTCTTCAGAGACTTGGTTGTGTCCTGTAGCCCTGAAACCAGTCTATTTAAATCCACTAAAAATCCTGAGTCTTGTCTTTGTCTTTCTCCTCTAAGAACCTGAGCTTTCCCTTCCCTGCTGTTAGAGGCAGGAAATGAGTCTTGCTTCATTGTGAAAAACACATCACCCATTTGCCATACTATATAACTGATCGGCGGTAGTGGGAAGAGCACACCCACGACACAGCGATAAGCAAGGTAATGCTATGCTAACTTTTGGCTTCCTTGACACTTTGTTTCTCATTCTCAGTGTTAAACTAATACCTGTTTCTCTGTACTCACTATTCTGCCTTGCCCTCAACAAGCTTGTCTTTATAATAAACTCCCAGTCAAAGCATAGGGTTCTCTGGCCTTCTGAGGCCATGCATTTTATAAATAGGCTGTATACTGCATTGTCACATTTCCTTTCCTTTCTTGAGATGTACCAGAGCAACCTTATTCTTATGCTAAGGGAAACAGCAAAGGAAAACAGGATGGAGCTATTTTGGCTCAATTCTGAAAAGCTCAGTTTCATCTTTATACACTTGTGAAAATGAGGGGGTTTTTTGAAGACTGAATTCTTTCTGGTCTTGTTTCATAAGACTTGCAATTCCTCTTTTATGCTTTTATCATAGGCACCCAGCCTGAAGTGGAGGCCTTGAATATATTTCTCATCATAGTATTATAATCAGAAATTCACCATATGTCTCCAGAACTCAGGGCTTTTATTTGAACCCATTCATTTCATCCCTGCCCTATTTCACTTTTAGTTTTGAAAAGAGTCGCTCCAATCTGAGTAACTCCATTCATGTTACAGTCCTGGTCAATTTTAGCAAGTAGCATTGATCTATCTTAGGTATTAATGCAAAGAGAGGTGGTCCTCACCTTAATTGCTTCAATTAACAAAGAGGACTGGAATATAGCATCACACCACAGGACCCACTCTAATGCCTTCCCAACCCAGCACTCCAGGCACCCAAGTTCCTGGGCACAGTGCTGCAAAACAAGATAGTTTGAAATTGTCTATAGTCCGGTCCCTTTCTGGAGTGCTATCAATCACATGCTTGTTGTCACCAGAGTCCTGCCTGGCTGTCCCCGCAACAGCAGAGAAAGCAGCTTTCAGCATGGAGAACTGGCAGGTGAGGATGTGAGATGGCACCAGAGTCGTGGCAGGCACGCGCACTGCACACGGTTGCCAGAAAAACAGAAACCCTCCCAGCATAACTGAGCCTTGTAGCTGGGACTTCGCACAGCGTGTTGCTGTGGGGTACTATGGTCAAGCAATAAAGGCCATTAAAGAGAATAATCAAGTCAGAAGTCTCATGGCTCCAGAGAGATCAGTGAGCAGCAGCAGGAGAGAAGGTGTGAAGAACCTTGATTAGGGCACAGGTAAAACAGACTGACAAAGACTTTACTAGAGATTTTTTTTCAATGCTAAAAACCAAAACCCAAACAAACATTGGTTTCTCCCACAGACAGCATGGCACTTAAAGTGTGGGAGTAATTGCTCCACACCCCTGTGACTGCACACAAGCAATCTCAGCATTGAGACCACAAGAATACAATGCTGGCAATTCCACCAGCGGAGTTCTATGTTTGCAATGCCATGCTGCAGGGAAGGCTGAAGGGAACAGGCTGGACTGGGGACCAGTAATAATCTGGTGTTCAAAGTGGCACTAGATGTTGGTGAACTACTGCCTAGGCTGCCCTGTCTGGCACAGAGAGGGAGGCAGAGTGCTGAGCCCTTGGGAGACGGAAAGGTGCTGTGCCTCCCACGGGTCAGGGCTGCCCACATCAAAGGGAAGGTCAGTGGTGGCAATATAAGGCCTTGAGAGACTGTGAGGAGGAATGAGTAAAAGGGACTGGGGAGAAGCTGGGGGAGGGGAGGGCAGACACATAAAGCAGCAAGGCTAGACTAGGCAACGTAGTGAATGAAAAGGATGGAGCTGAGACTAGAGTCTGATTCCAGCTTACTACTCGGGAAATATTTGGGCCCCTGCCTTGCCCTGCTCTTTAATCCTCCCACAATGATGCTAGAAGGCCACCATACACCCTGCCCAGAGCAGTCCTTCAGCTCAGGTGAAAACACTGCCAGGTTAAATAAGGCTTCAGTGTGCAAGGAATCAAAGCTGGTGAAATCGGGATGCTGGCTACTATTGTTTGCCTTGGGAATTCTCATCACTTCCTGGTTCCCAGCCTCTCCCTTGTGGAAATGGTCTCATACCCCTCTCTTGTTCCCACTGTGTGCCCCCTGGCACCCTTCTTTTCTTCTCTGCAAGTTTCCTCACCTTCACTCACAGGGACAGCATTGCTGTGAAGGGATATACACATGCACACACGCCCAAAGAGCATATTTCCAAGGTTAACCATCAGTCATTATTTTCCCCTTTTCCAGCCCAGCCAGGATCTTAGTGGGAAACAAATTTTGTCATGGCCTACCTTCTGAGTCCACCAGGTCTGAGATGCGGGGGCAGCAGCTGCCAGGCTTCAGAAGCAGGGACTGTGGCTGCCTCTGTGAATCAGCAAAGCAGTCCCTGTGACAGGGATGCATGCTGAGGCTGAGCGCTGCTGTCTGCACGCTCCCAGCCTCTCCTCCTCCACCGCTCCGCGCTGCTGTGTTGCTATGCAATCACATCACCAGGAGTAACAGCATCTCTCTAAGTCTGCAAAGATATACCCTTGACTCGGCAAATGCAGGAGGAACAAGGACGATCCCACAAAGCATCCGGCCCTTTGGAGGTCTCCTCGGCCAGCAATCAATCTGGAGGAGTGGAGGGAGAAGAGTGGAGATGTGAAGAAAGACACATGCACAGGAGGAGGAGACAAAATACACATGGAGAGGGAGAGAGAAAAGGGAGGAGGGGAGAAATACAAACGCACAAAAGACGCTGTAGTCTGAGCTCCAGAGATCTGACACAGGCTGCTGGGCTCAGACATGCTTCCTGCTGCTTGCCAACATCTCCCCACGACATTTCAGGACAGGCAGCTCTCATTTTAGGTTAGATAATGGCCATGCATGTGCTGGAAAATGCCAGACACGTTCACCTCCTTTCTTAACTGCAATTTGAGTGCCTGGCATAAGATTTAATAACTTGAAAATAGTCCATTTTAAAATTAAAGTTAAGGAGCAAAAATAGGAGAACAACTTAATTTTGGATATGCTTCCTATCCTTCTTAGAAAAGAAAAATATGTAAAGGAAGAACCAAGTCTCCAAACTGGGGAGAAATCCTTATCCAAGATTTTTTACATGTCAGGGTATCTTGTCTCAGCTCATGAGAAACAGAAGGATTTGAGCTGCTAACCTGGCTGAGGAGACAAGCAGTCCTGGAGCTGGGATTTCAGTCCCTACATAACAATAGTTTGCAATTTTTCAGATCATTCCACCCAAGGTTTTCAAACTGCTCAAGATGCCAGTGATGTTATTCCCATACTACACAAAAAGAAATGGAGTTAAATTACTTGGTCAGAAAGAGGATACAAATCTAATCCCAGCCCCGTGCTTTAGTCACTAGACTGTCTCGGCCTCACCCTGGGAAAATGATAACTTGGGAAACATGATCTTCCTGGTTCTTGGTGGAACAAATTTTAATGAGCCTTAGCCCTTCTTTTCCCAGAGCTGACAGACTAAAGATGTTAATTTTCTACTCATATAGTCACGTTCTACAGAAATATCATTGCTGTTTATACAAGTTGTCCATTTTCATACATTTATTCCTCACAAACAGTAGCTTGGGTGCATCTCACAATGCAGGTTCACTTGGCTCATTCAGACCCAACAAATGGATATGTCACAACAGCTTCACAATCCCACTACATTTCTGAAAATCGTTTCTGGCCAAGACACCTCTTGCAGCAATGGAAAACGCAACTGGCAAACTACTTGCAGTGGTATGGGGCTTCCCATGGGCTGTGCATTGAGGAACATCGGTTAGGAAATCTTGTCGCATAGAGAAGCAGGGCCCAACCCACCTGAGTTGTCCACTGCTGTGACCAGCATGGTGGAGAGGCCAAGTCTACCTTTCAGCCAGTTTTAAGAGCCTAAGAAAACTTTCTAATCCCACACCATTGTTGTAAGGTGGATGTGAATGGATCAAAAGCTTTCCTAGGTCACCAATTTAAACCTGGAGAAGGTAGTCAAAATATAGTTGATCTTCAATAAAATACGTTTGAGAGATTTCTCAAGAAACCAGTGTGACCTTCATGGTGGTACCAGCCAGAACCTCCAGCAGGTGGGCGGCTGACCCCGAGGAACCTCTCCTTTCATCCTAGGTAGGTGAACCAGGAGTCAGGAGCAGAGCCCATTAGCACATAGTGAGGCAAGATGCACAGAAACCTCATGTAACTACACTGAAAGGAGGAGATTTTTAAATAGTTTGGCTCAAAAAGGAGCAACACTGAATACTTCGAGTACCAACCCAAGAATACATACTCACTCCACATACCTGTTGCAGGGGAGCGTGGTTAAGGTTTAATGGTCGCTCAAAGAATCACCACCAAAGATATGAGGGAAAGGTG
>VZSC01019466.1:28832-64088 GCA_013398225.1 Steatornis caripensis
TATTACTTCATATCTTGGCTCACTGTACCAACAGGCAGGGTCGGAGAGTGCCCAATTATCCCAGATCTTTGTTCTTATATGGTGATGGATGATCTGACATTGCAATGTGGCTTGTTAGTAGGGGGGAAGCGGGGCTTACACCACAACAATACCTCCTGCGTTCAAAAGCTTCTTCAGTAGCTTCTGCTTCCACAACAGCTGTACTGATGTAACAAAGCTCATTCTGAAAAGCTGTATGTAGACAAAAAAAAAAGGATAGGAAGATAGAAATGAGCAGAGACTCTGCTGGGCTATTTTTGTGCATGCACACACACATACAAATAGTATATCCTGGGTTAAGTAAAGAGAGTGAGGGGTAAAAAAACCCAACAGTGGTGGAAGGGCTATTCAGGGAACTCCAAACACCATTCCTCA
This sequence comes from Steatornis caripensis, assembly GCA_013398225.1. Lineage (NCBI taxonomy): Eukaryota > Metazoa > Chordata > Aves > Caprimulgiformes > Steatornithidae > Steatornis > Steatornis caripensis. The sequence goes on from VZSC01019466.1 coordinate 29,247, forward strand.
GAAAAGATATCACCAAATCCAACTGCAGCATGCATCTGTCACCAACTGTATCTATAAGGGAGATGACAACAAGGATGAACAAAGTGAGTATGTATCAAGCCAAGTTACACATGCACACGAGACAGACATCAGCAGAGACACTAACAGACAGCACGCACCACAAAACCAAAGTGCTTTGCAATATTTGCATCCTAAATTATTGATAGTTTAGGGACAGCAAAATGCAGCAAGAAAAAAATATCTTGTGTCAGTTTAGCTTAAATTTTGAGACAAACCAGAATCTCTGGTGAGAGTTGCTTCCATGGCTGGGAGCATCTTCCTAAGTCACTCAATATGCTCTGTTTTAAGGATATAATTAGTATAAACAGTCAAGCAATTTGGAACTCCAGGGAAATCAAGACAAACTCAGATTTGTCGTAAACGCAGCCTTTCTCACAAGCACTACAACCTTTTAAAGTGTATGGGAAAGTTTATGAGGCAGGATGCTAAATTTGGTGTGCTTTGAGTTCTGAAAAGAACTTAAAAAAAAAAAAATCGCCCAAGGAACTCCCAACAACACAGCTTCCAGAAGACACAGCCTACCTAATGTATGCCTTTCCCTAACAAAACATGTCAGACATTTTATGGTTTACTAAACGGCAAGTATGTACCTTGTTAGCAAAACTAAGAATCTACACCTACCCAACAGGGACATCTCAATATGCACAATGCTAAACAGAGTGTACAAACATACAATAGATAAAAATCAAGGCAGGTTCTATAAGCCTTGAACGTGAAATTGAAATCAGATTCTGATTTACACCAGAATCACTCCCTTTAAAATACCGAAGATTAAATCAATTTAAGTCATTGAAACAGATTCCAGTTTACACTTGTGAAATGAGAATCAGCCACACTGTTTAAACATACAAAGTCACAAAAAGCAGAATACATTGAATACAAATGCATTTGCTGAAAACGACTGGTGAAAACTGTGCTATATGGAGATATACTAACAGCATTTTTAGTTTGTAAATTTTAAAAAGCTGTGTCTGGCCTGTCCGTAGAGTCTCTACTACTTTCTTTTTATTCAAAGTCAGTATTAACTTGGCCAAATCACTTGTAAGCTGGAACATCGACAATGCTAAGTATCTTGCATTACCAGCCAATAAAAACATTAACTAAAATTCTAGCATTTGCATCCTCAACACAATACTTCAGGAGTCATTAAAGGCTATTATATTTACTTTCTTGCTTCCCATAACCTCCCACCCATTAACTTCCTCTTCTAAAATAGTCCTTGTTGCAGAGAATAGTTTCCCAAATTCTCTTCAAACACTGCAACGTCCCTCCTTTGAAATCTCACATCTCATGAAAGAGGAGGATCATATTCCTTCTTGTACAGAAGAGCAAGTGCTGTTACTATCCTTTGGAAACTTTGCTAGATTATTTCCCTGAGTAAAGCTCAAATTTATCAATTTATCCCAATTGAAGTATTTTAGAGAATGATGCTTTACATAGGAACCTAGAATGTAGAGTGTAATGAAGATTACAATTTACCACTGTGGAATAAATTCTCAAAAATCCCTTATATAGAGCACTACCAGGAACATACACAGAGAATGCAAAGTGAAGAAAAGCTTCAGGGAGCCTAGTGCAGTAGCAGCAAGGAAGGCAGTAGTTTAGAGCATGTTAATACACCCGTATTCAACTAATCTTTGGCTTGCATAAAGTGTTGTGGCATTTTGTCAAGCAACCTCTAATGAGGAACACACACAGCATTTCAAGGAGAGAAGCAGTCAGTGGAGCGCGACGCGCTTAATTCCCAAACTAGTGCTGGAGAAGCACTTGGAGGTTGTGAAGTTCCTACATGCAGAAACAAGTCACTGATATCCTAACAGCCTCCAAACCTCAAATACCCAAATCAAAGAACAGAGCTAAACATTGACCAAGAATACATATGAAAGGGCATCCTTACTAACAGAACAGAGGAAGAGGCAAAAAAAGAGCACTTTCCCTAGAGCCATACACTGACAGCGTCCTTGCGGATCTGAAGAACAGTTTAGTGAAAGGCTTGTGAGCTGGGACAAGGTCCCTCATGGCTTGAAGAAATCCCATTTCTCCCCCAGAGTCTATGAATCCCCGTTTTCCTGAGACACAGGGCTCCCTCATCTGGGCCTCCTCCTAATTGAAGTAACAGGTGAGACTGAGATCTCAGCCATCCATATCAAAATGACAGTAATTTGGTTTTGATGCGGGATCATTGATCTCGGTGGTTATGCTGTGCCTATCTGTGAAGAGAAAGCCAGAAGGAACAGATCTCACACACAGGGACAGACCTGCCTGTCGATTCCAGCACACAGACAAGCATGCTTGTGAACAGAGCACAAAGAGCCTCTTTTCAACAAGAGGGAACCAAACTAGAATTAGAGGCCCTAAAGTCAGCTTGAGAAGAAACCAAGAATGGTTGCCCAGATATTGTACCACCCTGTTCCTTTTTTTTGTTTAAATAACTGATATCAAATAAATAACTGCACCTCCTTTGCTAGCATCAATAAGCACAAAAATCTTCCAAGCACAGATTCTACCTTACCAGAAGTGTTCAGAAAAGCAGCGGGATACTTTCTAAAAGCACAGTACCCGGGGTAGAGAGAGAAGAATGGGTAGAGAACTGATACAAGCAGACAGCTGACATGCACTTAGAAACAGAATAAATCCCCCCCTTTGCATTTGTTCCTGCATAGGGATTGAAACAGTCCCCTGCGAATAAGGAATGAGAAAGACTATAGGGGAGAGAGAAAATCTTTTCAGAGCAGCATGCACCAAAAGAACAAGACGTGTAAAAGAATGTCAAAGGTGTCAAGAGTGTAAAAGAATTTGGGGGAGAGAGAGAAAGAAAAGAGAAAGGAGAAAATAGCAGAAAAGAAAGCAAAAACATGCAGGAGAGAAGGAGAAGGCAGGTTGTTTTCAGGGGTCCTTTTGTTCTTCAAAAGCTGCCAACACATTTACAACGCGCTTTCCATCCCCCTCCTTATCTACTGGGCTGTGCACACAAAGGAGCAGGAAAGCAATCACACAGCAGCTGCCGAAGATTCACTTTGACACAGAACAGAGGTGCCCTAAGAGAAAGGAAACTGCTTAGTGATCTGTGTACAGCAAACCATGATGGGAACGTTCCAGGCCCATAGACGCTAGAGAGAGGGTTGGGAGAAAACCTGCAGAGAGCAGCCTCTTCCTGCAGAGATCACACTCAAGTCTTACAGGCAGAACAGATACTGGAGGAGAGCAAGTCAAACTGCATGAGGATACAGCTGCATATCAAAACGTACATATACACAGGAAGCTTATCACTAAATTCTTTAAAGGAGCTCTAATGATTTAGGCAAAGAATGAAATTTTCAGAAGTATGTTGCAATTTGATCCTAAACCCAGTGTCTAAGGCTCAGGAGCTCAGCCATATTACAGTGACTTACTATCCCATCACCTAGCCTGTGCTAGAACAGTCCATTTTCTGTCACATTACTGGCATGTACCAAAGCTTGCCTGATGCATGTGCACTCATTAAGCTGCAGAATAGGATCACATCTGAGCCTACAGGTTTCTAAATGCTGTCAAGGTTAAAATACTAGAGCCTGTGTAAGGTACCTGCAGGTTTTTTTGAAGACCGTTTTAGTTTCTACATTAGTTCAAGACTGTAGTGAGTCTGAAAATGGAAATTAGATGCCAAAATAATTAAGGCATTTAAAAAAAAATCTTACCTTCTGCTATGCAGACTTTTTACTCCTACAAGACAGGAAACCAAGAAGCAGAGAAATGAAGCAGCATCACAAGATAGGCACTTTAACAGACATTGTTTATGTACTTCAATACCTCCCTTGTCAACTATAATTACTTGGGAGTTACTCCAGCAGGTCTAACAGCTAAAGCATCTTAGGAATACTGTATCAAAACCACATCACCATATGCCAAGAAGGTCATAAAAGACCTTCTTAGTCAAAAGCAACGTTTGATGAAATCAAACCATTATAAGACCAAAATCATTACTTTTGTTCTAAAAAGCAGAACCATAATCAGGGAAAGCCATCAATACCATGTAAATCATCTCTTCTGGAAGAAAATACGTGGAGACTTTGTTTTTCAAGATATTCATTCTCCAGAGCAAGCTTGTTGCCAATGCCTGTTGTTCTGCACCCAGACTAGATGACTAAAGAGCGTATCAAGAGCTCCCTCACACACTCTCTCAGGAGCCACAGCACTGCAAATAGCAGCAGTCCAGTGTGTATTATTAATGACAAGTTATCAGAGCATCTAGGACCACAGCCAGACAGGAGTTCCACAGTGCTATGATTCTGTAAAGATGATGAACCCTTAGCCAGATCAGATCTCTCAGTTTCCTTTATTCTTTTCTCCTCTATGCAAAGATTTGTCACAGCAGCTGGGAGGCAACTGCCCTGTCCTGAGGGCTTATAACTGAGTTTCAAAAAAAAGATAAAGGGACCCAAGTGAGGAGATACTGTGTAGAGACACAAAAAACTTACACATTATATAAAAGGGCAAAGTAAATTTTATTTTGGAACCAGTTAAATGTTATTAGAAGAGTTCAGGAGCACACATACTGGCAGTTGTCAGAGTTGCAATACAAGCCTCAGAGCTTCAATTTTCTGAGTGGCTGCAGCTGTACCACCTTCTAAATCCTTGGATCCTGATTTATTCATGGCATTAGGAATACAAAATGCAAGCAGAGGGAAGTAGGCCAATAAGAGAATAGAAAGGAGGGACACAGAGGAAACAGTTTCTTGATTCCAGCTGAAAACAGGTTGAAATTATTAACTCTTTCAGAGCAAGCTCTCTCTGAAAGGGCAACACAGCCTGATGCATAAAAATGCACAGATGAGTCTCTCCCCACAAAAGAAAATAATGATTAACAAAACACAAAGCAAACATGACTTCAGAAAAAGAATTCAGCTTAATTCTAGCCCAAGGCATTTGCATTTTCAGACGCATAATGCTCAGGCCAATGTATCTGACAGGGGAAGAGTTAATGGCTTTGGTTCTCTGAACTAGGGTCCAGATGTTCAGCTGGTGCAACTCAACATAGATCCATTAGAAATTAGCAGAGCTATGCCTGCTTACCCCAGACAGGATTCTGGCCCTGTACTTTGAAATCCTATCTAACACCTACTCAGAGATTTTTCTAAAGGAAAAGGCCTTACTTTTTGGAAGCATCTAAACAGGCTACTAGAAAAGCTGCAGAAGGTGGTTAAGCTGAAACAGCCACTGCCCTGGCCTGCTTGTAATCTTACAAAACCCCTAAATCAAAAGCATGTATAAGTCTCCTGAGAAGGGAGGCCAGACAAGAATTGGAGCAAGTAATCAATTTTTATTCATGAAGAGACAGGACAGAAACCAGCGTTCCCCGAGATCAGCTAATACTAGAAATTTGAATCTTGAAGCATCCTCTATAAAGAAAAAACACACTCGAGAGCAGTCCCAAGTGACATGAAAGCCTGCACTTTCTTTCTAGTGAATCATGTTGAATATAATCCGTTCAGAGGGAGGTTGCAGGCCCGACCTAAATGTAAACATTCTGAAGTGCTGGTTGACAACATGTGTGAGGCTTAAATGAACTTTTCATCCTGCATTGTTCCTGTCAAATAGTACCACAAAACAGTTGTTTCTGCTACAGTTTCATGGAATATACATACAGGCGGAACCTTACAATGGGCAGAAACAGGCACTAAAGGTAAATCCTTCATTTGTCACCAGGAAATGGATGGGTCTACTATCTCCATTTCAGTCCTCAGAGCAGATGCTGTGGTCAGGCAAGTCTTTGAGGGTATGCTTGTAATAGGAAATGGTTTACAAAATTTACCCGTGATTAGATGGTAGAGTGAGCAGGGGAGGGAAAAACAGAAAAAAAAAAGGGGGGAGAGGTTCAGCAGCACATTCCTCCATAAAAGGACCATTCTTTCATTCAAATGGAATATTAGTAAAGTCAGATATTTAGAGAAAAAAGAAAAAAAGGCCAGATGTGAAAGAAGGTAAGAACCACCAAGGCATACAAAGAGGCTAAAAAGTCATCTTGAGTGCCCAGTAATACTAGGCACATCATTGCTGCACAGGATTTTTAACAGCCATCTGACCAACAAAGCTGACATTGAAGGAAAGCTATCTGCCCTGTAACACTTCTAAGCTTCCAGCCTGTGCATCTCAATGACAAAATAGTACACAATTTGTTAAAGACTTGCAAACCACAGGGTATAATGAAAGACCTGTGATGCTGCAACAGTATTCCATAACATGATTCTGTATTTTCTCAACCAAACACCAACCTCAAGGAAAAACTTATCTCAGGGACCAATAACTATACAACATTCTGTATGTCCTAAAGGATGCTGCTATAAGCCTCTTCAAATACATTTACACACACCACACACACTCTTAAGAATCTAGGCACCTTTCACAACTGAAATGAAGCCTCTAACAGCACCTTTGAGTCTGACAGAAATGCTACAGAGCTCTGCTCCTTCCACATGAACTCCAAACAGCACCCAGGTAACATGAAGTCTGTCTTCCTGGCTAGAACTAAATGCTTCTTTGAGAAGTTCTGTATTTGCTCCTTTCCCCGCTGAATGAGCCTGCCATACATAGATCTGTAACTGAGTCCATGTCTTACCCTCATGTTTTCCTAGGCCGTCGTCAATCCCTCCAGCCCTATTCCTATACAGAATCCCAGTGCAGCAATAAGGAAGTACGAGTCTGGTCAACATCTTAAGACAATTGTATGGTGTAAGGACAAAAGCTAAGGACTAAGGAATGCAGTAAACAGACTTTCCAGCGTAAGTGCTAGCATTTCCAATACCTTTCTGAAGGTAGCTTCATATAAAAATTATAAAAACAACTATGGAGCTACAGAGCTCTCCTCCTTCGGTCCTTGGCTGAAAGCTTTAAGGAGTTTGACAAACAATAGGCAACACTATGATAGAGATTGCCAGCCAGGGGTGTTGGGATAGTCCTCAGCCAACAAGATGAGCTGGTCCGAAACAACAGTACCAGCCTTTAAAGGAGATAACTGGTTACGTGTTAGGGCCACATCTTGAAACATATCCACTTGGAGGAATTTGTAATTTGTGGTTTCCCCGGTTGAGAAAATATAATCAGTATTTTTGAAGATATGTTTCTCTTGACAGAAATTAGCAAGCAGCACTCATACTAGCTGGAATAACACAGCCAGACGAGAAAGGGCAATACTTTAAGCAGATCTCTCAAAGCCTTCAGTGAAAGATTTTCTTATTCTCTGGACAGAATATATATACACATATGAATATATATACACACACATATTATCCAGATCATCTATCTGAGCCGAGAAGTATGGTATTTAACCTAAAGCCAGTCTGATTTTGAGAGGATGAAGAAACCAAACACATCCTTAGAAGCTCTGGAGTCACTGTCAGGACTGATTCCTTTACTGGATTAAAGTACAGATTAACAATGCAAAATTCAGTATACTCTGACCCATCTTTCAAGTGGTTACAACCTCATTTTACCGCAGTGAAATAAAGTTCACTCAAATTTTGGAGACCTGAGTTCCGCTTCTCCCAGCTTCTACTCAGTGTTAAAACAAAATGACAGGAGAAGATACATTTTGTAGCAGAGTTCCTTCAAAATGGCACTTTGGACATATTTTACAGAATATAAATTATATATATGTACACTTACAATATACAACATGTACAGAGCTAAAAACAAAAAGGAAAGCTACATTCACACTTCTCAATAGAAAATGGTAAAACAATGGCAACATTGTTCAAGTGCTCAAATAATCAATAAAGCATCAACTGAGCACCAAATTTTCCAGCTGCATTAGAAGAATATTATAAGCAATGTTAGCAAAAAGTCTCTTTTGGAAGTTTCACAATGAAAATGCAGTTCAGGAAGGTCAGTTTGGTCAGCCTGTTAAAATCCAGTATATACCTGTGGAAATAGGAAACTTGTAGTGCTCCAGATCCAGTACATATATAGTATCCCTGGAAGGCTGATTAAATTGTTTCTCATTACCTACTGTCGAGGAAGGCAAAGCAGGTCAAGGATCAACATTACTTATAAATGAAGCAGCACTGCTGATTGAGAAACAAACATTTTCCATCTCAAGACTGCAATCAAAGCAGATACTCCAACAGAAAAAAATGAGGATGATACATAACACATGAGCTCAGCAGCTTCAGTCCAGAGAAGTTCAGCAAGGACAAGACGGGGTTCAGTGTTAGTGAACCAAGTCAGCCTAAGCATTCCTTCTGTATCTTCACTTTGCTAAAATAGATATCAGCATAAAAATGCAGACAAAGGTAATTGCTCTGTTTCTTTCCTCTGAGGAAGGAAGAATTAGTGACACAGTCCATTATATTCTGCTTTCCTGTTCCAGATGATACAAAGGCTCCAGCAAGTCCCAGGGTCACACTTTAACATTCCCTGCTTTACTGCGAGAGGCTTGGGAAACACGATTAACACTGCTTTCAATAAAGACCTTCAGGCCCGTTAAACCTTGCGCATAGAGATATTCCAGGTACCAGTTCCACTTCTTTCCCTATAAAAACAGAAAGAATAATCAGATGTGCAGGACATAGCTTTGTGTCTTTCTTAGGCCAAGCTGAAAAGGTCTGTAAATACCACCTTCCACAGTTTAACAACATCCATTCTAGTCTGAAAATACACAAGGGTATACAGGGTTCCCAAATGCTGAAACTTTTCACTTACGTATTACGTGTTCTTAACTTGAACATGACAAATTGTGATTTGTTTTTTTTAGTACTGAAGGTTTTTATAAATCTCAGTTCTAAAAAGAGCAAAGTCTATTGGATCAACAGTGAAGATGTCAAGAATCAAACGAACATGGATATTAAAGACTTCCTTCCATCACTAATGGTGAAATACATAAAAATCTCAGACCACTACCCACAGATGGCTAGACACATAACTTCTCAGATGCTGATGTCCTCATGTGTGGCCCTGTTAAGGGCCTGAACCAAAGTCTACAGCTGGGAATTTTCCCCTTTCAAAATTTCTATAGAGCATTTGTGGAATTGGTTAATATTATCCCCTCATCCTCTTCTACTTGGCTGCTGAAAATTGCCTGGTTTGACTTCACTATAACAAGAAATCTTACCTTAATTAAACTCAAGTTGAAGGTGGTATCATCTGGCCAAGCCTTAAGGAGAGGGAATAAACACAGTAAAGAAAAAGTATGTTAAAAAAAAGTATGTCCAGATTTGCTGAGCCTCTGCCTAGTTCCCTCCTAAATCAGGAACTGCAGGTGTGCAAAGAAATTCAGATATTTTTAAGGCATAATTAAAATGGAATTCCAGCATCATACTGTCCACAAGTCCTGTCCTGTGCTGCAGCATTACTGGATAGCAACAGAGAAATTTACAGATATCTTTAACCACTGTCTCTCTACAGTGTAAAAGCTACCTCTTAAAACATTAGATAGATAATTCCCAACAATGAGAAAGAGCGAGAGAATCTACTGACATTTAGATTATTGTGTGTGTTCTCCAAGTATGCTGCAGAGCAGTGCCCTCTGGTGCTCAGCACTGAAGTGTTTAAGAAAAGATGGCACTGCAGCTAAATATTGTTTCCTGTCTTAAGACACATCTGTGATAGCTGCTAAACAAAATGTCTTTTTTGGTTCTGCAGTAGGAAGAGTGCAAAAATTCTCCATCAGAACATTTTGAGTTGCTCGGGGTTTTTCTTGTTGGGGGGTTGGTTTCAGGGGGTTTTTTGGTTTTGGTTTTGTTTGTTTTTTTTACTTACAAAAGCTACAAAGAAGAATCAAGAAGCCTCAGAACAGAAAGGGTCTAGACAAAAGATATGAAAACTAATCCTGCTACAACAGGAGAAAGACCAGGAAAAAGAAGCTGTATAGAACAAAAATAAAATAGCCTCCTCTAGCCAAGACAAAACCTGGGTTTAATCAGCAGTAAGAGACAAACTACCTAGATTCAGAACACTGAGTATATAAATGAAGGCAAATTTGTGAATTGTTCCTAACCAGCATTCTTTGTTTCAACTCTAACCTGTTTCCCTTGCTTCATTCCAGGAGCCACACCTACATATGCCTTCAGTCTGCCAGCCTTCCTCACAACAAAACTGCACTGTTGTGCGCCCCTTTGATAGCATATGAAACCTGATTTCTCAGAGCAGCACATACATCTCAAAATAACAACTTCAGCAAGCTGTTCCCTCCCACTATTCAGTAGCTGCACTGAACATGTGATGGCACCCAGAATTCAAGACAACTACTAGCAGAACTTGTATCAGACAATACAAGACAGCACCATATTATCTTACTTCCGTACTTGAAGTAGCAACTTGCATTTATTTTTTTAACAAGCCATTCTCAAAAGCTATTGCAGGAGTCAGAAAGCACTGCTAAACGTTCTACTGTGCGCACTTGTGTACAATTTAACTACGTATTTCTTGACTTTGTGCAGTTTAAAAGTGTAGGTCACACTCCATATTTTGTGGGGCAGGATGCACTATTGGGAAGCTTTTACTGAATTAGTAATTTATTTACTTATTTAAGTATTTTAGTTATATCCTCAAAATTATCATAAGCACAAATTCACATCTGAAACTGTTAACATCCATGCTTTCATACCATGCAAACAGACTGTTCAAATTGTGCCACTGATCTGAAAAAAACCACAGCATGCCATACCAGTTTTTGAAAACTCAGCTAAGTCAGCCAGTACACTGATAGATACTTATCTATTCTATAGAGAAACTATCAAGACAGAATATCTGGTGTTGCCAAAGGCCCAAATGTTGGCCTGCACCATTACCTGCTGCAGGAAGAGGATAGCATAGCCCATCATGGCTGGGTGGTAGACGATGTTAAAACTGTTTTTGAATTCCTGCACCGTGGTTTTCTTCAGCAGCTCATCGTCCATACGAAGACCTTGAGGGTGAGTGTCCTTTTGGAATATACTAGATGTCCACAGACAACCCACCATAGCTATTAGGTACTGGTTGTACTCTTGGTATGTCTGGCTACTGAACTTGAATTGCAGTATTTTCTGAGGGACAAGAAAAAAAATCAATAAATAGCATCATCAAAGCCGTTGTGTGCTCCCCCTAGTCCTTAAAAGAACACCATCAGAGCACCTCCCCTCCATTCAATCCAACACCTTGCTAAGGTCTGTTCTAGCACATAGCAGATTTGTCCGCGATACCTTTTTGCTCAGATCATTTTCTTTTGCAGCCATCAAGTTGGTTCGATACCTGAAAGAAAAAAACAAACAAAAGAGAAAGTTAGGTGCCTGTAAAATTTTTACTTACTGCCAGTGTCGAAAAAGCTGGAGGAATGTATCAAGAAAGCTTATTTCCTCCACAAGAGAGATCAGACTTTACTGATAAAAAAAGAGACACATGAAAAAGAATTGAAAGGGACTTTAGCACTTGGCATAGACCCACCCTTTCCAGGCAGAGTAAGAAGACATCCAATAATATTCATCTCTTAAATGATTAAGACATGACAAGTTTGCCTGGGACAGTCACCTTCATAAAGGCAATATGTAAGAAGAAAAATGCAGTATATTTTTAAGAAGGGAGACTTTCATTCACCAGGCAGAGAAACAGAGGCCACTGGAAGTAATGTAACTTGACAGTTGTTCTATATAATAAGCACTAGCTCCTCTTATTTCCCAGAGACCATCCTGTCATGTTAATTACCCTGCAGACTCCTTAGATAAAAAGCCACAGGGCAAGCCCTGTGCCAGCTGTCAGCAATTGGCTACTCTTCTTAGATGCAACCACTGGAAGTAACAAGGTCAAGAGCAGCAGCCATCTTGGTAGATCCTGCAGAAAGCTAAACAGTGATGTCTTCAGACCTGCAGGCAACATGAGGCAGACTGACATTCCAACAGAGTTTGGAGATGGCAGAAGTTCTTTCTACTCAGCACATTACAGAATCTGTAAGGAAAGCTCAAGTCTAGTGGTCAAAGCATAGGAGTGAGAAGTTGTATAGTTATCTAGTGATTCCAGTTGGTTGACTTAAGTTTTCTCAAAACAATATGGGAACGCTTTCCTTCACATATCAAAGATATGGAAATAATACTAGGAAAGGGATCAGAATCCTGCTCTTTTGGATAACTGACTGAAAAAAACAGAGTAGGAACTACAGCTATAAAATCTTGTATCATGAAAGCTGAGCACAACTGGAACTTTCACCTTTGCCTTGCATGGTAAGAAAAGGTAGATTTCAGACTGTACACCAAAGTAATTTCATTTCCAAAAGACCGAAAGAGAAGACAAGGCATCCCTACAGCCCACACCATTTGTAGTACCTGTACATAATGTAGCAGAGCTGATTCAAGCTGACAGAATCCATGCTAAGAAGCGCTGGGTAGAAAACTCCAGCAGGAGGCATTATCAACAAAGGCATATTGTACTTCAGATACATGTCACACACCTGCAGGAATGAAGCAAATCCAGGCAGATTATCACTGCCATTAGCAAACCCCAAAGCATCTAAGAGCAAAAGATAGCATGACACTGCATTCCAGGCAGCTCCATCAATTTCACCCAGGAGGGAAGTCTTAGAGTGAAGCAATTCCATTTCTTTCCTTCTCAGTATGAGACATGTTCATTAGTTCATATCTCAGTCTGATTCAGCCATTTAGGTGTAGCATATGTTTTGACATGGTTACTTGCTGAGTCAAATCTACCCAGATTCCTGTAAAAAAGCAGCAGCCATTTTTTTTCTAATCTTTTAGATCATTCCAACATACATAGGCTGAGATTGCACTAGACCTTACTTTGTTCTCAGCCTGGCTTGCTGATAACAGCAAGCCAAACAGACCATACATCTCATCCAATTGGGAAATGAAATCTTTCTATTTGACCTTGCTGGAATTGCAAGAACACACAATAAAGCTTCGCTCTAAGAAAAGATGATGCCGCCATAAACCATGGGTTTATTATCAGACTCATGTTTAGAATTAAATTCAGATTGAGTTTCAAGTAAAAAAGACAATTTAAAATTTCTGCAGATTTAACAAGATCTTCACCTATAATGATAGTCTTAAAAAGTATAGATAAATAATTGAAAGCAATATTGCTGTAACTTAACATATTACTGTCCTCTGTAGCTTAGCCTTAGTAATTATTCCCAAAGGTATGCTCTTCAGGAAGGTATGCATCATTCTCAGAAGAGTAATGGTCTAAGAATATGCATATCTAGTTACTACAGCTCAGACAATTAAACTATGACAGGCCGCCATTCCACAGAAGGATACTCTATACATTTTTTTTAAATTAGTCATAACGATTGTTTTAGGACTCCTTCCCCTAATCTCATAACAGACTTTTCACTAAAGATTCTTTGCCAGAACTTCACCTTTTCTCTTGCCCTCAGTACAGCTATACCATGTAAGGTATAGGCAGATATTTGTATGTAACTGAATTACTGGTATTTCAGAAATCTAGACTCTTCACTTAATATCTCAACTGCATGATTTTAGACATCTCTATAGAGTTCTGAATACATAAGCAAAACTTCAAGAAAAAATTCAAATCCTAGTTGTCTGCTAGAGCACCAATAATCATATATTGAAGGGTACATGACTGTATATTCTCATAAAATGCACATTTAGTTATTTTAAACACACTGTCTTATGCAAATGTTGCCCATTAGTTTTATGCATTTTTAATGGCCATTTTAGTTACAGGTAGATCCCAGAACTGTCATTGTTTTTTCAACCCTTCACAATTTTATTCAAGTTGTAGGAGCAACAATGGTATGGCTGGAGCTCACGTGGCAGTAAGTGCATCTATAGAGGGTACATGAGAAAACTACAGAATAGGCTTAAGCCTATTTGATGCTGCTTTAATTTGTCTACAGGACAAACTGGGGACAATCTGCTACAGGACAAACTGGGGAAAAAACTTCCATTTTTAAGGGAACATTTAAGGAAAAAATCAGGATATGTTGTTTGAAATTGAACTGAACATCGTTCTTTTCTACATATTAGCATTAAAAAAGCATGTTACACCATATTGCTACTTCCTCTTCCCCAGTTCACCTCTGACTTAAGAGCAACCACTTTCTAGCAGCGTATTTAGTTCTGCCTACAGATGCAATAGCAGCAGCTGTCACCTGTAGATATACCACGTATTTGGAACATTCTTGGATTTAATCACAAAGTTCCGTGATTAGACCTGAAAGATCTGAAAAATCACTATAATGAGGAAAATGTTTTCATGCTGTAGCTTAAAAATTGCAAACAGCCTTAAAGTATTGATATTTTGAAAGCTAAAATGGGATACATACAGTCTCATAGAAATCCAAGATGAAGTACAGCAAGAAAGTAGGATTGTTTTCCAGACGCAATGCAACAGTAGAGAGCCATCCAACAAAGTGGACCAGTTCAGCCACCATGTTCACTAGTCCAGAAAGGGTGGTATTTCTGCAGCAACAACATATTGCAGCATTAGTATACACATCTCTTTGCAAATGGTAAAAAGGAAAAGTGGTAAAAAGCATATTGAAGTTTATCCTTCGGCCCCACCAAGCATTCAGTAACATGCATTTGTTCTTCAATAAACATAGTAACATATTGTGACCAACATTATTACAACATGACCCAGCTGTCAGTGTTACAAGGACTTTTGACTTCTGGACAATTCAATTTTCAGTGTCAACAGAAATACTTTTAAAGAAAGAGAAAGAACAGGATTGACAAGGTAGCTTACAATATAGCAGAAACATTACAACATTATTAACCTAGTCAGTCTTTATGCTAGGTAATAGGGCTAGAATAGATATCTAAATACACTAGTGAACAACACACAGAACACTGTATTGCGTTTATTTCAGACAAACTTACAAAGAATGAACTTGAGAGTCAGACTCTGAATCCAGATTAATCATATGCCAATTCAATGAGTTCTGCAACAGCTCTTTCATGCTCTCAAGAACACTGCACTGTAAGAGGCAAAAAGAAAACAGGTTGATGACAATTTACGTAAGTGAATAATACTAAACAAAAAATGCCATGAGAATTGACATATACAAAAGATATAAAGTTTCTCAGGACCATAAAGACCAGCAAGATAATTGCATGTCATCTTGAAGTGAATATATGCGTTACATGGCTTTTCCTGGAGAATGCGAGTTTCAAATACAGAGTTAAAATTGCAATAAAACAAACCAAACTTTGCACCTTTGTCCTTTGCACTATTGGTTCTTTTTCTTTTCAGTGTCCTAGCTTAATTCCAGTCAAAAAAGAAAATATCTTTCAGACACTCAAATTCCGAAAGAAGTGACATTGTAAATATATACATGTTGTATATATTTATATTCCCAAAGAAGTTACATTGTAAATATATATTTACCCTCCTTTGGGCACAGATTTCCCCAAAAGAAGTCCCCTATACAATCCCTCAGACTGCTACACCTGACAAGTGCAGATAGCAATATCAACTAGAAGTGAACAGCCACTGTACTCACTTAAATTACCTTAAAGTAAAGGGACGATGTCAAAAAGAGCTGTGCCAGGGGATCATAGAGATGCAACTTCATTTCTGAAACAAATGAGAAAGCAGCATGATACCTGTGCACACATTCTGTCCCGCCTCACCTAAAGGATCTGCAACACATACCAGAGAAGCTGCTGAGGGGGATCCAACTCACAAGTCTGAGGATTTGTGATCGGCAGCAGTAGCCATCCCAGAGAGGAAGGCTCTTATACAGGAACTCTTCGCAGGAAGAAAATCCCTCCTACAAAGCAGAAGATGAACATTTAAAAACTCATCTCATATGCCTGCACTTTGCCATGCTCACCTCATCCTGGAGACAAATCATTCTCAATATCATTCTCAAATTATCTTTCCTGCAGAAAACAAGGCCAGCTCCAGAATATTGACCTGCTATAGGAATGTGTATTTTTATTACTTGAGACACTCATCTCCCAGAGATACTACAGAAAACAGGTAAGTCCCAAAAGTACTTTTAAGGAAAGACTTAATGAAACCCTTGGCTTCCACAACACAGGCACTTACCTGCAAAAAACACTCTGCCTTGTAGACAGTTTCCAGAAAGTTCTTGAATTCTTCTTCATATTGGTTATTATCAGCCACACACCAGGTGCATTCTAAACAAGAGACAATACTGTATTTGAATACGAGCACAGAAAAAACAAGCACAGACACAAAATTCAGTTCTCATCCAGTAGCTGTTTTAACACTACGTGATTATCACTATAAATCTGAATAGCAAAGTACCATTATTGAAAGGTGAAAAGCCTCAGACATCCTTTACTTCCCTACCATGCAAGGTAATACTAAGCTCCTACCTTCCTGAAGAGTCTGCCCCATCCAATAGTAGAGTCTCAGGTGAATAGCTTCATCTCTGATGCAATTCATGTAGTGAAGCAATAAAGGGTTTCTTAGCACTGAACCCATCTGTGAGGGAAACTGCAAGAGAAATTAAGAAAAAAAGTTATTCAGTATTTACATCAGCAAATTGCCAGAGAAACTTATTCTATCAGAGTTGTCTAATCCTTTTACTGGTAACAAGCCCGTCTCCAGGACTTGTTAATCACCCTCAGGTAGGACTAGATGCTCTGTCAGAACTAGGTAGCCCACACACTATTCGTGTATAAACACGGCACAGAGGAATACCCTTTGATCTCTCAAAACATTCAGTGAGCTTACCAAGACCTTCCTGAAACTCACCTCTAGACGGTGGATATTTTGTAGGAGCTGAGAAAAGGTCTGCAGTTGCTCCACTGGAAAAGACTCATTTGTACTATACAAATCAACACAGTTCTTTTCCCTGTCCTCTTCTAAATTATTTTTGTTTGTACTGCTTACAGGTATAATCAACTGGGTATTCCATTTCTGTAGAAAAGAAACACAAACAAATAGCAATGACTTGGTTTCCAATGCAGTCAAGTGCACTTGTGACTAGTGTTCCCATAAAGACCCTGTTTTGCAAAATAGGTATCCAGGCTTTCATTGTAATGGAATGTTGTGTTTCTATATAGCTACTCCACCCTTCCCCAGTGCTGAAATAAAGCCTGACTGCCATTTTTTGCCAATATTTATAATGAAAACAGCTGCTTGGTACCTTCCGGGATCTACCTTAGGCCCATAACCTACCCTTTTTCGTGACTGAGGTTGAGCTGTGCCTAAAAACAGTGGCAGGGACACTGGATAGTTTTCCTGGTTTCTTCGCCTTACTGTGTTGATTGCTGCTTTCCATGGGCCCCCTGAATTCTTGAAGTAAGTCTGAAAACATAAATCAAACTTCTATGCAAGAAGCCAAACTAAGACAAAGCAACAGAAAGATCAGTTTCTATTCTGATAAACGTCACCACAGTAATAACATATGCACTCAACTCTGCTTGACAGACCAAGAATTGAGGTTTTCACAGCACAGAACCCTCATCGTTCCTCAGTTCCATTATCTTTTGGCCATGATCAACAGTTATGCTTTTATTTCCTTCTGAAATGATGTCCTCTTTTTCAGAAGAGATCTCCAATGCTTCTGATTTATAAGCCTCATTTAGATCAGTCATCAATTCATAGTGTAAATCTCAAGTATACATAAAAATAATTCATAACCAAGGTATGCTTATGCAAGTTACTAGGAAAGCTTCCCGAATTCAGCATCAGTGATATCGCCAAACAGGACAACTCAATGAGTAATCGAATTCTCAAATTAATGGAGATACTACAGCTAAAAAGAAAACTGGAAAAAAGAACCCAACACCTTTTCTGCACAAAACTTATGTTTTGTCACTTCAATTGCAACCAGTCTTTAAATCCTAATCAAGTGACAAACATCACAAAAGACTTCAGACTGGTTTGGTCCTAGGTAATCAAGCTTTTATTATACAAGTTAACACAGTGTGTTCATACAAACAGTTGAAGATTAATTTGGGGTTTAGTTGCTAGATATTTACTTCCCTGCATGCCCAAAAATGTAAATTCTCCAACACATAACTGCAACACAATGCAAAGTATACATTTATAGAGCAACATAAGTACACAAGCAGATTGAAATAAAATAATTTTTCTTTTATAGAAACTCAACTTGCCTACATATAAATGTCTCTTTTGAAAAAAAAAAAAACACCAACCAACCAAACCTTAAGTCTATCCCACTGGAGCACCAAAAGAAAACTTGCTCCAGATTTTAGGTCTCACCTGCTGCTATTTTCTGTTATATATTCAGTTTCTGCTACCTATATTCTACTTGGTCAAAGGGCTAAGCATACACATAAGCCTCTCTAAAAGTAGAGTCATATTTTTTGCTGTTACCTTGAGGCACTGACAAATCAGTTTACTGCATTTTTCCCCACTTTTTTTTCTCTTCCCTATGGCATAGACTTTCTAAGTGGGAAGTTACTTATTGACTTCCACTGTTATTCGTACTTGAGAAATCTGGTCAGCAATTTGGACAATTCCTTGTATAAATAAGACAGTTTGTTTCCTGAAGAACTTGAGTTAAACAAGTCAAAACCAGCAAGAACACCAAAAGAAGGATTAAAGTAATCCTTATAAGGATAAAGGTAGATGCCATTCCATTCCAAATCATCTCGTTGTGCTGAAGAGGAAACAAAATGTAAGGCAAGGAATCCTCATCTAAATCTGATTTTACTCAGTGAAAAGAAGAAATAGAATTAATCTTCACCACTACATCATGCTATAGCTTAAATAGAAAGCTTGGTACAAATACTATTGTAAGTACTGGTTCCAAATAGATTAAATGTAATTCCTTACCTTTGTTTTCCCAGGAAGGGTTATGGTCACCAGTTCAGGACAGAAGAGTTTGTAAAGTGATAGCAGAGCCTGCAGATGAGACTGCATTCCCTGTCAAATACCAGAACAAGAGGAAAAAGATGTGCTGTATGTTTTCAATATAGAAACCGAATACTGTGTTCTAGAAGCAAAAAAGGATTACTAAAAGCTTCCTAAAGCTACATGTCAGCAAGTAACCATAGATGGACAACTGAAAATTAAAGGAAGAACATAAACTCTGTCAATGAAATACAATAGGAAGGGGATTGAAGAAGGAACTTACTGTAGTCATAACACTAGTAAAAAGGAATTTAACAATCAAAACTATGAAAAATAGCGTCTTCTGCTGTCTAGATCCTCCAAAACCAAGTTATAGCTACATTTTTTCTTACAAAAAAGGGAGTAAGATCTTCTACAATCTTACATTTCTCAGTCATTTTTCATACCACTTTAAAAAAGATGAATAGAAAATTAAAGATAGCAATAGATAAATGAAGGTGCCCCTTGCTTAAGAGATTTTACCAAATCTAGCCACAAAACATATAGCTTTGTGCACGTGCTCACAAAACACAAATGAAAATTAGGGATGCACATGCAAGACAGACAAGGCCTGATGCTACAAAAACTACAACCTACAAGTCTAGCCCTGTCCTGAGACACTAGCCTCTCTTTTTCATCCTGTAAGGACGTTAGTCTCACAAAGTGCATTATTAACCACAGTTCAAACTCTACAAGATTTGAAATAAACTCACCATTTTCGCTTGGAGGTCAAGCAGTCTCCTAATTCGAAAAGGTTTGACTGGAAATACCAGCAAGAACATAATGGATTTTAAAACCACTGTATCAGACATTTAAGCAAAAATGCAGTATCACATTTGTTAATAGAAAGTCATGGCAAAGGAAGCAGAACCAGTGTTATTTCTAAGCTAATAGACAGGTTTCCAACTCATAAAGCGTTACACAAATTGGGCTGAACTATCACTCATACTTTCTTGCCTTAAAAGCAATATATTGGCTAGTCATTGTTATTAGCTCCGTTGGAAGAAAAGGCATTGCCAGCAAACAGAATAAGAAATAAAGTGGTATTCCATTGCATACAATTGGATGGACTCACCACTTTCTTTCCTGGTCAGCAGGTAGAGCATGTGGCAGACATAGGGACACTGCAAAGAGAAGGCAGCAATGAATTATCCTGCTGTTGCAGACTGCTAACAATGATACACTAAAAGCAACATACAGGCTTTAGAAGTCAAGCGTGTTTCATTCAGTTGGCTGCCTGAAGTCAACACTGCATCCCCACTGTGGCAGAGCATACCTTATTTCCCTTAGGAAGTAGCATGTTTTTTTACATGTCACATCTGTCAATTTTATTTAGAAACATTACCTGCACTATGAGCAGTCCCTATACTAATTAAGCTATTCAGTGAGCTTGGGTCTTGTTTTTTGGAACATGGTCTAGATATTCCAGGAGTCAGCAGTGAAAGTACAATTACCTTTTCAAAAAGAAAGGCACCTCTGAATCAAAATAACTTATTACAACTTCTAACTACAGTTGAGGCTTTAAGGGTCTTAAATTAGTTTCACACCAACTCTGCTGCACTTTTGAATTGGCTCATCATGCCTGAAAATGCTACTTTAAACAGCAAGGACTTAAATCCAGTTTTATGAAAAGATTATAACTAATGTTAACCTAAAACCACTAAAAACTTTGCAAGAAATTTAACTCAGAACTTTGGGAACTTTAAAAGTCTTAAGCACAAAATATCCTAAACTGAAAGAATATTAACAATTTCATACATAACATGACTGCCAAGATCATCTTAATATGAACTGAATCCAAACACTTCAGTATTCCAGCATCCAGATTTTACAGTTGCCATATAGCAGAAATCTCCTGATTGCTTGTTCTCATTCAAGCTACATTTCAAATCAATTAAATAGAATAGCATTTAGACTTTCTCACCTTTAAATAAACATTGCTCTAAAAGTTTTTTTCTTTTTGCCCAAGTTACACAAGTCATTTTCTCCCCAGGAGCGGGAGACTTCACCTGCTGAAGCCTGACATCAAAGGCAATCCTAGAGACTAGTTACTCTTGGGAATTTAGACAGAATATACTGTCACTCTGTGATGCAGAATAGCAATTCTTGGAAACATTTTTAAACAACCAGACCACAGCATTGAAACTAAAATAATCCTACAGTATTTCCCTGTTTCTGAATCTAAATTACCCAGTAATCTTCAAATGCAAAATGTAAAAAAGAAAATAAATACCAGCCATCAGAACATGGTCTCTAACGAACACCTCTTCCAGACTAATTCTAACAATATGCATACTACTAGTGAACATTTAAGTTTATTTTGTCAATTACATATATTCTTCAGCTCTCCTTACCATCTTCTCATTTTGCAGGAAGGAAAAGAAGAAACCATAGAGGGCATGAAGTTGTTCCTTATGATCAATGAAGTCAAACACTGTGATCAGCCATCTTAAAAAAAGCAACTGCAGATACGAAAAAAGCCATACTACATTAAATGATGGGCTAAAGCAAGACAGACCAGTCACTAGCTAATTTAAGAGACACATGTATCATTAAGGATATATACCACTCTCAAGGACAACCAGATAGCTATAGATGAACCATACAGAACAATTCATATGTGGAAGAAAGCCTGCCAAGAGCACCAACTGTCATACCAGAATGGAAAAAAAAAGCTCAGTTCTGAGTATGTCCTAACCCTCAGATATGATCTGAGGGCCCCTCACTACAAGAAAGATATTGAGATGCTGCAGAACGGCCAAAGAAGGGCAACACAGCTGGTGAAGGGTCTAGAGCACGAGTCTTATGAGTGACTGGGTGAAGTGAAGTTGTTTAACCTGGAGAAAAGGAGGCTGAGGGTGACCTTATCACTCTCCAGAACTACCTGAAAGGAGGTTGTAGCAAGGTGGGTGTCAGTCTTTTCTCCCAAGTAACAAGTGATAGAACAAGAGGAAATGGCCTCAAGTTGCGCTACAGCAGTTTGGATATTAGGAAAAATTTCTCCCCTCAAAGGGGTTATCAAGCCCTGGAACAGGCTGCCCAGGGTAGTGGTTGAGTCACAATCCCTGGGGGTATTTGAAAGACGTGCAGATGTGGCACTTAGGGACATGGTTTAGTGGTGGGCTTGGCAGTGTTAGGATTATGGTTGGACTCAATCTTAAAGGTCTTTTCCAACCTAAACGATTCTATGATGTAAACCTTTGTGCAGACTACACAAAGATAAAAAAGACTGGTTTGTTAACATTCAGTCGTGTTGCCACAGCCAACGTATGCAGAACCTAAGGGATACCTTGCTGAAGTTATCCCTATGCAGCTATGTGAGACTGAAGCTATACACATAGCTGAAGTATTTCATAGAAATGTGGGTGGAGAAACCATTCCTAAGGAATTCAGAGATACAAGACAAGCAGAAACTGCAAATTCCCACTCACACTTCAAAAGTGTTCCTCGGTTCCCACTGCTGTTCCAGCAATGAGTGTCTCTGTCAATCTTTCTAAATGACAGTATCTTATGTATGAACTTGTACATTAAAATCTCAGGATTTTTGCTTCCTGAAAATAATCTATCCTCATCATTCCTGTCCAGAAGCAATAACTACTGTAAGCATTTACAAAGTTACCTGGATGTTGCCTGAGCATTTGCTGACACAGAGCCAAGATACAGCTGAAACAACAGAATTTTCTGGTATTACTGAGGCTGGAACCAGGCTCTTCAGTAAACGAGTATTCACTGTATCAGCTGGAAAAAAAAAATCAAAATAAGATGGTGCTCATGTACCCGGTTCATATGGTTTTGCTGCTTAGGTTAAAATTCCCCCTGGACAAGATTATTCAGAGCTTCACTGCTTAAAGTAACAGTGCACAAGAATCTAGTAGGGACTAAGATATACCTCAAAGAATTATGAGAAATATTTATTTCCAGTTTGAAGAAAAAAAAGGAATATCAAATATTTCAGTATCGAAATAGCCTTTAGACTCTTGGCAAGACAACCAAAAATAACATGAATTTCTGTTAACATTACATAACCAATTCCTTCAGCAAAAGAGTATACAACTGTCAGCCAAACATTCACAAGTTAGTGTTCTGGAGCTAAGTCAGTAATTTTAAATGAAGAAAAGCACTAAACTACTTGCATAATGTGGAAAGAATCCTGTGTGTTCCTCTTGGGTTGGAGGGAGGGGAAAGTTTAGGGATTTTTTTCATTGAATATTTTGTTATTTAGAAGTATAAAAGGTGGCCACCATTTCTAAGAAAGCAGCATGAGGGTTGCAGTGACAGTGCTGAATTGATTGTTAGGATGATGTTTTAATTTTAGCAAGTTTCACTAATACAACTATGTCACTTTGTTCAATTATTTTGATCTTGGGGAAAAGAAACCTCCACAAACAGTTACAACAAGGAAAAGACACAATGGTTGCTAAGGACACACTTTAAGCCTTTCAGAGACCTGCAATCATGAATGAAGGAAATAAGCTTTGCTAAAGCAGGTGCCCCCAGAGCAGGGTGCACATGAATCCAGGCGGATTTTTAATTTCTCCAGAGAAGGAGACTCCACAACCTCCCTGGGCAGCCTGTTCCAGTGCTCTGTTACCCTCATAGTAAAGAAATTCTTCCTCATGTTCAGTCACAATAAACACATTATCTCAAGCAGGTTTGATTAGAGGGGAAAGAGATCTCCACAGAAGACACACTAGCAGTATATAAACATTTTACCATGTTTGCCACTGAGTGCCACATTTAGCAATACATCAAATGCTTCAGGGGGTAACCCTCTTTGCAGGGAAATGCGTTCCAGAGTAGTCAAGTGTTTCTGCAGAACACTGTTCTTTTTCAGTGAAACACGCTCTTGAACTAGGAAAAAAAAAAAAAGACAAACACAAGGATGAAACAACTTCTGAACTGGAAATGAACTATTTTAAACTGCTCTGAATTGTCCCTACATATAGTCCTTTTTGTTGGGTTCTTTACGTAGTAACAGAAAGGGGGGAATCTTTTAAGACATTAAAGAAATATTACAAAGCTCATGCATCAAAGAAAGAAAACAGCAGGTAAAATTAGATATTTTTTCTTATTATTATTAAGAACTGAGTCGTCATCTTTTCAATCGTAGGTAGCTAACCTTGAAACTGTGCTTACCTTTCTCAAAGTAGCTCAAAGCTTGCTCAAGGGAGTCTTGCTTGCTGTTATTTTTCTCATCATTTGGAGATTGACGGTTCTGGACATTTTTTTCGGAGACAATTCTCCCTCCTTTTTGCCATGCAGAGAGATCAGTTTGATTTTTATGGTGAAATTGCAAAGGCTGCTTTGGGGTCTTATAACTATGTCTTCGCTGCATCTTTTCAAACTTCAGCTGAGACTGGAGAATTTTACTCATCTGTCATGTGGGTTGCCATCCTTCATTACAAAGAGGCAAAAAAATAGATCAACCCCCAACAGTTGGAGAACATTAGAGGGACGGTTCCCTGCAAGAAAATAAAATTTTATCTTCCTGACAAACATATTATAGAGGGATCCTGCATAACACAACACAGTAACTTCAGAGGAAATCCTTTAGAGCTGTCTGCCCCCAAAAAGATCAGACAATACACTCAGAAGATGTACAGACAACAGCATATCAAAACTCCATTCTTTCTTTCATTAAAAAAACAGGAGAAAAGATTCACAAGCAAAAATTAACACAAACAAAAAATTAACACAATTTAAAAGTTATCTGACAAAATTTTACATACTATTTTGATCCAAAAAGTAACATAACCAGAAAGTTAGCAAAACACAATCAACAATTTTCTTCTGAGTTTATTTTGTGTGTTATAAGTTTCATCACTTTTATTGTGTATGCCAATGTCATCAGTCAACAGCTCATGGTTTTCTGCAAGGTAATGCACAGATTTTAGAGGATCATAACACTTATCTTCCTATTTTAGAAAAATTAGATTATTCTGCAGCCTTTCTACCTAGCAGCTAGAATTGAAAAAAATAGGAAATTTTGGTAAATTTCCAAGTGAAGCACAAGAGCTACAAACACTGCAAAACTGCCTAGCTCTGGGCGAAATACAATTGTGAAAAGTGTCATTTTCTCCTCAGTATGCTGGGGAGATCAACCTTTTACCCACAAAAAGCAAAATTTTGCTACAATTTCCTGGATTTGTTAGGGTGTGCATCCATTTTCCTAGATTGCTGGAGCCTATCTTTTGCTTCCCAGCTTTCCTGACACAATAAATCAGAATGACTTTCAATTCATACTTCCTCTTCAGCTCTCACTTCCTTAAGATGTTAGAACCATCTTTATTTTCCTATAGGTTTGTTCGTCACTAGCTTCCCTGTACAGCATGCCAAGAACAAATCCCTGGCTAGCTATGTCAATACATCCTCTGAAGCACACACTGATATATACACACAGGACATTCACATTTAGACATGAAATCTACTGACTTCAGGTGAAATGTACCCCCTCAGTATTAAAGGGCAACACTAAGTGCATGAGAACTATGAAGATGCTTTGCATGATGGTGACTAACAATAACTGAGGTGCTTCAAAACAGTGAAAATTCCTGATAGCGACTATACTATGGTTAGATTGACATGAACTGGACTTACATGTAAGAGTTGCAGAAAACCCCAAATGCTCTGGAATCTTGCTTGTTACAGGTTGAATCACCTGAGCACACTGTAAGTGTTTCAGAAAGCAGATCAAGCTAACAGACCTTGGTTACCACAGACTGGAGTACAACAGATTTTCAGATTTTTCACAGATTCCTTAGCACCTGGTCTACCTGCTTTTTTTCTTTTGTCTTGCAGGAGTTCTACCAGAAAGGTTGGGTGGGTAAGAGAGCGCCATCAGGCCTTAAAGTAGAACTAAGACAGGCTGGAACGCCAGTTACTAACAGCCAGCCCACCACTGCACAGCTCGTCAGCACTGCACACTTCCACACGGGTACTTGGCGCGAACACCTCCTCCTCCCCAGCCGACTCACGCACACCCTTCTCCCTCCAACTCCCACCCGCGGCTCCCCCCAGACACCCCCGCAGAGCCCTCAGTGATGCTCTGGCCGCCGGAGGCCGGGAGCGGCCCTGGGGGAACTGAGGGAGCCGAAGCCCTGCCGGCCCAGCCTCCCCGCCGCGCTCACGCACACCAGCTCCAGGGCCCGCCGCCGCGGGAGAGAAGCCGCCGCGGGAGAGAAGCCGCCGCAGAACCTACTGCTATGACTACGGCCCCCACCACAGTTACCTCTCACCAGCTCTGGCTCCAACGGCCCCACAGTTCAAACCGCCGCGCCACAGCCCGCGCATGTGCACTGCCCGCCACGCAAAGTCACGACCGCTGATAGGCGCACCGCCTCCTCCGCCTCCTGTGCATGCGGAGCGCCGCGAGCTGCGGCTGGGAACAGCGGCGCTTCCGCCCCGGCCGTTTTGAGCATGCGCAGTGGCCTCGGTATGTGATCGGAGGGTCTGTGCTGCAGGCGGGAGGAGGTGCAGCTTAGGCCGCTGTGGGGGATGGGACCTGAAAGGCTGGAAATGGAGCAGGGTCGGTGACACACAGTGGTCGGTCCTTTTCGTGGCTCTCAACGGGCAGGTCGAGGTGCGCGGGCAGGTCGAGGTGCGCAGGCAGGTCCTGCGGTGCCGCAGGCGGCTGGGCGCTGTTGGTGAGCCTTCGGGTAGGCCGCGAGTAGGCCCGGCGCGCTGCGGGCACCTCTCCCCAGCTCAGCAGCTGCTGCAGCAGGGAGAACAGTGGCGCGGCAAGGTGCCTGCTATGGCAGCAGTTGGGTGAGACTGGCAGGAATTAAATTATGGGCTTGGACACAAGAAAGAAGAGTGCGGGGGTGGAGGGGAGATAGAGTAAATTAGCATCGTGGTCATCAGTTCTTTGCACCTTATCACCTCTAGCAAGCAAAGATGAGTGGTATCTTCCAAAAGTAGTTGGCTAGTGCTGAGGGGCAATGATGGAGGTCACCCCAATATAGATAAATACAGAAGTCGTGTTACTGGACTCCATGAAGAGTCTTGTTTTCCTCTGTAATAAAGAACATGTAGCCACTATATGGATCAGTAATTCAGACTGCTGCAAACGTGAACAGAATTCACTTACAGTCTTTTTGCAGGGCTAAGCTTTACTATGCAGAATATTTTACATTTATTATTATGGCATCTACACAGGTTTTGGTGAAGAACATTATAAAAGATAAAATGCTTGTTTTCAAAAGTTTGCTGAGATAGATGCAGGTGTGAGGAGCCCCTGGCAAAAAGGTTGCTTCAATTCAGTTGTGAGTACTTTGTGTAGGAATACACATGATGATGTGGTTTTGAGTTGGTGGTATTTTTACTTGGCTTTTAACTAAAAGGTGATTAATGACTCCAGTGAGGGCATGGCAGATGAAATGTCTTCCAGGAAGTAAAGCAAATTCTATATGCATTTGGCATGATCTTGAGGTGGTCTAAGAGATTAACAGAGGTGGCCTGTTGGTAGTTTCCTTTGTTCAGGGTGCACATCTGAGAAGAGACAGTCACTCTTTGGGGCTCTAGGAGGAGGATTTTTCACCATACATATGTTTGGGACTACATCTGTTTCAGCAGCAAACGACATAAGAAGAAAACTGGATATACTGCATATGAACATCCATCATCAATTTCTGTAGAGATCTCATTTTCCCCGAGTTCTAATATCTTTTCTTACTGCCACATTGTACTGAAGCAGAAATGTATCTAAGACTCTTTCATGAAAATGGTCAAAGGTCTCTTTTAAATGCCGGTGGTTATTAATATATAGCCCAGTAGTGTTCAGATGGCTTCCATCCTGCATCACCTTGTCTTTCTCTGAAATTCCCCTGACATGATTCTGCCCATTTTAGGTGCAGTGTTTGAGCACAGGAAAAATATTTTCAGATCTGTCTCTCAAAAAAGAAACTGGTTTCTGTCAAGACATTTTTCTCCAAATTTCAAAAAGTTTATTTTCATGAATAGTTAAGAAAACAAGGAAAAACTGGAAACAGACAAACGTCAAGAAAAACAAACTCGGAGGTAATACATGCTTCTTACGACACTCTTTAAGATTTCAGATATAACACACAGGGATTCAGGCTCTGGTGACAGGACCTGCCCCAGCTCACCAAAGCTGTACGTGGCATGAACAATGAGGTACCTGGAAAAAGTTCAGACCCTCATCTATCAGCAATAACCAACAATTCTATAAAGTTGCATTAGTTGTGGAAAAACTGATTTTTTTTCTTGCAAGGAAATAGGGAGCATGACGCTATTTGCCAGCAGCGAACAAATATTTTTGAGTTCTTTGGGCAGTTCTGCTCCCCATCACCTCACCAGGGATCCTTACTCTCTGCCAAGAGGGCTGAAGAGATGCCATTGCCTCAGTGAAGCAGGCAAAAAATTACTGTTATCAGGCCATTGTCCCAGTTTTAGAGCCTCTGCAAAGTGTGGAAATGGAGGAAGGTGCAAATATTGCATCCCATGTGTTCCCTGGATAACCAGTCCAAAGAAAGGACTGGGCACAGAGGCAGCAAAGCCGAAGGGATCCCTCTCAAACACAACAAACAGCACTTTCATGCTTGGTAGAGTCCTTTCCCCGCTTGACTATGGAAAAGAAAATGTAGCTGTGTGGATGGGGCTGCACCAGCCAGCACAGGGACTTTCTGGGTATGTTCCACTCAGCCACTGTTGCCGAGACTGCCACATAGCAGAAGTGCATCCAGGCTAGTTTTCAACTGCCATGGGGCTCAGGGCTGATGCTGAGGGACTAATCTCCCTACTGCAGCAGTGCTGAGTTAGCATGACAACCTGCCCAAGTCTTTACCCATGCTCTCAGGCTGGTTTTGCAGCTCCTGTTGAGGCCAGTCCTACTCCAGCCAGGCTGCTAACTGCCTCCAAGCTGTCATGGTGAAAGCTAGCTTGTATTTTTCTACATTACATGGCAGCAGCAAAAGCAAGACTACAGTGTAGACATACCATGTGTCTCTCAGACCCCAAGGGCAACTTTATGTAGACAGACAAAAAATATAAATAGGTAAATAAAAAACTAATTTTCTGGGTGATTTTGGAGAGAGCTGCCTCGAGGGTCCGTATTTCTCACACACACTCAACTAGGATACCTTAATTTTGCCTTTCTGAAGAGCTGCTTCATGGATGAGTGGCTGCTCATCCCCATTCACAGATAGGATCTTTTTTTCTGGCGGCTGCTCCTCAGGCTGGCGGGCAATCAGCAGACGACAGGTAAGCAGGATCCCAAAGACTAGGGCATGAGCGTAACGCTTGAGTGGATCCCCTACTAGCTGGTGGAAAAAGAGCACAGCCAGCACAAGAAGGAGGAGGATAAAGTTGGCCACGTCTTTGGGGCGACCAGGCACCAGTGTCATGACAATGCCACACGCCACTTCTACAGCACCAATGCTCTTGCGGAGAAGGATGGAGCTGACTCCCATCTTCTTTAGCATGGGGAGGGCCCGCACGTAGCTTTTGTATGCTCGTTTCTGAAATCAAGCAGTAATAGCATAGAACAACATAATGTGATGAAAGTAAAGGTAAAAGTGACTTCCATTGAAATAGACTGATGTGCAATATGACCTAAAGGTCACTTCAGTCATCACAGACCCCTCGGGCACAATATCCAGTCTGTACCCGTAAAGCTTCTGTTGGAGGGGTATTAACACCATCAACATGCAATTCCCCCTTTCTAAGCTGTTGTTTCCTTGCTGGAAAACAGTTCTGCAACCTAGCTCCCATCTTTGGAGCTAGGACCAGGCCAGGTGTACCTTCTGAAAACTGATGTTACGATTGCTAGAGTTAGTAATGCAGAACCATGTTGTTAAAACAGAAGTACCTCCCTGTAAGAGTAGCTTATCCTTTATAATTAAATAACACACCTAGTCACTGAAAAGCCAAGTTTCAGCAAGTGAAACTTTCTACCTCAAAGCAGCTTACAATATCCCAGTGTTCATGGGCCGTATAATCAAAGCTGAGATTCACCAATCCTATCCTGTGCTTACACACCTTTATGATCCTTTCTTTCCTCAGGTGAAAGCAAACTGACATTTGACATCCTTTGCTCCCTGGTTTATAGCAGTATAAGTTGCAAGACTTGGCCTTATACAGCTGCCTCACTGTTTCAGGGAAGAAACAACCTCTGCACACGTTCAAGTTCTTGCATTTGAACATTACGTGCTCATGGGCTTACTGGTTTTGTTTGGGGTTTTTTTCTTTCTCAATCAAGTATTTCCTTTCTTTTTATTATTTTAATAAAGCTCCTAGTTATTGGAGACACTGAAATTATTTCCACTTACACTTGAGTATACCATCCCTGCAGATATTCTTGCCGTTGCATTCTCTGCTTTCTAATCAGGGAGAGGTAAATGGAAGCTGAATCTCAGGTGCAGAGTTGTTCAGCTCTCACAGGCACTGATCAGACTGTAGATTTAGTTCCATGTGATTTTAGAAACCTGTACTACAGGCACACAGAACTTCACACTTCTCTAAATTTTGCTGCTTCCTTCTAAAAGGACCTGACACTTCACACGTGGTTAAATATATACAGCATTGTCATTTTTGCTACTAAATAATTGAAGATCTCATGACACATTTACTCTAAGTGTATGCATTGTAAGGATACATTTTAAACCTTCAGTGAAAAAAAAAACAAGTATTTTTAAACAGTTGTGAAAAATACAGCTTTATAAAGAAATGTCTAGAGTACTCTGCTATTTTAAGTATTTTAACAGACAAACTAGAGTGTCTGGTTTTTGCTGAATGAAAAACTGCAGTTTGGTGTTGTAGGTAGGTAACAGACATTCTCAGACCAAGAAACCATGTTTATTGATTGGCAATATCAGGTTTTCACTGGCTGTCTCCATTACATGACAGACCACCCTGGTATGCATCTCACCAAGAGCGTGAAAGGCTAATAAGCCATGAACATATTACAGTATGGGCTATTAAGAATGATGGTGCTGTGTAATATCCAAGGGCCTCTGCTTTTTCTTTGTAAAAACAGAGATCATTCCTACCTGTAGGCCTGGCTCTTGGTAAAGCAGAAAGGGACAGAGAAGCGAAATATTTTAGGGAGTGAGGATTTTGCAATGCTTCTAAAGCCTCAGCGCTTTTTTCTGTCCTTTATGTAGCAGAAGCTTAAGAGTTTTGTTTTCTGGGCATTTTATCTCAGTCTCTTTCTCCCGAGTTACTTCTTGGTGGTTCTTCTCTGTGAGATCCCTGTGCTGAGCTGCAGACAAGGCAGTGCGATTCAGATGTTATTTGAGAGTAAAGGAAAAGCAGCTGGGCAGGTGGAGCAGAGGGAGAGAACAGAATGTGCTGGAAACTTCCAGCACTATTTTTTTACGGGCACAAAAATTATACCAATGCTTTTTAGCCACTGCAATAAATATAAGGTGGGGGAGGGCAGGAAGGCAGCATAGCAGGAGAATAAACAAACATCGACAAGGAAGCAAAATGGGGCACCAGTCCCTCGCTGGCAGCTCACAGCTGACAAAGCTCTGCAGCAGGATTGGCTCTGGGCAGAAAGGAGCATAAACAGCTCACCAGTTGAGAAATGCATAGAGTGACTTCTCTCTCCTCTCCTCACCCCATTCATATTAGTCAAGAGGAGGAGAGGGTCATTTCCCATGCTAAAGATAATAATAAAGGTTACTATTAATAATACCTTCTTCTGCCAGCTAACAATCTCAAAGCATTTCACGGTCATGAATTAATCCCTGCTCAGGTCTGGTGAGGTAGAGACAGTCAGGCTCATTATCCTTGCTTTAAAGCACAGAATTTTGAGGATGATCATCTGGCTGCCAAAGCAGGCATCTGCTTTTCCTAATGCCCTAATGCGTCTCGCTCCGTGCTGCCACTGCCATACTCACCATCTCATTGTAGGCATCTCTGCTGAGCCGAGGGGTCAGTTTGATGGTCCCCATGAAGACAAAGAAGAGCCCCAGGGCCACCGAGAGGGCGATGATGGTGATAGCCCTGGGAGATGCCATGGAGCCGCCGGGAACCGGTCCTGGGAACCCGTCCTATCGAGGCTTTCTCGCTCTGGCTGCCAGCCCGGGTGGGAGGCAGTCAGTCACCATTGAAGATGAGGAATAAAGCTGCAGCGGCAGCGAGGGTGACAGCGGGAGGGGGAGTCAGGCTCCTCCACTCACCACCTCCGGGTCCTAATGCCCGCAGCATGCACCAGAGCCAGGTAGCTCTAGCACCCTCTGAGCGAGGAGCATTCCCACTGCTCCCACCACTAAGTCAGCCTCTGTTTCCTTACACGTTCCATAAATTACCCACAGAAAGTCGAAACTGAGCCAGCTCTAGGGATGAGGGATGGCAGTTAAATGCATGGCGTTGTTGCTTATGAGTGGGACAATGAAGCCATGTAAGCATAGGGCACAGGAGTAACCTGCTACAGAGTGGTCAGAGGTCTCTTGTACACAGGCAGCTTTCAGTTTCAGATCCCCAGACACTAATATAGAACAAACAACATTTTGCTTCATATATTTGCCCCAGAAAAGCAAAACAGATTTCTTGCCCCTGTGGCTCTCCTGGAACCTGATGCCCAAAAGGGACAGTGAGGCCACTATGCCACCCTCCCCCACTGCAGATAAAACGTGTCCTGTATGTTCAGCTCTCCAGAGACTAGTGGAAAGGTTTCCTGATCCTCTGCTACTTTCTGATTTAAAGTCATTATATTCCCCCCCCGCCTCATTTGCAACAAATTTCCTTTTGACAGAAGCATAGCCAAGCTAAGCAGAAATCCATTCAGATCTTGCAGTGAGAAGCCAAGGTATAATTATATAAAACAGAACTGGTGTAAAACTGCATCCCTTGCTATAAACTGAAAACAAGAAGCTGTAATTGTGTGCAAAAATCTTACACATGTGGGATAGTACAAGAATGACACTTCCTAAGCCTGTCAGGAATCCCCCCATCACCTCGCTTTCTGGTGTAGTAAGTCTCAAGTTCTAAACCCATGTATTTTAAGCCCCCATGGCTTGAGAACTGGTGGTGACTGTTATTATTCCAAGCTAAGTTCCTTAGGACTGGAGTTAAAAGTCTGAAAAATACAGACAGCTCTCTCCATTTCCTTGGGAGTTTATCAGCCTTGATTCACTCCAGTCAGATAGGGAACTCCTCTTTTGGAGTAAAGTCAAATTTAACAGCTTGACTGTAGAAATGTGTTCTGCTACTGGTCTGGCCTAGATGACCAGGATAAACCAAAAGTTAACTCCATTACAACGTAAAAGTAAAAATTAAAAAATAAAAATAAAAGGAGCCCTCAAAATAACATGGAGTTCACAAAACGCAAGAGAACTCTGCTCACTTCAGACCTACCCCCAGCTTGTAGCAGCTCTGTCTTTCAAAGAGATGGAGAAAACGTCATATAACTTNAAAATAAAAATAAAAGGAGCCCTCAAAATAACATGGAGTTCACAAAACGCAAGAGAACTCTGCTCACTTCAGACCTACCCCCAGCTTGTAGCAGCTCTGTCTTTCAAAGAGATGGAGAAAACGTCATATAACTTTGAGGGTCACAGCTTGCCAGTCAGTGAACGTGGCAGGACAGATACAAAACACTAAATTTTTTAATTGCAGAGAAACCTGATGAAGAATTGCTGCTGACATTTTCACAGGGCACTTCATTTTTAGGTATCGGCAGCATTAGCAGAGAAGGGGGAGGCAGGTGTGGCAAGACAGACACTGAAATCTGTTCTCTCTTCATTTTGTTTTATAGAAAAATCTTTCTCATTGCCTCCACTTATCCACATGACTGACAGTGATTCAATACTGGTTTTGGACGTTTATACAGGAAATATTTCCCTGACCCCAAAAGTAAACATTTTCCCAGTGAAGGATGAGGATTCCTAGTTCCTACAGTTTCTTCATAGCAAGTTCACCATCAACTTGAAAAACACATGAAATACCCTTAAAGCAAGCAAAGAACTAATGGCATGGCCATATTAGAAAATACACTGGATTTTAGTACTTCATATTCACATATTGATGGTGAAAGCCCACAAGACCAAGGAGAGGGTATTTTCCAGGCTGCTTTAAAAAGCAGCCCAAGAAGAGGTTTGGAGAGGAGGGAAGGGTGATGAAATGCTACAGAGAACTTTTTCACCCCAGGAACCTGAGTGTTTCTTCAAAGAACAGTGTAGTTACGCAACCGAAAGTAAGAGCAAACTTATTTATTTTTATACAACTTTCAAGAAAATAAGTTAAATCCTAACTATATCAACTCTAGTCTTCAGAACAGTAGGAGGTTGCTTCCCAAGCTCTCAGAGCTGGCATACCTGCCTCCTTGTCAGCGGGTGAACAGCAGCACAAGCTCACAATGAACAGTATGAGGAAACATGTCAAAAGGTATAGCCAAAGTGGGGGCAAATGGCTCTCCTGCCAGCTTCTTCCCTGGGTCAGGTGGGCAGCACAGCCTGTGGAAAGCAAAGAGAGCATCCTTTAGACCAGTAGCAAAAGCCTTCCCACCATTATCAGTAGCACAGTAGGACAGAGGATACACTGAGGAGGTATTCTGTGTTTGGATAACATCCCTCAGAGTCTGCAGCTGATGCTAGCTGAGGTCTGGAACCATCAATACTGAATCACAAACCAGCTCTGAAAACCTCATGGACAAGCTGAAGAGTCAGTGGCAGGTTTGAAGCTGCCTTTCTCACAAGCCGTCACAGGACTTTGTATCTCACATCTAGAGGTGCTGTTTTGTTGGGGAAGGATGCACAATGCCATTACAGCATGTCTGTGTTATTTTCTATTTCTTACTGATGCACTAAAGCATTCTGCTGGAACATAAAACCCAGAGAATACCCGCTACCTTAAACCAGCTTGTGCAGCTTGCAGGTAAACCCAAAGTAACGCAGAAGCATAAATCACTTCAGACTATGCATGACTAGTCCTGGATCACGCATGCAGAACTCACCTAGTGAAACTCAGTTTCAACAAAAACCTCCTAAGCCAAGGTCAAATATTTATGTCCTTGTCTGGACATAACAGGGTCTGTCACTAAGGCCAGTGAAAAAG
>VZSC01019470.1:18319-60269 GCA_013398225.1 Steatornis caripensis
AAAAAAAAAAAAAAAAAAAAAAAAAAAAAGAAGTAGTAAACACATCACAACTGGCCATTGTGTTCCATTTTTAAACAAAAAACATTTTACTAATCAGGATAAAACATACCATTTCACAGAAGGAGCAAATGTTCTTGAACATAATCAAAATAAAATGTCTTGCACAGGCAGGAAAGCTAGCAGGTTAGACCATTCTGCTCTGTAGCCTCCTCTGGGGAGACCAACAGCATTCGTCCTGCATTTACTTTCAGGGGTCAGGCTGTGCTAGCCTTAAGAGACCAGCACTGAAATTGCAAACTACATATGTCACAGATCTCTGTTCTCACACAGAGAGGACTCTTCAGTAAAGTCAAAGTATTACTGGTTCAGTTGCATCAGCCTTTCTCTAGCTCATGCCGTGAGTCCTGAAGGGAGACAAGGAGTCATGCTGTTCTTCTTACTCATGCAAAGGAAACTAAAATCTGTTATGAAATAATAAATGCAATATGAAAGACCTAATGCTAGTCTAATCACTCTCTAAATCTTGATCTTAAATGCCTGTGCTGCTTAGTGACAAAACCCAAGACTAAAGCCAAGTGGAGATGAGAAATAGAAATGCTTTGATGCACCTTGTTCTTCCTTTTTGTTCCAGTCTTCGTTCCAAAAACTGGTTCATGTCTGCATTAGTAAGAACTGACATGCAATAAGAGTGAATCTGCAGAGTGGGACGGCTTGTGCTAAGGATCTGCAGGCCACACTATCTTTGTATCAGGGAGCAGTATTTCAGGTAGCTCAAGTCTCGTTGCATGGGCTGAGTGCACACAACTGGCTGGAAGACACTAAAGACTCTCTTGAAGCCCATCACTTTGTTTAGTTTAACCAATATCAGTCCAGCTTGAATGCTCAGAGACGGCTCCTTGACCCAGAGCAAGGTACATAAGGACAAATGGGAGATTTTCTTCAAAACTTATCCTCAGTCTGCACTGAAGTACTGATCTAGATTCACCAGGCATTGTGTTCAAGGACTTGCTGGCAAACAAAAACTGCACAGCTGAGCAGTTGACTCTCTGTGACTTAGCCTATACTATTGAAATTAGATTGTCAAAGCCACCTAACAAACATGCAGCTCATACCTGAAAAAGGAACTATTTTATAGGCAGCATTAAACCATATTTCTAAACACCAGCCTTTATATTGACATCTTTTACCAGAATAAATTGCATACAAGATTGCATTTTCCACACTCCATGCTAATATATCTACTTTAGCAATAATTTTTCATTTAGACATTTCATAAACTCTGTGAAGTCTACACCATTCTGAACCAAGAAAAAGAAATATAGGAAGGAATCAAAGTACCTCAACCTCCTCCTGGTGGACCAGAATGCTTTTCATAAGCACATTTGATTCCAGCAAAACAAATCTGACCTCACACACTGAACGCCTGCTGCATGCCAGTCTTAGCTGCACTAATCGGATAGTTGTGTGAGCTAGAATGTGCTTCAAGTAATGCTTAAATAATCATGGAAAGAATGTGACCCAACTGTGAGAAACCTTTAATCCCCTTTCCTCCTCCAATTGCAGGTGCACATAATAACACTGTGCAAAACTTTAAACACATCATTCCTTTGTCCTTTTGTGTTCTTCAGCTCCTTTTGGTATATAACTGATTCCCTGTGTCACATTATACATGAGTTAACTTTATGTTCTTTATAGCATTAGGCTACCAGAGAAGAAGACAAGAAGATTGTTTTGATATCTGAGGTCTGGATCCAATAAAAGATACAGGTACTTGAAAATAAAGCTCTTCAAGGCCTCTGTCAGGGCTCCAGAGCTGAGATTTGCCTTCAAGAGGGCAGTTAGAAAAGAGACATGATACCTTCAGTAGTAGTCATCTAAGTCTTGTCATTAGAAAACACTAAGCAAAATGAAAGGTCTTAAACCTTGTCCCTCAACAAAGTTTAACTGATGTAAGACTCAAGGAATATACCTTCATATCTATTTTCATAGACATACATGTACGCACACGCATATGTGTATGTATATAGTCTGGATACACAGCACAGCGTCCTGCTTACTGGACTGAAAGCTAGAGTCAGTCCTTGCAAGGACAGAGACAGTCCCTTCTTTGCAGTAAGCAGAGTTGAAGGTGCCAATGTGGCAAAGTGTAAAGTAGGAAGCAATGACCACTTCCACTTTCAGCTTCTGCGATTGCAAACACCACCTTCTATTAGCTGCTTCTAAGTCTACAAGCAAGAAATCTAATCTGGATGTGGTCAGAACCCATGCCTCCTCTTGACTTGATCACACTACGTAGCAAAGCTCTTCAGACTCTGGGCAAAATCAGAGAGCGCGTGCATTTTGGAAATTGTGGTAGTCAGGGCACTTACCTGCAAGACAGAAGACCCAGGCTCTGATATTAATATCCAGGATACTTTCTGGAATTTTATCCAAGTGAATAAACATCTGGATAACTGGTGCCACATCTGCCCTGACCTCCAGAAGGTGACATCATTACAGAGACAGACAGATCCCTGTTCCTGTCCTTCTGCTCACAAAACTTGCTTTTTTGTCCCTACAGATCCCTACAACATCCTTGTCCACCACCTGCAGAGCCAGTGCTCTGCTGGAGTTAAGGTAGAGCCAAACTTGCTAAATGGGAGCACTGGTGCCACTGGTGTCCTGAGAGACTGCACCAGCTGACACTGTGCAGAGGGGGACCTCCTTCATCAGCTGTATGTTTGAAAGTGGGAGAAGTAAATAGCTGGATGGTCAGTTCAGACTAAGTGGTAACATTTCCAGCCTTGCACTGGCGCATAACTTCGGACACTTGAGAACATTTTGTCACTAAATCTCAGGCCTTTCAGCTGCTTCAGCAAGATAGGCACCATGGGGAGTGAAAGGAGAAGTGCTCTCTTGTACCAAATTACAAGTAACCTGCATCCAAAGTTCTTAAACACTGTTTTGTTCCCCAAGTCCTTGAAAGTGAAATTGGGCAAAAAGCAGCAGCATGAGAATTTTACAATCACTCTTCAGAAAGTTCTTAACTGTGCCTTGATCCTGTTTTACACAATGCCACCTGTTCCAGATCCAGACTAAATTCTGATGACACAAATCCCGAGCAGAAAGGCCGGAAAAAATTGATCCCCAGCTGCGATCATCAGCCATCAACTTCTGGAATATACGGATGCAGCTCATACAGGTTCCAGGTGTTTCCAATCTAGTGACACATGAACACATCTGGACATGGGGACAAGAGCTCTCTAGTTACTGCATAAAAACGGGCTGCATGTTACTTGGGCAGCAGAAAAGTATCACCTTGGTAATGAGATAAAATGGTTCAAATCTGAAGCTGTGTGTAGAGCTATAGAGGTGATTCTTTGCTTGCTGCCCAGCCTTCTCCATCCTTTTAATTTCTCTAGATGACTCTAATTTTGGCCCTGAGTACAGTTGCTCTTCTGGCTGTCACTGCAACAGCTGAGCTACACCTAGGAGG
The DNA here is from genome assembly GCA_013398225.1 of Steatornis caripensis. NCBI lineage: Eukaryota > Metazoa > Chordata > Aves > Caprimulgiformes > Steatornithidae > Steatornis > Steatornis caripensis. The sequence goes on from VZSC01019470.1 coordinate 21,795, forward strand.
TCAGGCTAGACTGCCAGACTGTCTGGCAGTAATACTCCTTGGAGAACTGTATCTGGCAACTTTCTCCTTTGGAGGGACTAGGTTGCTCTTCAAAATGCTGTACTACTGCATTTTCAGAGTGGGAATCCCTGCAAGGCCTCTGAACCATTCCACTTAATGATGCACTACAGGGCAACTCAATTACAAGGTTAATAAATTGCTCCAGGGCCAAAAGTCCAGTGGTACCAAGCACATACAGAAGCTTGTTTGAAGTCTTGCATCTCTGTACAATGCAGATGGCAAACAAGTCGGCAGTTACCTGAATTTGTCACCCTGTTGATCTCAGAACTATCATCGGGACTGGTAGAAGTGTCAACAAGAATGGCTTTGCATAGGGTTTCTGCAGTAGTCTGTTACTGATTGACCATCTTGGAGAACTGGGTTTCATATCTGGAAGGTTCGAGGCCTGAACTGTCAGCACACACTTGACTTCAGCTCTAGACTAATCAAATTCCTACACATTCTATGGGGGGAAAGGGCACCTTGCACTTTGTTCCAGTCCTTTTGAAAGGGGAGAAGAAAAAAGGGGGTGCTTCAGACAATGGCACTATCCTTTTTCTTCCCTTCAAACCAAGAGCTGGTTGAAGCATGATAAAATCACCACTCTTTCTGCAGGAACGTGTGCATCTTTTCTGGAGCAGCTGTGATAATTGGGCAGCAGAGGCCACTCACACATGGGAGTTTCATAGTCCTCTACAAGCAAGGAACAAGACCATTACAGCTGTCTTCTGCAAACCCCTTTGCAAAATTTGTGGAAGAGAGGCAGATTAATATGAAGACGTCCTTAAACCACTCTCTGATATGGCCAATGGGACACAGCCTGGTCTGTGTACCTCACATAGACACGCTGTTAAAAAAGGTGAGTGAAATGCATTTAAGTGGGTAGCTGGAATAAACTAGTTTTAAAATACCCGATATTGTTCATTCTACTAATTTTGTATGCAAGGTAAAATGATTTTAGGTGAGTTTCTGATGAAAGAATAAAGTGGTTATAAATAAAGTTTAGAACCAAATGGTGAATTATAATGATCTACGGAAGGAAGAAATCTATTCAGTACATTTTATTAATCAAGGAGTTGGAGAAAACCATTTACCTTGTGTTTGTGAAAGTAAAGTGGTCTTCACCACAGTATTAAGGTTCCTGAGGCATTTTGTACTGAGAGAGAAAGCAGACAGAAAAGACAGGCACAAATAAAACCTGCTTTCTCTCTCCAGGTCTTCCCTTTTCCTGGAGAAGATAACAAGTTACCCAGATTTCCCTAAATGTGACACTGGTCATTAACATATCTAGAAACTTTTAACTGAAAAGAGCAGCATCTTTTTTTGTATGACTTTTCTCAGAAACACACCTGTCCATCTTGGACAGAGACAGAATTTGCATTAGCAGAGGACAGGAACCGCACTCTAATATCCTTCTGAGTTTCTGGGAAGACAAACTGATCTCTCCTAACTTTAAATATCCAAGCAATAGGCACCAGCATCTGACCTAGCCAAGAGCTCCTTTTGGTAAGGAGGGAAATAGATACTTTTAGAGCACGACTTCAGGATGAGATGAGGAGAGCCTTCGAAGCTCATGTATCTTTCCATTGACCGCACAGAAGCTCTAGGTGTTAAACTCAGGTATGGATGTCCACCCTGTAGATGTCCACAGCTAGTCACTGTAGGGGAATTTTGGCATGCATCCCTGGGTGAAGCTGAAAAAAAAATTGTTATTCTAGGCTCTTCTGAGCCCAGAAACAGCTAAACAACAGAGTTATTAGGCATCTCCTTCTGCCATTTCCTGCTTTGTACTTCAAGGCCCATATCTTGTGAACATTAGCACAGGTGGCTGGCTGTCACACTTTGACTAATCCACTGATTTCAAAGGTAAAAGTGCATGTGTGCGCTTTTTAGCATGATTAGGGCCTACACTCAAGTCATTTCAATATTTCCACAACATTTTAGTTACAGAAAATGGCCACTGAATCTGCAGTTTCAGTTGAAAGGCTGAAATAAGTGTTAGGAAACAAGAAAGAGTTTACATACTCTAAAGAGATTTTCTCTAGTCTCTATTTACCTTCTCCCATGTAATTTCTATTGTCTTTCTCAGTAAAGTTAATCTAAATAGCTGTAAAACCAGATTAAACCTCTTATATGGACGTTACTCAGAAAGAAATAGCGTTAAATTCAATTTCATTGACGTCACTTCTAAAATCCAAAGGGAAGTAAATTATAGTGACTGAAAGTAAGTTTCACTTTGCATAATACTTTCCACTGACATGGGGGATTAATGTAACTTCAATAACCAATTTCAAAATCACTATGTTTAATTCAGATCATTTTCCCTCAGCATCAAAAGGTAGACAGGCACTAAATGGTAGTTATTTGTTATAGTGCATAAACCCTTAAGAATGGATTAAGAATACTGTTTAAAAACTAAAAATAATCAACTTCCATTGCTGGAGACCCACAAGATGAAATGTAACAGCTCTTAATCAGCCATTAGTGATGGCCAGTATCACTAGACACACTGTGCTACACCAGTAGTCTGCTAACACACTGTCGTGAAATAACGGAGTGGTGGAAAACATAATTTTTAAAGCAGCATGATCACACTGAATTTGGATGACCTGATTCTGTAGGACTTGAAAAGGCCAGTTTGTTGAGCTCCACTCCAAGCACATCCTGTCTCTTAGGTCACAGATTAGCTTTTATACAAGCTTAGGTTTTAGAACAGCTTTCGTGTTCCAAAAATGTCGCAGACATGGGATTGAACCGTTAATTTGGCAAGATATCATTCTTTTCACTATCACTGTGACATATGGGGGTGGAGGAGGAGGCAAGATGGGAGGGAAAGGTGATCTTTTTGCATCCCTACTCAGCTCTCTCTCTCTCTCTTTTTCAACACAGTCATCCATTGCAAACCCTCATGGAAGAAACTTGGCAGCCACAAGGGCCAGATGTCAAAACCTGGCTTTGACTGTGACTCTCCAACACTGGCATTTGGCGGTGCCATTGGCTTACTCATGGGCAGTCCATTACTTATTTTAAAATGATAAAGCTGTTGAGTTACCTTCATTGTCTCTCTGCATTCAATTCTTTGCAAAATAGTAATTTTCTAGCCACAGAAAATTCCAAGAAGTGGCCAAGAACATGTAACTCCATCGTTATTTTTTGTACTAGGAGGAATCAAATATTATATGGTTAATTAACTACTTCCTTAGTAATCTAATATCACTAATCCTGTTATTGAAGTATCTCAATCTGTAAGGAATTCAGAAGCCTCACCCTAGTCCACTTTTGCATTTGCAAATCTATTGTGGATGCCTGTAAACAGTAAAGAAGTGTCACAGTAACTTGTGCATTGATAGGGTTAGGCTCAGAGATGGCTGTATATCAAAGCTAATTAGCAAAAAAAATAATCTTGGAGGATATGAAAGCATTTCTGTGAAGGGTTGCTCTATTTGACAGCTGCAGTCATGTACCAGAGTTTGCCATCTTCTGTGGGGAGTCTCAGTTTTCTTCAACATGAACAGGGACAGCTGAGCTGGGCCCATAATAAAAGGATTTGAAGTCGGATTCCTTTTGCAGAAAGAGCAATCTTCTTCCCAATACATTTGAGAGGTAACTATGGAGCTGTATATTGCTGCCCAGTGATGGGGGAGGGATGTGGGAGATGTGTAATCATTTCAGATTTTATAAAAGAAAAAAAAGGTATTAGTTGGAGAAAAAATGAGGTTATTACCCAGAAGAATGAAGATTGCAAAGAAAAAAAAAAAGCAATTGAAAGAAAACGCATTATGGTATTGTTTTTAAATATTCATTTCTATGAACTAAAGCTACTGTTCATTTCTATTGACTAAAGGTATTTCGCATTAATATTGGAAACCTCTATATGGAATCTACTACTTTATAATTATTTCTTGCCCTACCTGGTTTATTCATGTTGTGATTACCCTTGAAAGAGAATTACCATTAATAATTTATGCAAAACTCAGTCAGTTCTATGACTGAATTAAAACAAGCAATGTAGGAAGTATGCTACTATCATGCAAGCTGTTGATCATCATTGTTTGCAGTTGTTGGTGTTGTCAGTGTACTTAAAGCATTACCATTGGTCAGTGTTCTAGAAACTTTGATTTCCTCAAGAAGTAAATCACTAAGGCAGAAGAAATTTAGAGATTTGGCTCCACAATCTTAGATTTAGGACTACCATAATCCCATAAAATAATCTGTTTCATTTGCTGCTGTTTGTTTAGATTTAGCATTTCAGGCCAATACTTTCATAGTTTAACTGTTAATGGCTGAGCTGGCCAGAAAGTATGTTTAATAGATGCAATTTCCTGATTGTGTTAAGCTCTATATGATCCATCAACTGGCACTCTGTGCTGCTGGATTTAATCATAAAGTATTTGTACCCACTGAAACTGAGTTACTGCAAATGCTCAATAGGCTCATTTATCTCAATGACTTAAGATACCTGGAGGTCAGAGGGTGTCGTGGTGAATCCCAAGGACCTTGTTTCTCTAATCACTAATTTCGCTACGGCCATTTTAAATCTCCTCTAGAGTTGGCAGCTCCTTCCTAAACCTATTCCAGAGCCTGTCAGAACTTGCTTTCCTGGTTAACAAGGGGTCGTTCTGCTTTTCTGGACAACAAGAGGCCAGACGGTGATGCCTGATCTTACTGGCAGCTTTGCTTTTCTCTATCCAAAACATCAGCTACTTCACTGTGTTAAACTGGCATCACAGAATCTGTGCTCTGTTCTGACTAACTTGTCAGGGAACCTATGGCTACCACACAATATTTGCTATCTGATCCCCAGAACTGGAACATCTTTGAGGGAGAGGCGGAGGCCGTGGAGGAAGCAGCAGCTGGTAAAAAGTGAAGCATTCACATGGCAGAGCCATTGACAGCATTAAGCAGACATTTGTCGTTTGTAAAAAGAACATTCCTCTGTTCTCCTCCTGGCTGTGGTCAGTCCCACTGGAAGCTACATGAAAGCTGTACTATAAATACAACATCAGAGCAGTGACGCCAAGGGACAAAGTGAGAAAGTTTATTTTGTTCTGTTTTTCTTACTATCCCAGTGTAAATAAATAAGAGAGATACTGAGATACCCTACAGCAAATCTCACTCTCTGTTTCCTCCACAGGAAATGCAGTAAGCAAAGGATAATATGAGGTCACATCTGTCATCAGTGATGCCCCTGCCCCCGTGGGACACGTCCCTTCCCCTCGGTCTTGTTTTTAGTCTACACTACATCTACTGATGTGTCCAGGTGTGAAAATGCTAATCACAAAGCTGAGTTAAAAATCCAGGTTCCTGTATAACTAGGAGAACTAAGCAGCTTAAAACATGAATCACAGAAGCCAGCATATAAGACAAAGTAACATTATTCATTTCTTGTACAGAAATTAATAAAATAGAGACTCTGTTCAGCAAGGGAATGGCCTAGGTTGCCTGCAGCCTGAGAGGGTTCAAAATCAACATCCTAGAAAACAACTCAAATCCTGGGATAGGATCACTTTCTGCACCACCTTCTGAAACGAGAGAAATAACAAAGAGGAATACAAGATTTATTCATCCAGCTTTCTGCAGCCTTAGACAGAGTGAAAACCCTCTGTTGTGAAACAGGATATCATGGAGTTCCCTCAAGGCAAAGAACAACTTGGGCTCAGGTCTCTAGCTCCATGGGTGGGTACCAGCATTTAGACTTTCGTATAAGAGGCATTGTGTTGTACATCTGTAATCCACTTGAATCAGTTTTGGTTCTTCAGAAAAATACTTACAGCAACATACGTTCAGGAATATGTTTTGCAGCCAGAGTGAATAAAGGTTCTTCCCTGCAATCCTTCAATTTCTGGCTTCTGGAGATGGACAAGAGTTTCAACTCAGCCTTTCTTAGTGTTTCTTGTCAGCTAGCTCTAGACAGTGTCCTGCTTAGTGTGAGGTTTTGAGTCCCAGGAGCCATGGGGATATGTACAAGGTGTGCTGCATAGGCACTTTGGCTTCCACTCTGGGAACAAAGCATCCACTTTGTACCTCTTCTCTCCTTCACCTTCTATTTTCACTACAGAAAAAGTAAAATGCTGTCTTGTATTACATGTGGTTTACAAAAGCACTTCTTCATTTCTTGTACTGACAGTGAAATTTGATGTGATAAACTGGTGTTATTGTTTAACCCCAGCCAGCAACTAAACCCCACACAGCTGCTCGCTCACTCACTCCCCAGTGAGATGAGGGAGAGAATCGAAAGAGTAAAAGTGAGAAAACTCGTGGGTTGAGATAAAGACCAGTTTAATAGGCAAAGCAAAATCTTCACGCACAAGCAAAGCAAAGTGAAACTACTTCCCATTGGCAGGTAGGTGCTCAGTCATCTTCAGGAACACAGGGCTCCTTCACTCATAACAGTTACTTGGGAACACAAACGCCATCACTCCCAGCGTCTCCCCCTCTCACCTCCATCTTGTTCCTCCAGCTTTATATGCTGAGCATGATATCATACGGTATGGAATATCCCTGTGGTCAGTTGGGGTCAGCTGTCCTGGCTATGATCCCTCCCAGATTCTTGTGCACCTGCACACTAGCAAAGCATGGGAAGTTGAAAAGTCCTTGATTTCTTAGCAACAGCTCAAAATATCAGTGTATTATCAACATTCTTCTCATACCAAATCCCATACTAAATCCCAAACACAATGCTATTCTAGCTGCTAAGAAGAAAATTAGCTCTATCCCAGCTGAAACCAGGACTAGAAAAAACTACCTGAAAATGCAGTGCAAAAAAAAATATAGGGCATGAAGAAAATATGTAAAGAGAGCACATTGAAGGCTGCTAGTTTATCCACTATTATCATTATTCAATATGGTGTTGGTGAAACACTGAAGAGGCCATCACAATTATCTGAAGTTAAAATTACAGGATCTTTCATGAAATTCTACAGGTGTGCACACCAGTCTGTAAACTCAGGAACTTACCTGCTGATGGCTACTGAAGAGAAGTTTTAGCTGTCTTTGAAAGCACCTGGATCTATGCTTGCTGTGCTCCATCCAAATAAGTATGTGAAATCACCTAAAACATTCTGCTTCTCTGCTTGATCATCATTACAGAGTTTTTTACAATATGGTTTGCTTGACAGAGGTGTAAGTTATCATCCTCCTCTGTGTACAATGCTTACTGCAGGCAGCAACCACAAGGAACAACTTATCACCTCGTCATTAGTCAGATTATTGCTATCCAGACATCAATGGGCACTGTGACCAGACCCAGAGAGTGTGCTCACAGCACCTGGGGTGTGTAGGTTGGCACCCTCTGCTCATCACCGGAAAGAAACAACAGATTTCTTTTTCTGCCTGCACTGTAGGTGATACTACGTACCTCAGGCTGCCTGAGATCACACAGTATTTGCCATAACAAGCTGAACAATGGCTACAGCACCAACAATTTAATGAAGGAGCATATGTACTTTTGAGTGACTGTCATCAAGATAGGTACCCTCAGTGCTAACTCTAAAAGCATCCCAAGTGCTGTCAAAATAGCTGTGCTTTGAATCACAGCTTCTGGAAATCTATTTTTGGCACAGCAAGAGAGGAGCCTCTGGATCGTTCTTCTGCAGCCTGACACCACTGTGGGCAGTAGGCATACTTACAGAGTGAGGGAATGTTCCCAATATAGCACATGGCTTACCGCATAAAGGCAAGCTGGAATACACTCTGAAAGGCAAGTGGCCAGTCCTTCAACCCTTCCCCGTTGTACTGGTTCTGGTTAAGCCCCACGCAGCTCACGTTTGGACTAAGTGACCTCCATCAACCTGGCCCAACAGGGTGACCATGCCAGGCTACCTTTGTGGGCTGTGAGTACAGTTGACCTGTTCTGGCCCCCATGAAAAAAGGGCATGTACAGAAGTGGAACAACTTCCACAGTTTACTAGAACACATTTTCTTTCTGTGAAGCTTTTTATTTATAATGAATATGCGTTTAAAAAACTGAAAGCAATCAACAGCAAAATGTTATGTTAGAGGTTTCAGTCCAATCCCCTCCAAAACAGCCTTCCAGAGCACCTTCTGGATCCTCTCCTTCCACAACTCATACCATGGGTTTAATGTTAGATGCAGGCCAGTAGCTAACAGTGACTCCCCAGACCTGGGCCAGAAGTTGAGATTATTGCTGCTAAAGCTGCTTTGTGTACACATGTTCTCTAGGGGTCTCGGGACTGTAGCCTGGCTGCTTACTGCTTTTAGGTCCAGGACTGAGGGAAGTCTGGAAGCAGAACCTATTGATAGCTCTCCACCATCTCTGTGCAGTACCTCTTTGCATGATAGCTTACCACAATTATGTCAACGTGTCAATGAGAAATATGAGGCTTATGGCAGAAGATGTGACTGAAGAATAATCCAAAAAGGTTGAAATTATTCCAGGAAGAAAAGGCCCTCCAAGGAGCTTGCAAAAACCCTGAAAGAGCATGCTCTTCACTGAGGGTATTTTTCAAATAGCCTTTAGGTCTAATCAGCTTCACCATAAGACAATAAGACTCAAGCACTACCAAAGCCTCTTTTTAGAGACTGTCAGCAGAAGCACAGCAGCCATTTCTTTAGTGTAATGCTCTAAGGAATGTAAAGCATTTAGAAAACACCCCAAGATTACAGTCATTCAAATACCTCTGCCTTATATTACTTGGGCCTGTGAGTTACTCAGAAATTCTTGTTTGTGCAGCCACTAGGGTCTTGAGGCAACAGTGCTTTACAGTAGTACCACATGACCACTTTAACAACTTCCCTTCAGTCAGATCTGATCTTTATTCAAATCAATTTGAGAAACAGAAAGGATCTTTACCCAAAAGTGTCATGTGTCCCAAGAGTCACCTAATAAGAAAACAGTAATGCAAGTACAAAATGCAAGAAAGAGAGCAGGGATATTACCACCATCCGTAGCTATTTAAGAGGCAGAGCCAAACACGACTAAAGCTGAATGAGGCCAGTTATGTTTGCTGCCTATGGACCTTGATGACTAAGAACCAAACAGCCAGAATAAAGTGAATGGAATCTCTTGGCTGACTCAGCAAAGTCTTCTCTGCTTTTGTTCTGCATAGCCTGCTGTTCTCTTTCCCAGCTGCAAATCCCTTTTCTTGGATGTATGCATCGTAGTGTCCCTATTCACAGCACCCGGGGATTTCTCACATGTCATAGAGGCTTAGCACTCCAGTCAAATTGCTGAAACAAACTGTTGCTGGCAGGTGCATGCATAAGCAAGAAGTTAAATAGAATATGTTTTGATCCATTGTTTGAACAGAGAATGCTTTCCAAGGGTCACCCCATGTTAGACTCCTTATTCAGCTACAACCTTCAAAAACTAAATGATCTCTTTACCTAATTGGACTTCCCAGATTGGACCCCTTGAGATCAAGTACAGTAACCTTCCACACAATTGTCTAAAACCACAAGAAATCTAGGACTATGGGTCTAGCTCTTCAGCTGAATGTGAGGAGGGAAACTCAACCATTTCCTTTCAGATATTCCTCCATTCTTCCTCCATTTTTCCTAGCTCAACATCTGCTAAAGGAGACGTCCAGTCAGTCTCCTTCTCTAGGCTCTGGTTTTTAGGATGACACTCCCCCCGGCAACCATCACCAGGTCACCTAGCCCAAATGGAAGCCTAAAGTCGTTTACTAACTTGGATATAAATGATCAAGAACACCATGGGGATAATAGCTAAAAGGCAATCCACTCCATAACAAAGCAAGTGAGGGAGTCTCAGAGAGATTCTAGGAAATATAAAATGCCCCAAATCCTCTTTTCAAAATTAGCTGCTCCACTTTAACAGCTTTGATGAACCTGAAACTCAAAGACCATTAACCTAATTCCTCTGCCTTTCTGCAGGAAATTGACAGAAAGGTGTCTTCCAATACCTTATGTGTGTATGGCTTTTCAGTGGCTTAAAAGTATTTCCTCTACAGCACCTACTAAAATAACATTTCACCCCTCAGCTGAGACTCTTCTTGCCAGATGATAGCTCAGAATGACTTTTTTTTGTAATGGTCCAATATGTAGGCATCTCAGAAAACTATGAGTTTAGTGCCAACAACAGATTGACTTTTAATGAGATTAGCATTTACCAATGTCCCAGTAATTCACTTTTCGCATACTATCATTAATGTACCAGTAATTGTAAATTGCTACTGCCTACAGAATCTCTGCTTACAGGGTCCTGTGAAGTCAGCATCTTTGCCTTTATGTAGACTGTAGCATCTTGCTTGGCTAGTGAATCTAATGTGTCATTTATTTTTACTGCCTCATTTGTACATCATTTCCATTTCTTTCAGAGTCTATATTCTGCTTTCCATGACCAAGCTATCCATCTTTATAAAGGGATAAGAATCCTTTCAAAGCGGATGGCTGCCAAATGCTGTACTTTATTGAGGTTGAAATACAGGCTGCCACACTGTATTCTGAAAAGTAAACAAAAGAACAAATTGAAGAGCTTTAAGATTTCAAAAGACCTGTTCAGCAGACAAAAACATCTCTCTGTATCAGAACCACTGGGATTATTAAAGGCAAATGCATGTGGCTTCATTCCCCCATGCACAATTAGGGAGTCCTTTTATGAACTGTATATGGAGTACAACACACACAAGCTCCCCAATGTCTCAGGACAGTACTTAGGTGCTATAATAAATTAATCAAGAACAGCAAGAGGAAAAATGTTCACTACATAGTTCATGAGAAAGACTGTGTCAATATAATTTCATTGTTTAAAGTGTGTCAGGAAAAAGAAGAATGTAAAGTCTTCTGAACAGCCACAGATAAACGTGCTTGCCATGTCTTTGACTTTAATCAATCAGGAAAGAAGACAATTCTGGGTTTTTTTTAGAACTCAGGCTCAAAGACAGAGCTCTAGGAAGAGGAGGGAAATTCTATTACTGATTTTTTTTCAGAGATTCTTTGTAAAATGAACTTTATTCACTAATTAGCAACAATAGTAATACACATGTGACCAATCACAATATGAAAATTACATAAATGTACCAGTGATAACTGCATAAAACCCTCAGCAAACAGGCAATTACCTCTATGCTTTCTCTTCAACAATGAATAACACAAAATGTAAACAATTACAGTGTCTTTTTGATATCATATTTACCTGTAGAAGAATGGCATCCGCAGCCTGGAAGCAAGCAGTAGGTAGAGTTAAATTATCATTCATTTTAGAACAGTTTTACTTGGCCTCAGTCTAGGTTTGGAGGGCAAAACCTGGAGGAAAGAACACAACCATTACAGAGGAATTATAATAATTTGCAAACAAAAAAGTGGGTCAAATCTGCTGCATAAATTATTTGTAATGAATTGTTCATTCAGATTTATATTGGATAGATTTGAAAACACACTGAAACTGAGATCAGAATTGCTGTAAATGTAAAACTACTTTAGCTTATTACTGAGAACAGTTATAGTATTTTACTTTATGAAATATCGAGTTGACATTTATTTATTCATTAGGGTTACCTGCATTACAGAACAATCCATCTATCCAGGAAACTCATAAGCACAAAATGCCACAAAGACAATGTGCATTGCATTAATGACTAGCATTTAAGGAGAGTGAACATGAGAGAGAAAACTTGACTAAAAATATCCACTAGTACTAGAAAATCGCACTACAGGCTTGAGTCTCCCCAGTAATAAGGTGCAGGGCAGTTTGGCAGGCACAGAAACTGAATTCAAGATGCATCTGTCTTTAGAACTGATTCATCTTTTCTACTGGCACAGTCTCTTTTCCTCAGCATATGAACATTTAATTCAGCCCCTAGGGATGTTTATGCTCACAAATAAAATGGGCTCAGTTTTGACCTTGCTAACTAGCTGTCTCCCATCCATATCTACTCTTAAGTGGTAGTAGCCATAGGCATACTGGGCACAAGCCTGCTGTGGCTATCAGGACCAGACGTGTGTTCCTGCTTTATTTAGAGCTATAGCTGTGGAAGAGGTAAGGAGGTCTCCACCGGCTCCCTGCTGCACTTGCCTGTCTCCACCCCACAATGGAGATCGGTCAGGGAAGAGACCCAAGCCAAGCCTTTTGAGTACCTGATCAGAGCATTCTCTGCAGCAAAACCACTTGGGCAGAAATTGGGCACAAGAGCATTGCAGCAGCACCCTGCCATACGAACTTGTCCTCCAACAACATCTTTCTAGATCCCAACAGGGATGCACAAATTTGAATAAGATGCGTTTTTTCTGGGAGAGATGCTTTATTTTTCCTAATTTATTTTTGGCAACTACTTTGGTTTAACAGGCACATTGTGGGGAATTCTCCTTCTCTCGTGACAAGTTTCTCCTTGACAGAACGTCACTGATTGGAAGAGTTACATCAGGGATGAATCTGGCCAATTATCTTTTCAATTTGGGTAAACATCACTTAGCTGCTTTAGCACCATTTGATCGGATAATCAATACACACAGCAAACATACAGAAATGAAGGCAAAACCATTGCATATCTCCACTGGACAGAGCTGAGGATATACGCTATAACGCTTGGGCAAGATTACAAAAGTGATACAACTTGAAAATGTATAGTATGTCTCTCCCAGCAAAGGTTTGTTGCTGGCTTTGATCACATATATGCCCAACAGAACACTTTCTAAATGCTCATGACTTCCACTCTTGGTTTTTTCAGTACAATTGGTATAAAAGAGAAGTATCTTTGGTACTTAATAGTGTGCAGGATTACACAGCATTAGAAAGATGACCTTTTTATTCTTCTCTGCAAGTTGCATAAAGTGCTTGTAAAACATGCTGAGCATTGCTCTCTGGGCTGCTGAGCGGCAGAGAAATTATAGCAGCTGAAAGGAAAAGGTACAGGTTAGATAACTATTTTAAGAGAACTTTTTTTCAGCCTTTTCTAGCAGCATCTGGCATTTTGTTTATTGTACATTTGGAGAAAGTAGTACATCAAATCTTCCTCAGTTCATGTATCAGTTGAGGGGAGGGGGAGATTCTTCTTGAGAAACATGCTGTTTTATAAATGTTAAAAACTTGCATAAGATTTTTGCATATCCTCCCTCAGTACTACAGCTACCATCCAGACTGAACTCTTCTTTAGAAATGCTACCTGTCCATATATCCCCTGGCCGCATGTGACTCGGGTCAAAGTGGTCATCCTCCCTGGCCTTGGATGATATCTGCACCTCTCCTAAAAGACGGCACCTCGGTGCCCAGCTGTCCTAGGGTCAGTGCTAAACACCTTCCTCTCGCCCTTCTCCCTCTTGCTGCAGTAGCCAAGGTCATCTTTTTCCAAAAGAAAGCCACTCTGTTAGATCTGACACCTCAGAAACACACAAGCGTAAATGCAAATTATCAACTGATGTGTCTGGAAGGCCCAAACCCATGTAACGCATAGCTAGTTCACAAGAGATGGGCAAACCCGTGGCTAAAAGGATTGAAATCAGCACAGAGAAGTCCTACCTATGATCACTGTCAAAAAGGGATCTTGTCCTCTAGCAACTTCCAGGACCTCCTCATGAGGGCTGGAGATGTAGTTATTCTCAAGGTCTTCATCTAGGATGAGTGGTTTTGTTATTTCTCCCTACCACTCTAATTGGAGTTTAACCCATAGAAAAGCAGTTTCTTGACGGATTTGGTGACATCATTTCCCAAGTTATCACCAAGAACAAGGCACTAGTTGCTAACAGCTCTTCTTTGCTAGCCATATGCTACTTCTTTGAAACTTTGGCCCAAGGTGGAGGTAAAGAAAAAAGGCAGACAAGTCACAGGGTAGACTTACAAACAACTAAATGGTCTTTTACTCATGGGAACAGTCAGGAAAACAGCGTGTGGTTTGACGTGGATGTGGGGAGACATGCACTGAATAGTCATAACTAGGTTACCCTCTCAGCAGAAAGAAAACAGCAGTATCAGCATCTTAGCTTCCTCAGGTCCCCATCCTGCAAAACACTCTTGGCCTCTCACTTCTAAAACTGCTCTGGCTGTGTGAGTCCCCCAGCCATTTGGACTGAAGTCTAACTTTATGTTACCAAAGTGGATGCAAGTGTTGCACTGAACCTGGGTCTCCTCTCACCTGATGGTGTTCCCATCCTTATGGACAAGGAATAGGTGAGAGGGAAGTTAGCAGTACTTCCTCCTGGTACTTCTCCCTCCCCACGACCTCCCTTTCTGCTTAAAATCTCACATGAATTGTCCCAAGATAACTGCATTTCTCAAGGAACATAATCCTTGAAAAAATCTGCTGCTCTTGTTAGAGTCATCCTGGACTGAAATAACAAGCCACCTTCTTGTCAGAAATGAAGATCCTCAACTCTGACCGTAGAGCAACCTTCAGGAATTCCCTCTTCTCTCTGTCTTCTCATATTTGTTCTCCTTTATGAATTTCTCCTTGTAGAAAGTTGCCTCTCTGGCACCCCAGAGAAGCCAGTACACCAGCAATTTTGATAGAAAAGATGAAAGGGAAAGGGGATCAGTGACAGGGTGTAGTGAAGAGTCAGGGTTGACAGATTGCTGTAGCAAGGTGGTCCATGCTATAATCTGAGTACTGCATCAGCTTGTGGAGTGCAGCCTTTGGGCACACATAAGTGGGGCAGTAGGTCATGGGACCGATGATGGATACAGCTTTCCATAACCCCTCCTACCCCAGTGCTAGCACTATAATCTCACAGGATGTAATCCTACATACTGCGGTTCATATTCTTACTTACATTTGGAAAGGTTGTTCCAATTGTCCGCACTCTCATGACCCAGTGTCCCAATTACCACGCTTTCAAAGCATGTACTTCAGGGACCAGCAGTCTTAATTTAGTGTATGGTTCACAACCTTCCCGGTTACTACAAGAAAGTGTTAGAAACCACAAACAGATGCATACTCTTTGTTCAGCTGCTGCAAGTTTGCTGCAGTACACTTGCATCACCATGGTACAGAATTAGCAGCCACAAGAGCAAAGCAGGGGAGGATGCCGTCTGCACCAGCCCTATCTAGTCCAGGATCTTGTGAGGGAAAGGCTTTTTATTCCATCACTAAATAGGATGAGTAAAATGGAAAAAAAAAATCCCTGTTGGCCTTTCAGAGGCATCACAAAATTGACTAAGGATGCTATTTTATTCTTGTCAAATTTAGTTGGCACCATAATTTTATTTGCATTTGATTCACAGACATAATAAAGGGGAAGATATAACACTCGACAGAGGCAAGTATTATGTGACAGGAGTATTAATCTCACAAAACAATCACCTGCATCAAGTGACTGGGGCAAGAAATAACAGTCTCTTAGTAGCACTTCGGCGTGTCACACACTTACTACAAATTACATCACATTGTTCCATGAAGAGCTGTTGAAATATTTATTTGAACTATAAATCATTTTTTTGCAAGGTAAATACAATCTAAGTTGATGTCAAAGGTTATTTCCTAACATTTCTCTTTCTATACTGGATCAGGTATTCTTAACATAACAAATCTCTCTCAGTCATATACAGGATTTCATGTGTTAATAATTTTCATTATTACCGCTGAATATGCATTAATTATCTATGAGTTGTATTTGAAATCCATATGTTCTCACCCAAACTACAATTTGGTAGTCACAAAAATGTGTGCAAATTTGGTTTGATTTTATTTACTAACCAAGGAAGAGCCCACAATGTCATTAAGAAATAGCTGAGGAAGGGAAGCTTTCCTCATTAATAAAAACAATTAACGAGTTGCCCAGCTGTGATACAAAGCAGCCTGCTACTTCTAGGCTGGCACCCTGGCAGACTAATAATCCAGCGCTAATTGGAATATAGTAGGCAGGATGTTCAGCTTTTGCTTCTTATTTATACTGATCTCAATTCAGAAGCAGATTTATTTCAAATTTTTACTCAAAAATAAAATAAAATCTTGATCTATTCTGAAGCATCAGCCTGGCAAACCCTTGTGATACAAATGTTGCTGAGGACTCTGTGTAAGGTTTGCCAAGTAAGAGTGCAGCCTCAGTGCTGTCAGTGGGGCTGTCACAAAACGCACATATCAGCAGCAGAAGAGGGATGCAATTCCTGTTCCTCCATCCTTGCTCTCCAAACAGACCTGGCAAGGAAATAAAACCATGGTTCAGAGCAAGGAACAGTAAGCGGGGCTCAGGGATCTGATCCTGCAGTAGATATGGAGCCAGATTGCTTGCAGAATCTTCAGGGAAGCATTAGGCCTTGCTAAGCACCTGTGCCTCTTTCCTCCCACCTTGATAGTGCGCTACCTACAAACAAAAACAGTGTTTATGCTGAGTGCTTCCCCAAGGGTAAAATCCCCTCTCAGTAGCTGCTTCTGGTACTCCCTGAGTGAGCATCTCACCTTAAAAAAAATAAAAAAACCCCAACCCAAAACCAAGAGCAAATCAAAAGCAAAACAGAAAACCAAGAAATGAACCACACACACAAAATCCAAAGCCCCAGGTTATAGGCTTCATCCTACTTATTAAGAGTCACTGTGAGTCCCTAGCCATGTATGTAGCACTGCTGCTTCTTTTCATACTCAGAAAGTGCCTCCACACAGACCGTTTGGATTTGAGTCAGCTGCTGCTGCCAGGCAGTCGCATTCCCTATTATCCTATCTGTAAACACAGTGCCCGGATTGGTTTGGTACCCTCTGCCTAACTCCAGCTACTTGCTCTGGTCTGCAACCTCAGAGCACGTCCAACAGACACCAGCAAAACTTGTGTCATTTCAAAACACTACCACTTAGCTTGAAACTACTACATTACATAACTTGTAGACATCTTATTTATTTGCTTGACTCTAGCTTTCAACCCTAGGTGATCAACTAAGCCTTTCACCCATTTTGGGGAATTAAAGTATGAAGTTTAAAATTTCTAGAAGTTCTTAAGTCGTTGATGGAACAGATGATTTCTAGTGGGGGGTTCAGAAATACGTCCTTTCCTGACTTAGCTCCTACCTATAGAGCCATCTGTATCCTTCTCTGATGCTCCACCCCAACAAACAAGATCACACAGCAAGTCAGAAAAAGAGGTGCTACAGGTCAGAATGTGCCCTTGCAGCGGTGCAGACATAGTACAACTTACTCTAAGTCAATTAACTCAAAGTGGGTGTAAGAGAGCAAAAAGAAGCCATTATATCAATTCTAGCATAATTTTCCGCTTCTGACTCATAAATTATTGGCCATACTCCATCAGACAGCACCTGTCCTTTCGTGTGAGGCATTCCTTCGATTGGCAAATGAACCAGCCTGGGGCAAAAAAACAAAATTACTCCCTGCTTAGTGCAATCATATTTGCCAAGCCACATAACTGAGTAAACATCCTGAAGGAAAACCATTTGTCATAACCAAATATATCACCATGTAAATATTATATACAGAATGTAAATATACCTTGAAGGTGTCCCATAAATAAAATTATAGCAAAATTAGCTTATTTGCTCAGGTTCTACATGCATAGTATGGTAGTCATCAATCTGTACAGGTAAAATTCAAGCAAAAAGCAATGTAATCAATCAAATCTGAAGCTTTCCTGCAAATGGAGGGGAAATTGCCTTTTATATGATATGCAGTACAGCACGACTGCATGACTATTGACTTTTAATCAGCTGGGACACAGGCAAAGCCCCCAATCATGAAGAATTTCCCTGTTACTGGTGGGAATTTTTTAAAGATTTATTATTTTGCATATGTCTGGCGACAGCGTTTCAGTGTGTGATTTCTTTTTGAGATATTTTTTGCTTAATGGCCATAGTTTTACGCAGTCTGCCCATGCAGCTGTGTACCTGCGCTCAACACTTGTGAATCACTTCCAAGGTCACTCTGAACTAGCAAAAATATTTCATTCATTGTCTTTTTTAATAGAATAAAGTATGTTATACCACAGCTGGTGAAATATATAGATTAAAATGGAGGATGTAAAGGGCTATCTCTGACCTTCATAGATCTAGGTCAAACCTATCTATGAAAGTTAGCAACTTCATCTCCAAGCAAAAAATTCAAATCTATCAAAGACTGAACTGAAGGTATCAAGGCTTCATATTTCACATCCCTCATACGGCAAATTGGATTACAATTGCAGAAGTACACCTTCAAATGGCAAACATGGTAGGGAAAAACTAATATGATCTGGCACATTGAAGAAGCCCTTACGAGATCGTTCCATTATAATATAGTTCCCTCAATGTAATTACTCAGGGACATCCTCTGCATATAATGAAGTACAGTACTTTTCCTATTTGTCCTTGTTATAAATGCCACAAACAATTACTGATCCACCCAAACAGCCCCGCTGGGTACATGACCAATCGGTTTGTACTGGAAGGCATGGTGACTTGCTTTGGGGGCTAAAGTTGAGAAAGCCTAATTCCTTCTCCCATTCAAAGGACAGGTGTGAAGGAGGCACCCGGGACAATGTCCTCTCTGCATTTTGAGCTCAGTTCCCATGTCCAGAGACATAACTTCTTTGCTCCCCACAAATGCCTGACCTTTGTCATCACCCACTACACAGGCCAAACAGTAACCTTTCATGGTCTCTTTTGCCAGGGCCATGGACAACATGCCTGCCTGTGCCAGGCAAAGCTTCTCGAAAGGGCTGCTAATGACATGGAGATGTGAAACTCTCCTTACTGCCTAACAGAGGAAGACTTATTTCATGCTGACAGCAGCAAATGGTCTTATCCAGTGGCTCTGGGTACACCATGCCATTCCTGGTGGCTGTGCTAAAAGAGACCCAGTCTCATTTGGGGGAAATTGCTGTGAGAACCACAGCCAAACCTCAAGTTATCTGTAAGTCTCACTTGCCTGAAATACAGCAGGCACAGCAATGCAGTTTGGGATGCATCCCCTACCCTGTACCCCATGTGCTTCTTCCCTGTGACAGCTCAGGTGTCTCAGCACAAGGCAGGGAGATGCAGCCTCCCTGTGTTCTCACAGCGACAGGATGCTGGGAGCTGGGTGAGGGAGTAGCTCACCTTCAGCCTGGGAGTGCCTGCTATGAGCTGCCGTTGACTCCTCCCATAGCAAGCTGATAGTGGAGGAATATCATGCCCCTGAAATGCTGTGCGTTTTGCCCACTCTGCCCAGTTATTAGGCAAAGACTTTATTTTACAGCATGGCTATACATTGCCTAGATTGATGGAGTCTTGATCTCAACTAGGGGCTCCAAACTCAACCACAGTTCGAATACCATAAATAATGCAACAACAGGCTTTGCGGGCTTCTGAGAGGTTCTTCTTTGGAAAAAAAAAACTGGGAAATGCCTATGCAACTCAGAAAGTGACTGTCAGGTTGTATTTCTCTTAGTAAATAGAAGAAAAGCAAACCCTGTCACGCTATTTCATGGTCTCTGGAATGTGTAAAGAGCTAGCACACAGGATAACATAATAACATGCCAGTAAAATTAAAGCACAGATCACAGCTGGGAAAAGCAGGCATTTGTTCACATTCTGGAGGCACTTTCTATAGTGCCAGAAAGATGACAGGTTTATGGTCTTTAAGTAACAGGTTAACTAATGTGCTTTACCTTGCATTTCAAATAAGTTTAACAGTAAAGAGGAGAATCAAGACTCTCTACCTATTTTTTAGCTGAAGGGCATCAATCATATATAATTTTGAAACATGTTTTTTTTCTTCAAATGAATTGGAGCTTAAACCACACGATAAGAAGTTGGCATCTTTTCACTGAGGCACTTTTATAATTTTATTATATAGCAATGTGAGTTACAAAATGAAATGTTAAAATTACACAGACCAGTAGATAAAGTACTTACTGAAAATTTAGCTGGCAAAGAGGGCATGATTTGTTTAAAACACTGCCTGAGCAGATGTAACAAACACAAAATGATGTATCTTCAGCCCACTTTTAATGCTCTACTTTGGTTTAATTAATTTTCTTCATCTTCTTCTGTAAAACTTAGTGCCTGTGAAAATACTGGCAGCCTTAGAAAATGAAATTGTCTGCCTGCTGTTGTACAGTAGATTGAAGAGATCAGGTCTTCATCTTCTCAATGTTGCCCTACCACTGTGATTCCGAAAATGACAGTCTCATTCACAGCACCTTAGTTGGAGGGTGTGTGTCCCAAGAATAAACAGCACGGCATAGATAGCACAGCATACCGTAGCACAGTATAGATAGCATAATGTAGCATAGAGATGTAGCATAGAACAAGAAACGTAAGCAGAAAGGTAAAGCAGAAGGCAAAGGCAATAGTCATTTTCCTGCCACAGTGTGTAAACCAAGACAACCACAGACCTGTCCTTTCTATAAATACCAGCTATTACTTTTACTAGTACAGCTGATACCAGCCCAGGCTTGCAGGCATCCACACTCAATACTTAGTTACTGAAGACACAAAGTCTTGGGTGAAGTTTCCCAGCAGCCTCAGCACTGGTACCCATATATTTCGCTGGGATGAAGTCCAGGTGGACACCCCACAACCAGGACAAGCCCGTCCCTACATATGACTTAGGAAAAATAAAGGATATTTCTGTACCTTGTTCCCTGACTTGAACAATTTGAATAATCTGGTGCTTGACAGGCACAAACAGCAACGCCTGCTGAAGTAGGAGCTGTATGCCCACTGCTGATTTCCCTTTTATTTCCTTTGTCCTGGCATAGTAGTGCTGGGTCCAACACTGTACAAGTCTTTCTGTGGAGGGTTTGGGACAAAATGGGACCTGTGCTACTTGGAGCTGCCTTAAGCCTTTTCTGGACAGCTGGCATCCTTGCAAGAAGTAGATCAAGCCAGGTTCACCACCACTTGTAACAATAATGTCTAATAGCAGTCCTATCACTTTTACAATGGATACTACATGATCCACACTCTCCCTTTCCCAAACTCTCAATTTTCACAAATAAGCCTTGCCCTTATGCAGCAGATGGGAAAATACAGCAGCTCTCTGAAAGAAGGCGGCCAGATCACAGCCCGAGTGACTTTGTATTTTTATGAAGATCTTCACTGGAAAAGTGCACAACGTTTACGTGGTCTGCCAACCACTTCACTGCCACATGCTGCTGGATTTATCATGGCCATGTCAAGATGCAATTGAGATGCACTGCCCTCACACACGCTAACAGCCTGACTTTCACGAGGAAGAAGAAATAGATAAGGGAGGACACTTGATCTTCTCGAGAGTTCAAATCCAGATCTGCAAAAGAAATAAGTCCAGGAACACATGCTAGATAACAAGCAGAAGGTCTGACAGGTGCACAGCTTCTGCGATGGCAAACATAGGCAGTACAAACCTTTGGAGGAAAATATCTATTAATTTAGGAAATTGTAGCAGCTCACACTAAAGGTAGATGGAAAATACATACTTTTAAAATTTCCTCCATCCAAAGAACGCCTCAGGCTGCTTGCAGAGTCATGGTTTGCTCAGTATAGACTCATTTTTCTTTCCTTTCCACACCCCACACCATGAGATTTTTCTCTTTGCTTTATATCTGTTGTGTAGAGCAACATCAACCTTTGGTTTAAGCAAGCCCCTTTGTGACACATCTCTGAAGAAGTAATCTGCACTCTTGTCCTGCTTTTACACTCCCTTCTGGACCAATACTATTAGCTGCTTTTGGAAACAAGGTGCTGGTCTACACAAACCTTTCACCAGCTGTCCTGACCTCAGGATGAATTTCAGCTCATTGCAATGCAGGGTAGCCGTAAGATTTCCATGATGCCACTCAGTCTCATTATTAGTAGTCTTTCTCTAAACCTCTCTTTGCAGATGTACAGCATCAGTTATTCAAGTGACATCCACTGACATACAACGGACACTGTGGCCAGAACCAGCCCATGCCCCTGGGAGCTGCTTTCGGCTCAGGTTCAGCCGTGGAACCTGGCCAGAGCTGCAACCCCTGCCATCTCACAGCACTGCCTGTGCCAGCCAAGGGGCCCCAGATCAGTCCCTTTCCTTAATCCTGTTGACACTTTTGCTGAGGCATTATCAAAAGTAGCTACTTTATTATTTATTGTCCTCCTTCCTCTTTCCATATTAAGATAAAAGCGATGGCAGTGTAAGCATAAAGTACTGTCTCGCATCACTTTGGTACTAATCTCACATCACCTCAAGGCACTAATCCCTAGCAAAGGAGAATAATTTAGTACCTTCCAGGAATTTCGCTGCTATGATGTACAGCTGAAAGTCATGTAAAAAGCCCAAGTGTCCCTCTCTCACACAAGTTTAAGAAAGAGTTTCCCAGAGAACAGGAGAATATTTTCCTCTAAATCTCTGTCTTCATAAGCATTTCCTCCATCTGTTGATAGTTGTTTGTAAAATATTGTCTTCCATGTTTCTTACAGCAATAAACATCTAGCAAATGTATAGAGCTACATCATATAAGAACTTGACATTATTTCTGTTTCTTTCTTAAAAATAAGAAGCAAATCCAGTTTTAAACATATATTACATATATATTACATAATACGCTGGACACATTTGTCTCATGGATAAGGTCTCATACATACTGGGTGAGATTCTGGTTCAAGGTGCAACATATCAGGAGTATTAAACTGGCTGCACATAAACACATGGTTTTGATCATACAACTTCATACAATATTAGGGATTCTGCTTACATTTTCTGTAACTGTTAATTAAGAATGAGTCACAAATGTGTTTTCAGATATGAATTTCTCTGAGATAGGAATGCTGAAATCTAATATGCAAGGTACGGTCTTCTGTCTAACCAAAACATGCTCAGACAAAATTAGTCTTGTTAAAAAAATCTAAGACTCTAGATCTGAATCTAGCTTTATTGTTATTCATTATTCTGCAACTTCATTCTGCTAATTGTTAGGCCTGTACTTAGTAACACAACCAGCATGCAAATTTTGTCCGTGCACTTTCTCCTTTTTTTTCTGCAAATACATCATTTGCAGGAGCTACCACCTAGAAAGAGAAGGGACCTGCATTCCTAGGAGCTACTTAGTGCTTGTTGGGTCCGTAGCCCAAACCACAAATTTCTGTAACCTTGCTTGTCTGTAGGGGTGTACAAGCCACTGGGCTAAAAGTTGCCTAAAATATGACTGATACTCTTTGTGTTTCCAAGGCCAGATAAAGAGATTTTTTGTAAATAGAAGCAGATAGATACACATGTCTAACCTGCAGCTAGGCAGGTTTTTTTGAGGGGTTTGACTTAAGCCACAGTTTGGTCCTCATTATTTCCAATTCACTTGGTGATCTGCAGCTGGCGGTGAGATCTGCATCCCCAGTGAAACCCAGCCAGGCCCATTTCTGAACAGTGGTACATGTACCGAATACATCTCAACACTCCTTTGAGGAGCAGGTGGGAAAACCCCAATTTGAAAAACTGGATGGAAATTTCCATTGACATTAAACTGCCAAGGATTTAAGAAGATGTATTTTGCCTCAGGTTCCTGGGCTGCCTTGTCCCACAGAGCTCTCCTGGAAGGACTTGCTGGAATTAAGGATTTACAGTCCTGTCCTCTCTGGACTAGAGAGTAGCATTAAATGCCATAAAAGCAAAATCGAAAATAAAAATTAAAAAAAAAAAGATTAAAGAAAAAGAAGTGTATACGGTGGGCAAAAAAAGATAGTATTATTTCCCTGAAAGAGTGAGAGAAAATCCTGAAAGACCAAATAGCAGCAAACTGAAAGCACAAGACTTGCCAGGAAAATGGGAGCCAAACATCGCACAATTAAAAGAGAGTTCTCTACTAGTACAGTAGCATTCAAAACAGAAGGGTTTACGTTTACTTTGGTGGATTTTGTCTCAAATCTTGTTAGTTTGAATCAGCTCATTGTTCGAAATAAAAAGACCTCTATTGTTCGGAAACAACTGAAGAAAGTCTGCTGTTGGTATGCTCCATTGAGGCAATCATCACAAGAAAAATGTACCGTCCTTTCCTTCCCTCGGGAAATCCCTGGAGAAAACAATGGCTGTTTCCAACAACCAGTCCCAACATATCTACAATTTGCTTTCCTTATATATACATGGATTAGACCTTCATGTCAATACCTCATATTTTTAGTTCACCTAATGTTATTACTGTACCTATTTATGTCCTAAAGAATCCGTAATTAATCAAATTATCCATCTAGTCTAATTACTAGTGGTAACTGACCCTAGAGGTTGATTAATACATTCTCAAATTATTCAGGAAGGCTCTTGAAAGAGCCTACAAAATTTACCCTTTTGGCAACCACAAAGTGCTTTATAAGGCCCACAGCTGCCTGAGGGTTGAGTATAATCAATAATCCATAAAGATAATTGTTCCCACATGATTGGTGAACAACCTCAAGCTGAGTGCATAAGGGCTAACACAGTAATTGATGTTTTTGTTGCGTTTCTACACTTAATGCAATTTGCCTTGAACAAGCCAACTCATCCCTTCTGTTGGACAGTAAATATAGATTTAAGATTACCTCCAGGGTATTTCACGTAAAGGGGAAACATACTTTATGCTCTGTTGCTAGTTAAAAGCCTAAGTTTAGCAAAATTTATATTTTAATTGCCCAAGATATTGTAACTAATAACACTAATACTTTACAGGCCTATAGTAACTTCCATCTTATATGTTCTTCCAAGTGATTAACTTTCCAGCATTGCTTTGAGGCAGTTAGTTAATTATATTTATCCAAATTTTACAGATGAGGAAATCATTACCAACAACATCATGTCTTCAAAAGCATTGAGTCAGAATTAAAAATCAACCAATTGTCTTAGAAATGCTAAGACACTATTTTTTAACATGTTTATTTTGATTTTTTTTTCACTTTCTGTGTTTTCAGCTTCTAGTGGACTCAGAATTCTTAACATCAGGACTTTCTCCGAAACTCTAAGAGGTAAAATCTCTAAGGAAACTTGAGCACCTTTCTGATATCACGCAATTTGAAACTTTAAGGGACAGAAAAAATATGATGGGGCTCACTGTGAAACAGTGAGAGGAAAGTCGAAGTTTACTAGAGTGAAACAGAACTCAGATCTCTCAGCAATTGTGTCTTTTTGTATTCTCAACTTCACCAAGCTTAGGCCACAAGAGTACAGCTTATTTCTGTTTTGGTCACTTGAATTTTACCATGCTGTAGAAGAATTTCAGCAACAGCATTTCTGGGTTTAGAACTAACTTTGCAAGACTGACATACATGAAATAAAAACAGAACCATCACTGAGTGACTCCAGCCCAAGTGCCCACTCCATGTTTATGCACTGGCAGGCTCCAGACCTCACCTAGGCTTCAGAGGGTGCTTTCCCTACATCCCCAGCTTGCCCCTGCAGACTGCAACGCAAGCACTGGGACTGCTACCAAGGACACAGTTGCAGTTTATCTTGGCTTTCCAAGCTGCCAGGCACCACTGGCAGGTGGACACATCAGCAATGGAAATAAGCACAATTATTTAGAATAGTGAGTAGAGCAGTGGATGTTATCTACCTTGACTTCAGCAAAGCTTTTGATACTGTCTCCCACAACATGCTCATTTGTAATCTTAGGAAGCGTGGGTTAGACGAGTGGACGCAGAGCTGGATAGAAAACTAGCTGAATGGCAGAGCTCAGTGGGTTGTGATCAGTGGCGCAGAGTCCAAATGGAGGCCTGTGACTAGCAGTGTTTCCCAGGGGTTAGTAAAGGATCCAGTCCTGTTCAATATATTCATCAGCGACCTCAGGAAGCTTAATGATGATACAAAGCTGAGGGGAGTGGCTGACTCATCAGAAGGCTGTGCTGCCATTCAGCGTGACCTGGACAGGCTGGAGAGTTGGGCGAAGAGGAACCTGATGAATGTCAACAAAGGCAAGTGTAGGGTCCTGCACCAGGGGAGGGACAATCCCATGCAGCAGTACAGGTTGGAGACTTGCTGGAGAGCAGCTCTGCGGAGAAGGACCTGGGAGTGCTGGAGGGCAACAGGCTCACCATGAGCCAGCAATGTGCCCCTGTGGCCAGGAAGGCCAATGGCATCCTAGGGTGTATCAAGAAGAGTGTGACCAGCAGGTCGAAGGAGGTGATCCTCCCCCTCTACTCTGCCTTGTTGAGGCCGCATCTGGAGTACTGTGTCCAGTTCTGGGCTCCCCAGTACAAGAGAGACAGGGAACGACTGGAGAGAGTCCAGCGGAGGGCTACAAAGATGATGAGGGGAGTAGAGCATCTCTCTTATGAGGAAAGGCTGAGAGACCTGAGTCTGTTCAGCCTGGGAAAGAGAAGGCTGAGAGGGGATGTCATCAATGCTGACAAATATCTAAAGGGTGGATGTCAAGAGGACGGGGTCAGACTCTTCTCAGTGGTGCCCAGTGACAGGACAATGGGCAACGGGCACAAACTGGAACACAGGAAGTTCCACCCAAACATGAGGTAGAACTTTACTGTGAGGGTGACAGAGCACTGGAAAGGGCTTCCCAGAGATGTTGTGGAGTCTCCTTCCCTGGAGATATTTAAAACCCACCTGTAAGTGTTCCTGTGGAACCTGCTCTAGGAGCATCTGCTTTAGCGAGGGGGTTGGACTACATGATTTCCAGAGGTCCCTTCCAACCCATATCATTCTGTTCTTCTGTAACTATATGGCCATTCTCTCATTAATCTTATGATAGGGCAATACTTCAAAGTACCTTAACTAAAATGGTGCTTTCTTATACCACTGCTGACTGCACTACAAGGAGATAATTCTTAAAGCTATTTTTCTTCAGAGAGTCCCTCAGAGTCTCAGAGAGATGGAGAGAGACAGCAAAACCAAGCAGTGGATGTTTTCTCTTTCTGGAAGGAATGAGGCTCACAAGCAAGCACAGAAAAAGCTATTGACTCAAGCTACCAGTAAACAGGAAGTGTTACCAAACTATTATAAATGTACCAAAACCTTTAATTACATGTATATGTTTAAAATCTAAAAAGACAAAAATAACCTCACAAGAAGCCAGCAAATTACTGAAGCTTGATTGTGTCTTTTGGAAGAATTCAACTCTGATACTTCCTCTTGTTCCTCTTGCATCTTTCTCATCCTACACTTCTGTCTCTTCATTTCCCTTCTTGAGATCTGCAGACATTAATGTTTTAGGACAATGTCTCATCATGTTTGGTAGAGGAGAAAAAGGCTTCTGCTTGATGTTACAACCTTAGGTGATTTCACAAATCTTAGGTTAAGTCATTAGGTGATATTAGTCCCAGAGATTTTCAATATTTTTTTCTTTTTTTTTTCCTTCCCTCTTTACTCTTCCCCATACAGGTCTGTAAGACTTCCCTCTCAAGAGTATTTTGTTACCACACCTTCTGTACATTGCAATGCTAATGATCAGATTAACAAAAACAGCAGCAACCAGGTGGTTGCCTTTTTGCTCCAGGTCTTTGCAAGTCTCCACATTGGCTTATCAGAAGGAAGATGAAATATATGTGAACATACTAGTTTGTTCAATAATACTTCATGACCAAAAATGCTCTATATTGACTAACGATGAAGGTTATCTACCAGAGGAACAGCATTGTTCTTCAGGCTCTTAAAATACTCAAGTGTCCTTAAAGACCAAAGGTGAAGGACTACATCAACCTCCATCAGCAATGGTAGAGCTGTACCCATCTTTGAACTGCAAATCACTGATTTAACACGGGAGAAAAAAAAAAATATCTATTTGCCTCCTCCTGCAGTTACAAATCAAACATCCGGAAAAGACTGTAGTCCCTTTTGGCTAAGGTGGCACCTTGTGGTCACAGAGTTTCCTGTGATCACAAACTCTGAACTCACACACTCTTTTGTTACCATCTCAACCTCCCTCTTTATTATTAGCTTTCAAGCTGTCCTGAAGAAGTCTGAGTCTTTTTATTTATTCCATAGTATGAAGAGCAAACACTTGATGATGTAAACAAATAACCAACAGGCGGTGTTTTATTAATTTGTAGGTACCTTTTGTGGCAAGAAGAAAAAAAGAAATAAGTGCTGAGACATTTTACCAGCAGTGGCAACAATTTTCCTAGGTTTGGAATCCTTGCTGCCACCTATCTTTTTGTTGCCGTCTAGATATGGCAGAGATTTTAGCCTCTGTAATTATACAGAGAGGGGGGTAGGGTGGTGGGGAATCCACAGAAACAGATATAAGATTTAAACTAATTAAGGCCAAAAATATGACTTGCAAAATTCCCCAGCGCTGTCACCTTTCTGCTTTTCAGCACTTAAGCCCATTTAATTGCATGTCAAATAATAGAAAAGCCTCCTGACTATTGTATTCCGGATATCTACTGCATACTCTCTGATAATTTAATCACAGATTCTTTTTTCACATACTAGTAGCTTTGACAACCTGAACCAATGGAAAAGTTGCTTACCCACCATAGAAAATTCCAGCACTATCTTTAGGGAAAACCGTAATAACACAATGTTCACAGAGGTGAAATGTATACATCTTAAGTAAACAAGAACAATGAAAAAAACAGATTTTGCTTGTTTGGGAAAATTAGTACTTTTAAAGTAGGTTGAGTATATTAAGGTGTCCTAGCAATTCTCTGTCATATTATGCACCAAATTTTAGTTACTTCATTGACATAGGTAGACCTACTGAAGTCCTTAGATCTCCAGATTTCACTTTAATTTGCTATTGTAGAAGAGAAGTGTTTAGCTTTGCCAAATATATCGGCATATAATGTTGAGCTATTTCCTTATCCTAAAGTAAAAGATAGTTGGAGGAATATAGAAGTCATGCTCCTGGGAAATTCTGTTCCTTGCTTCTGACCTTGCTATGTGTATTTTAGGCAAAAGAGACATGCCCAGGTTGATCTTTATTGACGTACCTCAGCAGGAACAGAATAACATGAATTAAAGGTCTGTTTAAGCCAGTGAAGGAAAGGAGAATGAAAAACTTCCTAGAAGATGAAGACAGGAAAATTCAAAGAGAACTATGAGATATTATTCCACTACTTAAAAGTAGCTTGAAAAACAGGAGTCTTCACATCAGCCCTGTATTTGACAGTCCTCTGCAAATCACAAATCAGCCCTGTCTGCCCTTGCACTCCAACAGATCTAACTCCTTCTGTCCCACCCCATCTTCTCAGCCTTTAAATAATTTCCTCCCCAACACCCTTACTTTCCCCCCCACCCCCACCCCCCTGTTCTTGCTCTCTCCCAGAGTTCCCTTCAAAGACCTGTATTGCTCTATTTCCTGCACCACTGCACCTGCACACCCTTGGCATGGTACCACCTCTGCTGGGACACAGTCCTTTTTCCTCTTTCTGGAGTTATTCTAATTAAGGCTAGATGCCTTTAAGGAAGAGATGCTTTAACTGATGGAAGCGTACTAAAGAGTGGTAACAGGGTCTTTGTCATAAAGTGATGTCTTCGTCTAATACAGTCCCAGCGTCCACCTATTTTCACCTGAGGAGCTCCCTGAGCTGGATGTGGTAAGTAGTCAGGAATTGTCTATTATTTATCTTCCATGGAGTAGTCCAGTGTCCCGTTTAAACCTATGGCTTTAGCATCCACAGTGGACATAGGCACTTTGCTCAAAGGTTGGCTACCAGCTGGGTGAAATACATCTCCTTTTTGTTTGTTTGTTTTTAACCTGCTTCTTAAAATCTCTGTTAAATGCGTCTATTACTTGTATTGGAAGAAGAGGTAAATATATCAGCCCCATCCTCCTCTTCACACTGCTCACGATGTTTCACACCTCTGTCTTGTCCTCCCCTGTACAGGCTTCTTTCCCAGCACTGAATAGTCCTGGTTTACTTATTTGGTGTTCACATGGAACTTATTCAATAGACATCACAATTTTTGTTGCCCTTCACAGAATCTTTTTCAGCCCTAACATCTCCTTTTGAAAATGAGGTGACCTGTGCTTTATGCAATACTTACGAAGTGGGCAAACCATGAATTCATACAATGGCATGATGACATTTTCTGGTTTGTTCTCTGTTTTCTTCTGATGATCCTTAACATTTGCATTTGCTTCTGTGACCACTACTGAGCACCGAGACTGATATTTTCATGGAAATATTTATTATAACCTCAAGGTCTTACTCTTGAGAGGTAATGGTCAGCTAACAGGCCATCATTTCATATGCAAATTAGGGTTTTTTCCTCTGTGCATTGCTTTCATTTATCTACATTGAATTTCACCTACCATTTTATTCTCCAGTCATGTAGGATCTTCCTGCCAGTCTTCACATTCATCCCTTGCCCTTGTTCTTAGTCCTGCTATGAATAATTTGCAACATCAACAACCTTTGTCATGCAATTGTTCATCCCTTCCTCCAGATTGTTTCTGAACCTGTTGAACAGCTCAAGTGTTCACTCAGACCTTGACAGCAATCCACTGGTGACCTCCCCCCACCGCCCTCACTCCTTCTAACCACTTACTCAAACTTTTGTTTTCAAACAATTAATCAGCAACACAAGGATTGTCTTTTTATTCCAGTACTTATTTTCCTTAAACATTTTTTGTGAGAGAATCTGTTGAAAACTTTTCAGGACTCCAAATCGGGTCTGACAACCAGACAATCAAATTTTCTTCCCTAAGGAACTTCAGCAAGTATCTGTAAGGCAAAACCTCTCCTTCCTGAGGCCACATCGATGCTTCTGAAACAGATTGAACGTGGATTAGTGGACGAAACGTCCACTAATTCCGATCCTTATGTATTTTGCATTAATTTCCCCTGTGCAGAGACTGGGCATTAGCCCCATTGCTTCCTGGCACTCCTTTTAAAAACTGGAGGTCAGTGAAATCCTGGTGGCTAAGTTAGGTATAGCTTAGTGATCCTCCATTCCTCCATCCTAATGTTTTATGAATCTGTAGATCAAATGCCAGATTTTCACAAAAAGAAAACCCCCAAACCACCTATTCCATTCTTTTCTAAAGATAATTTTTATATTGGACATTACTAAACCTTAGATCATTGCTTTTGAACTATGATTTGGAAGTATGCATATACCTTAAACATCCCTACTGCTCAGTCCAAGAACAGGTTGGCCTTTTATTGTCTTGTAAAAAGCTGAACATTGATACATCACTATTAGCCAAGCTCAAAGCCCTCATCTATTAAAAAAACCCAACTTCATTGTGAAATTTGGATATTTTTAACAAAATTTCTCATTATTCTGCATACAAATACTCTTATCACATGCTCAATATTTACTAGCAGATGTGACAAAAAACTCCTTGAGCAGGTTTCATTTGTTAAAAACAATAGCTGAGGGAGAACTGTTAGCGTACAAAGCAGGTGTGTGCTGAAATTGGTCTAAATTTAAGTAATCAACAAGGCATTTACTGTTATGGCATGCACATGTGTTTGTATAGTTCTGCTCACCTATGCATAATTTACCTGTAAAGACAAAATTGCTAGTTAGTAGGAAACAGACATACAGATGCAGGGACTACAGCTAGCCAGGAGCACCAGCTAGGAGCATCACCTGAGAAGGGGGAAGTTAAATAATGTGTTAGGGCTGATTGATTGACAACAAAGACTTATTATTCACACACAACTCCATCAACTAGACTTTTTAAAAATTCTTCCTTAAAACTAAAGGATAATCAGAATCTCAGTGAAAAATTAAACTTCTGAAAAAAAAAAAAATCTATTCAGGACCTCCAAAAAGCTCCGAGACAGTAGAATGCTATATTTCAATATAGCATAGATTTTATTTCAATCTCAATATTTGAATAGTAGTGAAATAAGCATATATGAAACTATATGTAGATATACACAATGCAATAAAAGTATATTATTGCCACAAAAAGAAACAACAAAAAATATCTTGGAAGTAAAGGGTTCGAATTTTTGCCAGTAAAACATTTGCAAAAATCAGCACTTTCCTATAAAGCATTCTTATATTAGCAGAATAGACTATTTTTTTTCTAGGATGACCATTCTATTAAAAAAAAAAAAACAGATTTATTATCTGATTGCTTATCTTGACTATACTTACCTCAGTATCTGAGCACCTCACATACATTTCTTTTTGTGTTTTTATCACTCATGCCAAGCACTTTTCTTCCTGGGCTTTAATTACTGGCATTTTCCATGGCAAAAGATGTCTGTATGGGGAATACTTGGTCTCCCAAAAAGGCAGAATATAAATTCACTACAGGAGTCTAGCTGCAGAAAACTTTGGCTAGAAAGACAAAGAGGCAGGATTAATCTAATCCAAGTTAGTAATTCAGAGTCATTCTTTGGTGAATGGAGGAAGACAGATGCTTAGGAGCCAGTTTACATCCCATATAGCAATACTCATTGGAGCCTACCCATTTATCCCAGGTGGTGTGCTGTGATGTTAAATACTGAAGAGCTATGAAGAGAGAGGATGAGTTCCAGATGTACTGACAAGTACCAATAACCCCATTAATTTACAGAAGAGCTGCAACAGATAGCAAAACTGAATGTAGAGCTCAGTGCTTGTCCCTCCACTCCAATAAAGTGCCCGCATATCACTGGTGAAGAAGGGCTCAGTATTGATGTTGCTCTTGAATTAGAAGGCAGCTAATCCATGGAATGCACTGAATCAAACCTAGACTCACAAATTAACCTTTAGGGAAGGGATGACTGTACAGAAGAGAAGCCCTCTGCAAAACAGGGAGGAAACTGACTGTGAAACTAAATCTCCAACTAACACGGTGACCTTTGAGTTCCAATAATTTGAGGAGATTTTAATATGACATGTGGCATTTGTTAACCTTTAAGGTTTTATACTAATCAAATTATTGCAGTATGTTAAAGATGCAGGATTTCACAGGTTAAATAACTTTGTTAGAAAATAACATATTCCGGATTCAGTGTTCTTTGAGCACCACAGTACAGAATATAGAATTACTTTATAGCGGTTCAACCACATAAATTGCTGTGTCTAGTTCATGCTATTTATTTTTAAGGCTTACGTTTATGATTACCATGGCATTCTTCACACTTCTTAGTCAAAGCTATATCAATTTATTTTAAATTGTGTTGTTCAAGGCTATATTATTTTATTTGGTGGTACTTTTACGTCTCAACGCACAACCAGGAAGATCAGTGACTCAAGACTTGCAGTGTGTATCTAAACTTCAAAAGACCGGATGAGGAATCCTTCTGGGCTTCTCTCCAGGTCTAGTAAGTCACAGGAGCCATCCCAGGAGGTGACTGTTCCTGTTGACCATCTAAATGTCCCCAAATGTCACTTTCATGAGCCGGTTCTCATAATGGCTTTGAGCACATCTCTAATTCTTTGGAACAAAGGGAGCAATTTTTATACCCAAATCAGGAAGAGCAACTCTCCCACCAGTGCGTTACACAGCCATGAAAGTCTGGAGTAGGGGATGGCTTTGGTGTCTCCAGAACACGCTGCTCTGCAGCATGCCAGAGCCCTGGCTTTTCAAAACAGCTCCTTAAGGAAGCTATTAATTTTTTCAACACCACAACTGAAAGAGTTTCTGTCTTGCTGCCAGTAATGTATTCACTGGAAATCAGGGGGGAGGGACTGTTCCTGGAAAGGCTTCCAAATTAGGTAGCTTAATACATTTTTTTACAGCTGTCACTTAATAACTTTCTTAATGGAAAAGTATTTTTTTCCTGTACAGCCATGCGAGGTACTCCTGAGAGAGCACAGGACTGATCTTCAAGAGACTTGAAATGACGTTGTTAATAAATCCAGCCGTAAGACAGGCACACTGTGTGTTTTAGTAATCCGTTAATGACATCTCTCCTGGGAGTGGCAACGCACTGGACCTGCTGTGCTAGAAAGGTCCTCCAGCAAACTGACTGAGAAAACAGGAGCAGATGCCTCGATCTGCTTGCTGTTTCTCCTCTCTCTATTCCCCTGCCCTCCTTGGGGAAAAGCACGTAATTGGGAAAGCACAGAGCCTTGCTCAGCTCACTGCTGTCTCTTCCCTGTCCTGGGGCAGGCCTGAGAGCACCTGGCAGAGATGCTAAATGATGTTGACTCCACTGATGCTGCCAGGTAAGACAGCCTGAAGCACACAAAATAAAGCAGCCTCCAGAGCACCCTGCGAGTCAGGGAACAGAGGGAGTCGAGTCATTACCCCCAAAATAAAATACCGTTTGAATCCAATGTTCTAACGTGCAGTTACCTGTGTTTAATTAGGGAAATAATCAAATAGGTACTATACCAAAGATTAGCTCCAGGATATTCTTGCACAGGCAGAGGTTTAGGAGTAAAATGGTTGCACGCAATTAGTACAATTTGTTCTGACCTAGCTGTCTGAACCAGTCAGACACAATATATCTGAGCTGCCAAGGAGCTGGGGAAATAGAAACACCAATTGATCAACAGAAGGATTTAATAAGCATTGAGAGTGAGATTCTCCCAGCAAAAATCTATTGGGGACTTAGCACATCAGCTGGTCATCAGGTCTCATTTCAAATCCTCCCTTGCCTGTGGCTTTGAGTCTGGCAAAAGGATGGATTTCCAGATCGCTGTGTCCCCTGCAGAAGGCAGCTGTTGAGAAAGGTGGTGATGGCAGAAGTGCTGGGTGTGCCTTGCAGCCTCCAGCTGCTGCAGAGGCATTAAGAGCTATCCAGAGATGGACAATGTCAAGAGGAAGAAGGGGACGCTGGCAGCTTTCAAGCCTTTGGGAAGCGCTCTTGAGCCCTGGTAATGAGGACAGAGGTTTTGCTCTTACTTTGCCAGTTTCACGTCCCCATGTGAAGAAAGGCCTGCACACCCAACACATGAAGACATTGGTACCATAAAAGTTGCTGTAACGGAAACATACAAAGCTGAGGGTAAGCATGCTGTTAAGTCTGGTGTGGAGAATTACACAAATACCGGTATAATAGCATTACAGATGCAACTAGTAAACGTTACTAGTAATTTTAACAGTCATTCTGTGACCTCCTTGAACTCAGTTATTTTAGGCAGTAAAAACATTCTGGTTCCCTTGGGATTGAAGACAAATTTCTCATTGTTTCCTGCTTCTTGGGTTAGAAGCCCCTTCCCTTCCCTTCCCTTGAGTGCTGTCACCTTTCACACAGATTGCCTTTGTGGGTAAAAGTTATAATGGCTCAATATATTAAGACAGTGCATTCAGTTTCTGATTTCTCCTTTGCAATGCGCCCAGGCACGCTATATCACGCACGTCCCGCAGGCCACCTAAGAGTCCTGCTTCCTGAACATGCACTGATAAAAAGCAACTGCAGCTGTCTCCCTAGCAGCCTGTTTGCTGGAGTTACTCTGCCCTTTGCCTGCTATAACCATGTACCAGAACCAACAGCACTTTACAATAAACAAAGTGATAATAACACAGGGGAATGAATTCCCTATGGCTGAATGCCAATGTAATTTATATATTAAAAAAATCATATGTACCCTGTTTATTAAGTCTGATGATTTGTACATTGTGTTTATATTTAACAGATCTCTGATTACGCTACATGATGCATACTTCACTTTGTGTGTTCAAAATCTCTTCTCATTTTTGTTTCTATGTGTGTTTCCTCTTGATTGAAGGAAATCTTAAATGATACTGAACAGCAAAAAGTAAGAACATTCCATTGATTTGCGGAATAGCATGTCATTCAGTAACTACTGCCTGTGCCACGGCATCTGAAACTAAATAGTTGAGTGTATTCATATTTGCAGAGAATGCTTATATTAGCTTTATAATGCTAATACACAAATGACAGACAGGAATGTGAAAAGCAAGAACTGAAGGTTCAGGAAGAATAAAGGAAGATTAAGCATCATATTGGGCTCCACTGAAAAGGAAAAAAAAAATCATAGTATGAAAAAGGAGAAAACCTTTTAAGGAGAGTGCTTCGGTGACTACTTGTTGCATGCCCTTGAGGACCAGGAAGCTAAGATGGAAGGAAGAATCACAGCAGTGTGAAAAGGAGAAGATTTGGAATGGTATCATAAAGCACCATAAAGAGCAAATACCCTCTTCTACTTGAAAAGAAGAAAATGCAAGAATATGTTCTCTAAGTAAAGCGACAACAGTGATCTGCATGAGTTGTCCCTGTGGCACACAGAGCACAGGTGCTGCAGCTGTCACCCTTCGGCACAGCGTGTAGTTCTGGGAGGCTCCCAGGGCACCTGAGATGCCCCACATTGTTGGCCCATGGAGGCAGCTTAAATGTTAATGAAAGTTTTCGCACTGGTAAACAGAGGAGGCAAAAGACTCTGTGGAGATATTTATGTATTAGAAAACATCTGGGATCAATTAAAAATAAGAAGCTGAAAATTCAGGTAGTATGGGAAGCAGCCTTTTGACACGAGTGTCTAGTGCTCCCTCACCAAGTTTGCCGATGACACCAAACTGAGTGGTGAGGTGAACACATCGGAAGACAGAGCCATCTTACAGAGAGTCCTGGGCAGGCTGGAAGAGTGGGCTAGTAAGAACTGTGTGAAGTTTAGCAAAGACAAGTGCAAAGTCCTGCACCTGGGACAAAATAAGAGGACAGATTGGAGAAGGTCCAAAGGAGGGCCACAAAGATTATTGAAATGTTGGACAACCTGCCCTATGGAGGAAAGACTGAAAGAGTTAGGCCTTTTCTCCATGGAGAAGAGAAGTCTCAGGGGGACTTCATTGTCAGTATAGCAGTGCTTAAAGGGTAGCTACAAAGAGGACAGAGGATCTCTCCTTACAAGGAGTCACATGGAGAAGACAAGGGGCTACATGTTGCACCAGGAGAGGTTTCATCTCACATAAGAAAGACATTTTTTACAGTGAGAGCAATCAGTCACTGGAACAATCTCCCCAGGGATGTGAAACAGTCACCATCACTGAAGATTTTCAAGATACAATTGGACAGGGTGCTAGACAATCTCACCTAGGCTCCCTTTCCCACAAAAGGTTAGACCAGATGATCTTTGGAGGTCCCTTCCAACTTGGGCTGTTCTATGATTCTACTGTATTCTGTAACGCTGAAAATAGCAAAGCAACAATCCCAGGCTCAAATAGTGCTACAGTACCAGGGGTAGTATGAGGGCAACAGGGGAAGAAGAGTTTCCAGTATTTTTCAACTTCAGTAAACAACAATAAACCAGCAAAAGTGCGTAAATGCTTCACAGCAGAATCCTCCAGCAAGGGAACAGAAAAGAAGAAAAGCAGGGGAAGTTGGAGGGACTGTGGGGTTCTTTCTCCAACAATACCTAGAGACACCGCCACGTGCCTCCATGTAAATTTAATGTCTGGGACTGTCCAACGTTGTAAATGTGATAGAAAATTTCTGCCAATAAAAGGTATGCAAGTATGAATATTCTGCAACTGGCATTGCTGTATATAAAACACCTGGAGTAAATTATGAAAGCCAGTTGGCCTGATGGATCAATCAAGTGTTTTGAATTTAGTTATCTGAGCAGCTAACTGGACCTGTAAGTTATTTCAAATACTAGAAGTCTTCTCAAAAACAAGGGCTGTTCATTGGGTAAGTGTTTATGTTTGGTACCCCACAGAAATATGATATTTTAAAATCCACATTGTAAAGTTGATGAAAACCTTGAAGAATCAGCAATGAAAGAACAGAAAGCAGCAAAGTAACATTAGTTTATTACAGTCATTTATATGCCTCAGCTGAAGTCAGTTGTCAATATACTTGTTACTACTCCAGTGGGTAGGAACCACTACTTCGATCTTGAAGAATTTACCATCTGAGATAATAAAATAAACAAAAAGATGAGATTGATTTAATTAAACTTTAGCCATGTAAAAATGAGGATTGAGATCTAAGATACTTGTCTGGGCTCCTTCAAGGCACAGTGGAAAGACAGAAGCTCTTCCAGAGACAAATATTTTATTTTACCTAGCTCAGACATGTCTCTTCAGATTAAGCGTACTATCCTGTACAACTTCCCATCCCTTCGTTTTCTTCCCGTCCCTCTCCATTGACTACAGAGAGATCTCTCTCAGATTAGATACTCAGCTCATGGATGGCCAAGTTAAGTGAGATCCAGAATGACTTGCCCCATGGTTATGAAGTGGGCTAGCAGCAGCGGAGGAATGTGAATGCACCTGCGTGTGAGTAGGGAAATCTGAGCACACAGCATGCTGAACAGGTGAAGGTCATGGCAGAACGAGGACAATGTGAAACTGAGAGCAGGATTTCGGAGTCTGTGCAGGACTGGACGGCTACAGTTGCCCAACATTGGTGTCAAAGAAGGCAGGACCTTCATCTGACTTCCTAAAGTCACTGTGCTCCAGGGTCAAAGTTATCCTGATATTTGTTCATAAATTTTTCTGACACATTTGAGATACTACTTTTTGGCTTGGATCCTTCAGTGCTCCTAGAATAAATAGCACAATATACAATGATAATGCTAAGATTCAATACCTCTAACCAGAAGTTGAAAAATTACAGGAAGCATCACGAAGTAAATATGTAAAAAAAATCTGAATTTTTAAAGTATGTGAAAATCCAGAAAGTCTCCCTCCAGAAAAACTCTTTCAAATTATTGGAAATCAAAGGACATAAAACAAGTGTGCCCTTGCGGCCAGGAAGGCCAATGGCATCCTGGGGTGCATTAAGAAGAGTGTGGCCAGCAGGTGGAGGGAGGTGATCCTCCCCCTCTACTCTGCCCTGGTGAGGCCGCATCTGGAGTGCTGTGTCCAGTTCTGGGCTCCCCAGTTCAAGAGAGA
>VZSC01019470.1:71078-82151 GCA_013398225.1 Steatornis caripensis
GCAAGGGCACATTGCTGGCTCATGGTGAGCCTGTTGTCCACCAGCACTCCCACGTCCTTCTCTGCAGAGCTGCTCTCCAGCAAGTCAACCCCCAGCCTGTACTGGCACACGGGCTTGTTCCTCCCCAGGTGCAAGACCCTACACTTGCCCTTGTTGAACTTCATCAGGTTCCTCTCCGCCCAACTCTCCAGCCTGTCCAGGTCACGCTGAATGGCAGCACAGCCTTCCGGTGAGTCAGCCACTCCCCCCAGCTTTGTATCATCAGCAAACTTGCTGAGGGTACTCTCTGTCCCTTCATCCAAGTCGTTGATGAATATGTTGAACAGGACTGGACCCAGCATTGACCCCTGGGCAACACCGCTGGCCACAGGCCTCCAACCAGACTCTGCACCACCGATCACAACCCTCTGCGCTCTGCCATTCAGCCAGGTTTTGACCCACCTCACTGTAATTTCTTATTTCTTTGCTCTCTTCTCAGCAGCTCCAACTTGCTTTTTTGCAAAGCAGCATTTGGGAGTAGTTCCCTTTCAGCAATATAGGTGTTCTTATGTGGACAACAATGCACCGCAGTGTTTGTCTCTTTCTGCCCTCCAACGATATCCTGAAAGGATCAGATATTCCCAGTTGCACTTCAGGCCATGAAATATATGTCCTCGTTTTCATGTTGTTAAAATGCCACTCTCAGACGGTGACATACTGCTGACATATTTTTGACATTATTATTTGAACACTAAAAAAAATTACATTAAACCCCCAGAAAAAAATTATTTCTATGTCCTAGGATGACCATTTTGGTCCTAAGGAAATACTGGGCCAAGCTATCATGTTGTAGTCACATTCCACTGCAGAGAGGCAGCATGAATGCAAGACTGTTGGTTCCATCAGTCCTGGGGACAGAAATAATTTCCTGGTCTTCCCACAATGTGACACGTGCCACATCACTTACCCTCAGGCAGATGATGGGTCTGGATCTATTTTCTTTACCAGCATAGATGCAACCCGTGAGACCAGTAACAGGAGGAACAAAAAAACTATCTGATTGTTACCAAGAGAGCATAAGAACATACACAGCTAAATTAAATACAAAATAAACATTACCTTAGCTGTGAATCCTCATGTTTCAGGACATCAGCTAGTAAACTCCTGTGATTAGACAGAAACTACCACCCTAGACAAGTTTATACAGCACCTAATTGCCTGTAACAGTTTCCCATCTTCCATAGTACAAATCTTCACACACCACTGGTTTGATTCAGTCTGGGAACTTCTGTGATCCTAATATTGGCATCCAGTCATGTCACTGTTAAGCTAATAGATCCCTCAACGCACAGTGGTCAAACAATTTCTTTGCCAGTACTGATCTTTTTGAAGTCTATGATTTTAAAGCATTAACTGATTTCCAGCATGAGGTACTATATTATCACACTAAATTATGTAAATTGTTTACAAGAACTTCTTATGGAGTGTGCATTTGCTGATAACAAGTGGTTCCTGAACAGAATGAGTGTTCTTAACTCCCCTTAGTGAGAGTAGGAGACGCTTAGCATTTTGGGATTAGACTTGAGCCCCTCAATCCTTGCCTGATTCCTGGTAAAATCTGTTGTCTGGCCTACATACCATAAGTTCAGCTTGCCAACAACCACATGATCTTCCTGCAAGTAAAACACATTGGCAGAGATTTGTTCACTCAAAGGTAGACATCTAAGAGTATAATCTAATGTGACATAGTTGTCTACATTCCCTTCATAGCCCATGAAGCGAATAGGAAGCTCTACAGAGAAATTAATTTAAATCTAATGGCTAAAACAGGTTTTCCATCAGTTCTAAAGGACATCTACAGAGATTTATCTCAGACATAAACAACCCCACTAGATGTCTACCATTAACTGAGGTGAATCCCACCACCACTTTCGTGCTTCAATAGCTGCATCAATTGGATTTCACTGGAGCACAGGTAGATGCTGCATGGTCCTCACCACGCAGAGAGCTTTGCAATTAGGTACTTCTTTTCCAGGTTTGCTTGCATGCACAAAAGCATGCCATATTTTTCCAACCCTGCTAGGTGATTTGATAAAAAATATTAGTTCTGCAAACAAAACTCACTTTGTCATTGTTCTTAGACCACCACCAGACATCCAACCTGCCCCATGCTGTCTCCAGCAGTTCTTTATGTGGAAATTGGTCAGCAGCATCAAGGCCAAGAAACGACATAAATGAGCTGAGAGTATTGGACTACAG
The DNA here is from genome assembly GCA_013398225.1 of Steatornis caripensis. NCBI lineage: Eukaryota > Metazoa > Chordata > Aves > Caprimulgiformes > Steatornithidae > Steatornis > Steatornis caripensis. The sequence goes on from VZSC01019470.1 coordinate 73,317, forward strand.
CTGAGATACATAACCAAGAATGTGGGCCTTCCTCTGCCTACACCCCAGATATGGCTGATTATCTGCCTGTGACTTTAATCCAGGACCCAGTGCCCAGGGCTTGGTACCTGTTACAACCTTGACCTGATGCTACATCAGTGTAAGATCCAGATGCACACACCCTCACACACACGCCCCCCAGCTGTGAAACAGGGGACCTGGAATCATTTATTTCCTTTGGTTACCTCTCCATCTCCCAAGATAATTTCCTGAGCCACACCTGCTGATGGCAGAGACGGAGGAGGAGGGACAACATTCAGCAGGAATGCTGATGGGAATGAGGACAGAAAGAGAGCATGAGAAGGAACTTGGTGAAGTTTCCCTTCAAGAGGGGAAATGGAAGGGAATGGGGAGGAGAAAAGATGGGACTCCTTTTTCTATTCCCCAGTGCACAACGCACAAAATGATTTTGGAACCAAATTTTTCCTCATCATCTTTTGCTTCTGTTTGCTTGGGTACTCTTCTAGGAGATAAGAGATAAATGTGTGAAACCACTGATGCTGGGGAAGTAATCAGACCTCGTACTTCACAGGAACCTCCTAGTATTTAACCTAGTATGTTTAAGCACTAAGCCTTTAGCTGTGTATTAAAGGAAGCTAACCATAACTGCATTTGGTGAGAAATCAAATCTCTGCCCTGGTGAGGCCACATCTGGAGTACTGTGCCCAGTTCTGGGCTCCCCAGTTCAAAGGAGAGAGGGAACTACTGGAGAGAGTCCAGCGGAGGGCTAAAAAGATGATGATGGGACTGGAGCATCTCTCTTATGAGGAAAGGCTGAGAGCCCTGGGTCTCTTCAGCCTGGAGAAGAGAAGGCTGAGAGGGGATCTGATCAATGCTGATCAATATCTAAAGGGCGAGTGTCAAGAGGATTGGGCCAGACTCTTTCCAGTGGTGCCCAGCGATAGGACAAGGGGCAATGGGCACAAACTGGAGCACAGGAAGTTCCACCTGAGCATGAGCAAGAAGTTCTTCACCGTGAAGGTGCCAGAGCCCCGGCACAGGCTGCCCAGGGAGGCTGTGGAGTCTCCTTCTCTGGAGATACTCAAAACCCGCCTGGGCACGTTCCTGTGCACCCTGGTCTGGGGGCACCTGCTTTAGCGGGGGGGTTGGACTGGATGGTCTCCAGAGGGCCCTTCCAACCCCTGCCATTCTGTGATTCTGTTTTTAGATTGAAACTTTGGACTTTGGGGAATTTCAGGCACCTGCTTTTTCTCCTAGTGTCAAATCCCTTTGTGTAGTTTTCACATTGTTTGAAACAGGAACTGACCTGCAACTGAAACAAGATAACATCTAAAATTCAAATAGGGAGCAATGAGCTAGAAGGACATGGATGCTGGATAGAGTGGGAGAGGAAAGTGAACAAAAAGGGTGTAAGAAGAGAAAGGCAGAATTAGGATGGAGTGGGAGAAAATGAGAACAATCAGAATTAAAAATAAACCCCAGCCACTTTTCATGTTGAAAGCTCACAGCTAGTAAGCTGATTGGCATCTTACAGCTCTGCCAGAGTATTACAGCAAGAGCATCTGAATTTACCATCATGGGTGTTATGAGTTTCATAATCACATTTGTTAATTGGAAGTTTCTTTATTTCATTTGTACTAAGGTCTAGTACTTTACCACTAGAGTCTAATTAGTAAATCTTGGAAAGAAAGGAATGTAGGCTGATGCTTTGCTCAACAATCTTGTACATACAGTGGAAGAATATTGTCAGGATTAAATGCCAGATAAAACTGTGGCTTTATTAATTTTCACTTGACTCTGATACAAATATATGGACTATGCAATTATTTCAAAATCCTAGCGGCATTAAACTCTCTCCATCTCATACTACTTCCTCATCTCAATTTCATCCACAGCAGCAGAGAGCACTTTCTGCTGCTAAACTGCAATAAACTCTGGTTACAGCTGCCTTCGAAGGAGATCTGCCGAAACTTAAAAATAAATGAGACAAGACTAAGATTAATAAAATAGGCAAGGATAATTGTTCATTTTGGTATGACCCAAATTCAGTCCATTAAAGGAAGAGTGTAAGACTCCCTGAATTCAATTGACTGAAACATTCTGCAACAATGGAGAATAATAAAGCACAATTAAAAGTGAAAGTGACCTGGGGCTTTAAATACCCAAGAACCATGTTAATGGAACAAGAAGGCCATTTAAAGGTCAGCAGCTTATAAAAAATATCTTCAGAGTGATTTCTCAAGAGGAAAGTCATTTCAGATGGACCTACTGTGTAGTTTATAAAAGAGAAGGCTTCTCCCATCCTGAAGGAAGCCAAGCAAAATTAAATGCCTACTACGAGGCTCTGGCAGGCATTGTTTCGTGTCTCAGGTTCAAGAGGAGCTATTCTTATCCAGCTGGCATTCAGTGGAATTGTCTGGCAAGGTAAATCTTAGCATACCATGCTTATAGAGCCATGCGTTTTCCAAAATATTTGTTTCTTTGGACACGATATCTGGGCTGCAGTCCATGAGCTCTGCACAGCGGGTAATGGTTACCTGAGCACCTCCACTGCTGCAGAGCAAGAGACAAAAGAAAAGAACAAAGCTCACAGTTCTTTCTGGCCAGTGGTGGGAAACAGGTTCCGTCTACCCCTTCTGCTCCCTGCCCAGCTGTGCTTCTCTGGTGGTTTCTGTGGCCTCTCACAAGCATGCAGTTCCCAGCTCCTCCTGGGGACCATCACCTGCTGCCAACCTGCACAAGTAGCAAGTGTTCTGGCTCCACTGCGGGTGTCTTCTGCCCTTCCTTGCTGAGACCAGTTGTCCTGGATGTGCTGGTCAATGACTTTGGAAATTTGTCTCCATGAGTGAAAACACAGAAACCATTACAAAAAGCTAGTATTGTTCCTCCTATTTACAGAGATCCTGCAAGCTCGATAAGAAAAAAAAATACCCCTCTCTTCTTAGAGGTCTTTTCTCCTTAATTTTCTGTTCTTAGAAGTAGTATCCCATTCGTGCAAGGTCTGTACCACAGAGCTGGAAGTACAGATTATGCCTCAAGAACTTTACATTCAATTCATTGCAGGAAAATAAGCTAATTCGTGTGAACGTCTGTCAGAAATCTGTCAAAAATCTATGGTTAGAAAATTCTTTTTCATCCAAGTAGGCACATTGAAGACAGTGGTCCAACAAAAACTGTGTTGTATCAGCACCCACAGCAAAAATGGCTAGGAAGGATTTGCAAGATCCAGCAAGTTATTCCGTGTCATTTAAATCCATACCGCGGGAAAAAAAGTGATCTTACATATTTATTTAGCATGTGTTATACATCAGTCATCATGGAACACCTCATAACCCAATGTCCAGGGGAAAAAACAACAGGATAGTTGGCACAAGGTATTATCACATGTAACGCATGTTTTATGTTTTATGCAGCTGCATCAAAGACTGACATAAACCAGTCATTTCAAAAGTCTTCTAATGACGGAGAAGAATTATACTCAGGCTTTTGGTGAATTCTTTGCAGATGTGTCTTAACTCAAAAGTTAGCTTAATAGTAATACTGCCTTAAACAGCAGAGGTTTCACGGGCTATTTATGGGCATTTAATATTTCATTGGTTCCCTTTCTGAATGCCTTCTTTTGCTATGCTCACTCTGTACTTGTTTCTCCGTCTGCCCTCTTTCTTTATTTTGCACACACAAGCTCACTGAATATTTTACTCCCCATTCCTCTCATGCTGTCTTTTATCCAAGGAACACATCAACCCAATGATTTGCAGTTTGGTCCCCCACTGTTTAAGTTAGTCATAAAATTAGCCAAAAGAACTGAACCACTTTGTGGTGGATGTGTGTTGCCTGTAAAGTACCATGTTTGGGTTTTTTTTAAAATATGCATTGCAGAGTGTTATCGATATTTCAAGAAAAAGGGTCTCCTCTACATTTTCTGCCGGTACAGTTCATTTACGGCAGGCTGACCACGCTCTCACTGTGCACAGACAGTGCATGCAGAGGCACAGGAACAGCTGATCAAACACAACCAAGCTAAATTCAACTCAGTACATTTTCCATCACCTATAAAAGACATTTGTTTTTTATAGATTTTGTCTGGGTCTTGCTTCTGAGCTATAGGTGTAAAAATAAGACAGGAAGCTGGACAGATTTTCTTCCCTTAAGACTGTAAAATCACTCAATAAACCTCCTTCTATAATAAAACCTTTAAAATGATGGTTGAAATCCTGGCTCCACTGGAGTCAATAGTAAAACTCACATTCACATCAGAAGCGACTGACTGTCGTGCTAATGAAAGCCCTTTAACTACACCAAGTATGCTACATAATCACTCAATATAGTTATAGACTGCATATTTTTCTCCAGACAGGATTTCACAGTTTTTTACTAATATTACATTTTTAAAATACTGATTTCTTGCATCAGTAAAAGGCAGTCAATATACCAATGCCCATTAATACCAAGCAGTAATTTTAAAAAGCAGTCCTGAAGACAGCATGGAAATGAAACCGCAGGGGGGAATGTTGTATACAAATGGCCAAGGCTATTTCATGTCTCTGCTGGAAGCTGGTATCTCTAGGACCAAAGTGAATGTTAAAAGCATTATTGGTCAGGATGGACTCACTTTGACATCTAGCAAATTCATACAAAACTATGAGGAATTTGTAGTCATCACCTGTGCCTAATATTTTGGTTTAGACTGCCCAAAGCATATGCAGTAAGCACCCAGACAGAAAAACAAATTCCAGTTTATTGCCTGTAAAACACCAGCAAAAATGGATTTTGAAGAGACATATTCACATTGTCAGCTGTCCACAGCGCAGACAAATCCTGGTGTGTAATTGCAGCATTAGTCATGCTGGCTAACAAAGGCACTGCTGTACAGGCGGGGGGCCGACGGCAGAGAGCAGAGAAGTCATCATCTGTCTGAGCCACCAGCTTTCCTCACCAGCCTCCAGCACTGGCTCAGCAAGCATGATGGCTGGAGTGCTGTGCTTGCTGCCGCCCTCTCTGCAACCCATCAGCTCGTCCATGGGGTGGCTGCCGCCCCTGCTCACCTCATGCGCTGTGGATGTGCTCAGGTCCTTCTGCACCACTTGTCCAGCACAGAGGGGACAGAAGTGGGCATTCACATTGAAGCTGTAGCTGTGTCAATGCTCTCTAAGTTTTGAAGCAGGATGGAAGAGCAACAAAGGTGGTAAAGCTTTTCCAAACCAGTCTCATATCTGAGATGGGCTGCTTCTGAAATCAAGCTTTGAATTAACAAATGTATACCACGACTGATGTGAAATGAAAGCTTCTTCTCCGCCTACAGAAAACTCTTCTGAAGATATGACCCTACACTTTTTCTTTTCAGTAAGACACTAACTAAGCGAGGGCTTGAATCCAGAAATACAGTCCTCATACTGATTTCATCAGTTCATACATAGTAGCAGGGGAAGAATATTTCTGATAGTGACATATCTTACATTGTCACTGTTTGCAGCTATGGATGATCAGAATCATAAACACAGACCTGTGGGAGCAATCTATCAAGCAATGTGTTAGATTTGCCATCACCTGAAGTCGTTAAATCAAGTGTGGACATCTTTTAAAAACATACTCTAGCTCAATCACAAGACAAGTCTGTGTCATGGATCTCCATTGTACAGGTGGAAGGTATGATGACAACAGCTCTTGCAGGTATTGAAAGTTATGAATCTTTGAATCTGCTTTGCCAGACTGGTTTGGATTTCTTTTAATTCCAAGATTTTGGGTTATTTCAGCATTCATATTTGTCAGCTTGAAGAGAAACGTGAAAAACAAAGTTACAAAGCCCAGCCTTCCAGAATATAAATATAAATTAACAGTTCCTAGAGGGAAAGGTACCTGAAAGAGTCCGGCTGATTCTGGGCCCTGTCAGAAGGCTACCACTAGACAAAGCCTTCTCCAAAACCCACTGTTAAGGGCATTTGAGGTGGAAGGAGTTGTTGGCCACAAGACAGGCACTCAAAGCACAGTTCCTTGGAGGGTAAAAAATTCAGAAGCGTTTTATAAGGAGCTAAAAGCATTTGAGGAGAACAGCTGTTTTAAAATACAGAATAAAGGCAGGAGGACTGAGGAGGCTTTTTGGAGAATGCTGATACTCTTCAAGGAAGTGTTTCCGTGTGGCTGAGCTGGAGCACCTGGCTTTGTGTGAAACATAACAAAGCTTCACTATTGCTCCAGTGTCCTCCTCCCACTGAGCGCTCCCTGTGCCAAGAAGGAGCCGTGCCAATTTATCCATCTCAAATTGTAAATTCCAGCTACCGGCTGGAAGCAAAGATTTTTTTTTTCTTCTATCTAGTCACCAAGATCACATTGTTATAAACAGTAAGAGATTCTCCAGAGCTATAAATAAACTATCATCTGCCTTAACACCACCTGGTCCTGCGCAGAGGCAGACATCACAGGTCTCTCCACTGGCACAAGTCATGCAGGAATAGGACCATAAAACTGCAGGTTCTTCATCTTGCAATGAAGTGTGCGAGGGATTCATATTGAAGCCATATGAATCCTGCAGACTGTAACACCACTCCCAAACAGAGACTTTTTTTTCCTTTAATAGCTAACACGGTAATGCCCCCAGAACAGAGAGACATCGCCACAGCAGAATTCAGTAGAGCACAGTAAGCAACACGAGGTAATTTGCATGATTAATCAATAATGTTTTGTCCTGAATTGTTAAGATTTTTGTCAGCTTTTTGGTTCTACCAACATGTTAATTAACAGCCAGTCTCTCAAATTTTCCCCAAGACATGCTGGCAAGGTGCTGGAACTTCACTGGCTGGGGGCAGGGAGGAGGATTTTGGGAAGGTCATTAGTGAAACGTGTCACATATAAAGAGCAGCCTCACATTTCAGACTTGTTTACCCATTTCAGACACTTTTGGAGACCCACAAAGTGCCCATAAAACCTGAAGTTTCTGGGATGGTGAAGAGAGAGAAAGAAAAGCAGGAGTGAGGGGAAGAAAGGAGTGGCTGAGAAAGCCATTTTCCATAGTAATGCAGAGTGGTCAGGAAGAGCAGGAAGACAGGCTGTTCTGCGAAGGACTCAGAGAAAAAAGGTTCAAACGCTGTGAATGATGGAGCCCGTCATGTTTTGGGGCTGAGAAGCAAAGAAGCGGGTAAAAAGTGAGAGGACACAAACCCAGGAGGAAAGTAGCTGAAAGTAGTGAAAGAAAGAGTAGGGGATGGTGGGGAAGAGGAGGTGGGGACAAATAAGAAGGAAATTATATTTTTTTCTTGACAATCAACAAATCCTTCTTATGTGCTTACGGAGGAAATTGCCTTTCCTTGGAGAAACTGGCATGTTCTCTGGAGGCTGACAGCCTTTTGGCAGTGAGATGCCCTGTGTAGCAGAGCAGTTTTGTATGCAAACAAGCAATGGTTTTTTTTACATAGTTTTCTAACCCGCTAACAAAACAGGACAGGACTGTAGCAAAACTGCTTCCGGCACACCCTTACTTCAAGAGCTTCATGGTAACCTGCTGATGGTCTACGGAGTTGTTAGCTCTGCAGTGCAGGCAAACAGGCTGGGAAGGGAACCACACCTCAACCACCCATCAATTTGGGAGAGACCCATGCTAGTCGGGAGTACCGATTTCCGTACATGCAGGTACAACATTTGCCTGGGATGTATTTGACATTTAAATGCATAGGATTGAAGTTGCTCACAGTCTCTCTGGAGAGAGTTCTGTGTTTGTCCACTCCCTCACCATAACCCTTGGGCCCCTACAGTTCCTCATCATCTCGACTAAAACATCTTGTTTCCTCCTCAGAAGAATTCGGCAGTATAATTAATAGTAAGTAAGAGCTAACCCACAACTGCATGCATTCTCTCGTGTTCTCAGCCAAGCAAATCTTTCATTTCGTCAGGTAATTTCTTTTTAATGTGGTAGTTGCTGTTATTTCTTTATAGTGATAAAAGAACTAAAGCAAATCCCTTTTCAGAGAATTTGAGAGGGGAAAAAAATCTTCGTTGTCTAAAAGGAGCGTATTTAATGCATGTAGAAGGTGTTAATTAAAAATCCTTAAAGTTGACACTATAACCCCAAAAATCAGGAATACTTTGAGACTCAAATGTCTCAGTAATCATCACAGAACATGTTTGCCATGGCACCCATTTCTTTGCCCTGAGGCATTACTACAAAATTAAAAATGGGCATTTGGAGCTAGTAAGCTTTGATCTAATTGAATTTGCGGTAGGATGAAATCATAATAGGACCATAATTTGCTGGTCTCATTCCTCCCTTCTAGTAAGGGTTTGTCAAGTGATACTAATGGACACTTACAACCTACTAAGAGATTTGCTACATAGTAAGTTGATTTTTCACTGTGTAACTTATTGTTGTGTGGAGGCTTAACAAAACAAACAAACAAACAAAAACCCCCACCAAAACCACCTGAAATTTATATACGCCCTAATGGGAGAGTATGCTTCCAAGCTGCTATAATTCAGTAGGTATGACATTTACCTCTATGTGCTTTTCTTCAGTTGGCTTAGTGCATACCACACTGTGCAAAGTTGAAAATCAATTAATTTCAGAAACAATTTCTTTTTATACACTCTCTTCTGTGGATCCAATTTCTCATCTGTTCAGAGAATTCTTTTGGCATAAGGAGAGGTAAAATTGATGAATATTAAATCTCTGCAATCTAATAAAGAGTAGTGCTTACCTGATTTTCAGTGAAATACAGGTGGATATATATAGATATAGATATAGATATAGATATATAGATATATATATACACACACCTCAAGGATGAGTATGACGACAGTGGATCCTTGTGCGCCCCTCCAGGGAAACCTGTGTGCTCGACTACCTCC
>VZSC01019470.1:86734-100796 GCA_013398225.1 Steatornis caripensis
GTTGCTCTCTGACATAAAGAGCAACTCCACCACCCCGTCTTGCTGGCCTGTCCTTCCTAAAAAGTACATAGCCGTCCATGACTGCATTCCAGTCATGCCAGCTGTCCCACCACGTCTCTGTGATCACAATGAGATCGTGGCCCCGTGACCACGCACAGATCTCCAGCTCCTCCTGTTTATTCCCCATACTGCGTGCATTGGTGTACAGGCACTTCAGGGAGGTAGTCGAGCACACAGATTTCCCTGGAGGGGCGCACAAGGATCCACTGTTGTCATACCCATCCTTGAGGTGGTTGAATGCCTGCTTCTCATTTTGGGAGGCAAGTGAGAAACCTTTGTTGCTGCCTTGATTGTCCTTGCTTATTCCCCAGCCGATTGCAATGGCATGAGTATTGCCATTTTGGACCCCACCCCCCGAGTCATTCATTTTTGTGCAGATTCATGTACTGAGGGGTGTCTCACCTGTTTAAATTAACCTGTTCAGGTTGATATTAGTCTCCAAGCGGTCTTCAAACCTCAGGAGGTTATCAGAATCTGCTGTGGTTGACAGGTTTCCATTTTGCAGTCAGCAACAAATGGGAGTTTACTCAATGTTCCCATAACCACCTGTTGCCTCCACAATGGTAATTTGAGTCTGAATTCTTCTATCCTATCTATGTTTACGTGATTCAGATGGCCAAAAATATCAGAATGGGCAGCAGCATAATGAACACTGACTCCATCAATTTGAAGAGTATCTCAGATCCATTTCTGATTTCATAGATCTATGCCAGAAGGTTGGCCCAATAAAGATAAACCATGTACGCAATTATAAGCTCTGGTACCCCGTCCTCATTTTTCTAAACAATAAAGGAAGAAGGTGAAGTAGAAAATATAGTCACTTATTCCTTAGCCAGTTTCATCTCATAGTTCATCGGGCATCGTTTTTACTTGAAGAGATTCTCTGAACCAAACCACTCGATCATCAATAGATGCAGTGAAACAAATCTCTTCTCATTCCATTGGAAATATGCAAACAGTAATACATCTCTTGCCTGAAGAAAAATTCCCTGTTCATACCACAGTAATTTATCTCGCAGAATTATCTTGCTTTCATTATTCATTCCAGAAGCTTTTAAAGGAAAGAGAAAAAAAAGAGGAAAAAAAGCCAAACAAACAAATGACTCATCAACAGAGCAAACACAATTATTTTATTGAGTTCACCTGTGTCCAGTGACTCCAATTGAACTGCAAGTCTTTTTTTTCAGGTTACACTACGTGGGCTGCACCTATAGTAACATTTTAGGCTGTGGTAGGTGTGCAGTTTTGAAAGAAGTCTCCCAGTTGTCCCCAGTTGAACTGCCTTGGTTGGCATCATGGAGAGAAGTGAAGTCACTATGCACAAGCTGGATTCCTCCCAGTGGAGCTAAACTGGCAGATGCATTTCAGAGGAGCACCTAAGGCACTCCAGCCACTCTTGGGTGTCCAGTTGAAGCAGGAAGGTTAGAGCTAGGCCACAGAAAGACATCTTGAGATGAAGATAGACACCAAGTCCACAGCGTGAACTGCTTTGCTTTGCAGATCCATTTTTCTCAGGTTGCACTACTTACTGATATAGATATAGGTTCTGCCACAGAGCTTTGCTTCAGAAGACTTTCTTGCATGGAGTGAATATGTCAGTGGGATTTTATTGATATATTTGGTTGCATTACCTCCTGCCACCTTTTCATCTTTGTATTCAGGTAAGAAATGCAATTCTACACAGGTATAAATTTATCATATCCTTGCCATAAACTGTTACACCATAACTTGTCAGATAGTTGCACAGTGCTATGTATCAGCTGGAAGGCTGAGAACGAAGCAAATATTAAAAGGTTTTTTATATCTCCCCTCAAGCCACAAGGAGATCTACGTACTGATACGAAATGACATTACATTTTGTTTGGGAAAATTTTGCAGAGTTGCTTTAGCCCAAGATGGCAGCTATTATGTAAGTAGCAACAACATCTTCTCTTTCAAATTCTTCATTTTCTCTTTTTTCATGCAGACCAAATGTACGTAGAGCTCGGTTAGCTTTCCCTTTAGATAATGAGAACACAGAAAAGTGCTTAAGTCAGCACCTGAAACTTTCTGAGTAAGAGACGTATGGACTTGAATTAAAACAGCCCCTCCCAACGTTAGACAGATGCCTGAAACATGCAGAGGTAGAGTAAAAATACAGTACTAGCAGTTGGAGACAGGACAAAGCTGAAGGTAAAGAATCCTTTCTTGCAGTATATTTTTATACTTTTGAATTTTCAACTTTGAAATTCTTAACACTTATTGCAATGACTGTCACTCAGCCACAGAGCTTCGACTCTGTCCAAAAGGGCCATCCGTTGGGCCCTGACTCCCTGCATCTCCCGTGGTCTGAGCAGCAGCAGTGCAAGACTACATCTTTCCTTGGCCTCAGGGGAACATCTAGTCAGCACGGGTATCCCAACACAGCCGCTACATGAAGTTGTCAAGATTATCACTAGCCATGTTAGCGCAAAAGACATGCAGATCGAAGTTAAAAGAGTAACAGAGCTGGTTGCTGTTCCTCGCCTCAGTTTTCTGATCATTCTTGAATGCTCCTTGGTCACCGCTGTGTAGGGCGGTTCCCCAGGTTTTTTTAGCCAGTGATTCACTGCAATCCATAAAGAACTTCCTTCATGATTCCTTATAGTAGGTAACTGCTGAATTATGTTGGTCAGGAAAGAGAAAAGGCAAAAGAAATTTCAAACTTCATAAATTTTTCTTAAAAACTGAACGATGAGGCAAACCAAGGAGAAGTGCTGCTTTAGATACTATTTCTCAATTTTTTTAAGCCAAGGATGACCATGTCTTTGTGAAACATCACTTCGCTGTTTTCATTAACATACAAATAATCTTTAACCTAAGATTTGAGTAGTCGTTTATTAATTCTTTTTTTCCACACAGTGTTCCTTATTTGCATATGTAGGAATGTGTGTATTTTGAGATTTTTTTTTTAATGTATTTGTTCCATGGACCATGTTTTGATGTCTCATGGACCTCTTGCATCCCAGAGACAATGGGTTATTAAACACTTCTGAGTGCAGCTACAATATCCTGTTGGAGCGTGGTTTATATTTTACTCAGAGACTATAATCAGTCAGGCTGTTGCAGATTTTGTTCTCTGCTCATGACAGCTTTCTTTAACCTTAGCTGGTCCTACGACCAAGACAAATTTCCAGTACCTCTGAAAAACTACACTCTTATTCTTCTCTTCTATTCAAAATGTTAGCTGCATTTTTAAACCCTTTCGTTATGGCAGATAGTAGCCTCCTTGTTAAAGCTTCTGGAGGGGTCCCACAAGGTCAACTTTGTCAGTTCGGCTTTCCTGATTTGATTTTCCTTAGTTTATCTATGGTCAGAGTCTGGCTTTCCCAGTCACAACTTATTTTGTTCTGTAGCTTCTTACAGAGTGTGAAATTTCACCTAAAGGATCTCATGGCTGAGTCCCTGCACTTGCATTCTCCAAAAAGTAACAGGAATTTCAAGACTACAATGGATTTTCCCTTTCGTGCTGGCATGCTATTAATTAAAAATAAAATTGAAATTGCTTCTCTTGCCCCAAGAGCTGTAGAGCACCATAACCTTCCTCATCCTCAGCTTCCCCAACCACAGCAGCGTAGTCACTAGCCCTCTGCCCAAAGTCAGCTGTAGAGTTCAATTTCTTCCCTTAACTTCAAAGCACAGAGGCTGACAGAAACCAAAGTGGCTGCAAGGAAGATCTAACAAACTGTCAGAGGCCTTGTATGTCTGTTACCAGAATTTGCTTCTGTTAGAAAGGCACGGCTGGGCGTTGAAGGATCAGCAGTCCACATTTACCCCGCTGCTCCACAGAAAGGACACAGTCTTTCCTTTCCACCTACAGCTCTGGAGGATTGGTGCATGGCTGAATTGAAGTGTGCTGAGAAAATAACGGGTCCTCTAAAGATTATTTTTTAAATTTCTTGACATTTTGGAGTCACAATAATGGAGCATTTGTGTTCCAGAATAGGGTATCTTGGAACCTCTGTCATTACACGACAAATCAGAACACTGATGACATTTCCTTGCTCCATAGTGAACCTGAACTCTGAGGCTATCTTACAAGAAAAGCTGTGCAAGTACCATCACTTGAGAATTCAAAACTAGGCTGAACAATTCGCCAGAGAATATGAAGTAAGAAATAATCTTCCTCTGACAAGTTACCTAGACTAGAAGGCTGAGCAGGACTTTTCCAGCTTTTACTTTTATTATTCCTTGCTGTGTGGTCATTTGGAAAGGCATAAAAATTCCTATCAATTTAGAGAGTGTCTTTTTTATATGCAAAACTCATAGTACAAATCTCAGTACAGGGAACTGCACTTTGCAAATAACATTTTCAAGCGCATTTCTAGAATTCCGTTTCTGTCAGGCACTCTTACCAATATCCAGCCAACCTAAATAACAGCTATCCAGATTTCTTTGAAATTCTGACTTTGCTTCATCGATTCTATTTTGATACTACAATAAAATGGCACTGTGTAATTTTATTCTTTTCTTCATTCATAATTGTCCTTTTGATTTTGAAAATAATGCTTGTTGCTAACTGCAATGTGAGCTGCATTCAGTTTGTTATGTTATCTAAATTTGAGCAAATATTATAAAGCTCGTGTAGTTCCACTAAGGGACAGAATGTTCTCATTTCTTCAATTACATTTGAATATAATGTTCACAAAGACATTCGCACTTGTTCTTCTTTCTTATAATTGCAAACCTTAACACTGTTGTTTGAAATAAGATACATTTGAGTCAACAAGCCTTTCCAAACTTAATTTTCACCACTGCAGGTTAGTAATTTTTTTGTGTTCTGGCTTTCATTCAGAAGCAAACATACGTATCACACAAACGTATATTTCTAAATATTCTTGCTGATTTAGGTCCAGTTTGTTACAGAGATCCTGGTCTAATTACGCCTGCTCAAACATGGCAACTATTGAAAACATCCTTCAAAGAGATGCATCTTTTACTAAACTCAGTAGAAATCTCCCCATCAGGGAGCCGGGTCACTGGGCTGGATCTCAAGACTACCACCACTTAAGCATAACCATCCAGCTTCTGAGGTGTATGCTGGCAACTTCAACCTCACGTCTACACCAAGGCTGGCAATGCTAGAGCTGGGCATGAGGAAGGACGCATTGTTTCATGGAGCGATGCTATGTGTCAACAAAGCGCAGAGCTCTTGGAGTGTATCTATCTGGGCCTTTATCTTCTTGAAACAAAAGGAGAGTACCTCCTTGTTCAAAAGCACAACCACAATAAGCATGTTTGCATAGAGCTGAAAGGGACCTCCTGGGCCGTGGAGCCTGGTGAACTGATATTACAAGCAATCATGTCGTATTAGCAATCCAAGCGACTCACAGAGCTCAATTGCTCAATGTCTCGCACCTTGCGCACTTACTCCAGACGACACTTGCTACACGAGGCACGTGGCCCCGGAGCATCTGCTTTCTGCTCCTCTGGTGGTGGAAAGCAGCTGGTACCCTGGATTAATCAGGCTCACCGTGCATCAGCACAGGAGGTCTCACTGGACTGAGGATAGCACGACGGGTCTCCAGTGCCAGCCTGGGTGGGTTTCCAGGTTTCAGTAGCTGGTAATCCTCACACATAAAAGCACAGCAAGGGTCAGTTTTTGACCAATATTTTAAACTTACCTTTTAGCCCTTGAATTTGGAATTAGAAACCCTTGCTTGGAATGGAAACAGTGAAGCTTCCCAGCTCTGGCAGAACACTGCTGATCAAGCACAGTGCTGGCTGGCGGAATAGGACAGCACACAGCACCGTCCCCCCAGGCTCACAATGATGTCCCCACGCACAAGGCACAGGGGCACACCTTCTCTAGGGGTACTGCCCCACAATTTATTTTACACTGCTCTGGAGGAACCAAAGCTCCTCTCTTTGAGTCGTCTTTTCTTTTTTATTATTCCCCCTGAACACTGCATGTGCTTTTGTAATAGAGATTAATTACAGAAAGGTGGTGGGCTTTGACAGCAGAAGGTAACTGCTGTCTGGAAATAGCATGAATTGTAGAGTGCTTTCATGAGCACACAATATGAGGAAGGACACTGACAAATTAATGTCTAGAAAAAATGAAATATAAACATTTTATTTAAGCAGTGTGGTATTTAATGTCACAAACCGAAGGGAAATCCAACTGGAAGAATAAACAAGACATGGCAAGTGGATTAAGAACATAAGTTTATGCACATAGCACAGACTTATAAGCAGCAACAACATTGTCTATGTACATTTGAATCTGGGTGTACGCTTAAACAGGTTTTTTATTTTCACTCAAAAGTATGGCTCAGAAATGTCCCTAATTAATCATTTATAGTAAAATGTTCATAATATACATCAAGCTTGAGGTCCACCCTCAAGCAAAGAGTGTTTTTCTCAAGACTTGAAATACTGGTGAGCAGCCATGCCTGGTCTGAACGGCAGCATCAGTTTCTTTCTGTTTAATGAATTGAGCCACGCTGCTCTTTGTGCGTGGGAAGTACAGCCAGTTTGAGACACATTTAAATAAAACCGTTCTGGCAGTTATTTGCCTCAGATGAAAGAAAGTAAGGCCAGCCTTCAACGTCCTAGTGGGGTTTGTGGCTGCATATCCTTTTTTAGTTCCCCAAAAGTTATGTTCTCATTAAAATGTCACCTTACAATAATTCTCTAATGTACCTGCTTCTGCCTTCATTAGCTGTTGAACCAAAGCTAGGAATGGAAAAACGTATTACCTTGAATTTATGATGGGTTAATCCTACTCCTTTTAGCCACAATGGTAAATCACCCTTTGTTTACAATAGAAAGATCAGTAATTTTGAGCACAACAAGGAATTGTTGGAAAAATATAGCTTTAATTATTGGCACAGATTGGTACAGGGCCCTGAAGCAACAGCATGGTCAACAGGTAAAATGTAAAAATAAGCTCTGTTAAAGCCCAGTGAACAACATCTTCAAACTGCACTTACTTTAGTCAGTTGAATATCCCACAATTTACCTTTGACAATGGGATTTGACTGGTGGAGAATTCTGTTACAGACGCCATATTTTCAAAGGGGAGATGGAATCCAAGACATTTGCACAGAGACTTCATTTCTGAAGGTCACCACATAAAACCTTTCTGGACTGAAAGAAAATTAGGAGACTGAAACTTTTCAGGATGTAATTAGGGGACTGAAAGTAAAATTGGGGCTGAAACCAGACACTCAGATCTGTATCCTGGACCTTGTGGGGGGTTAGGGAGTGGGTGTCCTTCCACCTCTGACTGCCTTTAGAGCCTCTTTTGATGCTTCTCTGAGACAACATCAGGGCCAGCACAAATTCTGCAGAGCACTGAAGCATGTATAAACATGTACACACACTGACCAGGCAGCAGAAGCACCTACAAATTACCCTTGTGTTTCTCTGGCTCAGGGATCCCCGAGAAGCTACAGAGTTTTATTTTGGCTTGTGCTACCTCTGCAGGTGCCCCACTGGAGCACTGTGGCACAGACTCCTGGTGTCAATGAGAATTAATCTGTATTGCAAAGATCCCTTGGGAGACATTTCTCTCTCTGGCTGCGTGGAGTATTTCAGTGTTAATACATTGAAATGGACGCAAAATGCTTTAATTCTTTAATGGAAACACTCAACGAAACATAAAGAAAACACTTCGGAGAGACAGCAGTAGAAGTCATGATAAAGTCAGTAGTACCTAAAAGGTACCAGACCTCATTCACAAAGAAAACTTCCACAGACCATCTTTGGGACAGATAACAATTCATTTTTGCTTGATTTTTAATTAGTTTGCTTTTGAATCCTTCTTTAAAAGCACAGATAGAAAAAACAACTAATAGGAATGTCATAAAATGTCATTTCCTGGCTTAGTATAGTGCAGGAAAAGGTCTCACCTTCATAGGCATGGGAAGGGAGTTGGAATTCATTATCATATGTCAGAGAGATGATGGTGAATCCAAATTTATAACTTTAAGCAGCTACATTGAATGTGAAAAAATAAAAAAATAAATGGTTTTTTGTACCTGTCAAAATACACTGCAATTCTGTAGAAAGTAGATAATACTCATGAAGATTTGTGTTAAAATTATCAGATTCTAAAGTAACAGTTTCATTTATTCTGCAAATTAGTTTATGTATGTATACACATCTAATTATCTATCTATACCTTTCTTTTTCTTTTCCAGCAACAGTGATTTATCCGTACAATTTTGACCAAGTTGTAAAAGTCTACAATGCCAAATAAAAAAACCCAAAAAATAAAAAGAATGCTGTTGGAACAGAAGTTCCTTAAGGGACAAAATTAAATGAAACATTTTAGCTCATCAGGCAAATAACATGTCAGCCTCCAATAAAGGGCAGTATTTTCATTTGACTGGTTGAAAGAAATCAATCATCAGAAGCTGCTCATATTCCCTTTCCTTCCCAAGTGAAGGAAGGTTGAAGCTAGGGTATAGATTTATCTGTTGAGGTGGGAAAAATTCTCTTAATTTTGTCTGCTTAAAAAAAACCCTAGTAACTAACATTTTTAATGTTTTTCATTTTTTAATATCTCTCTGTCTTTGGGTTATGAACTAGACTTCTGTACTCTTACACAGGATTTATTGTGTTGTCTCATACATCAGGAGAGCAAGTGAATACACTGATAAAAGATATGGCTAATGTAAGATGCAATGTTATTTAGACCACCCTCAGAAATCAGTAAATTTTTTAAAAATCTTGCAACCATCTTCTTCTTAACTTTAATAACTTAACAATCCCATTCTTACTATGGAGTTGATAGCCAATGTATTCCTGCTTACCACGGATTTAGTTTTGCCTAGAGATCAAAATTTATCAGAGCAAGAGATATTTTGTGTATGTATGAATTGAAATCTACTGCAAACTCTCTTCCTCCAAACTGCAAAACAACAGATTTCTGTGATTTGTTTCATGAAGTATCCCTGTGTGAGTCTGTCAGGAATCTACAGCTGAGACTCTGTGAGAATATCTTCCTTTCTTCAACCATTTGGTTGTTTCACTTATTTAAAACCCAATTCCTTCAGGGTATTTTGCTCTTCAAACGTACAATGAGATGTTTTATTGTACATGGTTTAAGGACCTATCACTGTTGTCAGCTGTGCAATTTTTATTTGACTCATTGATATTTGGTGTTTTTTCTAAAGTTCCTAAACTCCTTGGCTGAAGCAATTAAATACAAGTTTGAGGAAGGCGAGTTCTTGGCACTTTGAGTTAGAAAAAGAAGTATTATAAAACTTGAACATTAAGGCAAATACGGAGAACCCAATACTCCTAAAATAGTGAGATTTAAAATCTTTTCATGACTTCGTAGTACTCGACATTAAAAAAAATGCTGCAATAATACACATAATATATAGTAATAAAAATGTTTGCTAAAATGATCCTTCATTAACAAGCAATAGAACTTTTGATTCAACAATGAAATTTAATCAAAAACTAATAACCCATGTGCCCTTGCCAGTACGTCTTATTTCTGTGGCTGCAGTTTTCCTCCGAGATAAACACATGGCTCTCTTTGCCCTCCTTGTCTTTCTGCTGACAGTTGTGAAGGTCTGTCTTTATAAATGGTTACAATATCCCCTTCCCATCAGTCACCATACGTTTTTCATTTAACAATGCTGATTTATCCTAGTAAGTATAAAATATTCCCTGAAGCTGTTTTCCCGTCTCCTCCCCCAACAAACTTGGAAGAAAATCTTTCAAATATTTTCTGACTTACAGGTCTATTTCAGGATCTGACCCTAACATTTCTTTGTTTCCCTCAGTGTGTTTTTGCCCTTCAAAATTTCTGTGCAGATCACTCATTAGAAAAATCGTTTTGATAAGCCAGTTCTGAAGAGAAAATGTTGTTCTCCTGACAAGTGATCAGTGATTGTTACCCCTAATTGCACTCGTTTGTTGGTTTCTCCTAGTGTTGTATGCCTGAGTGCCACTCAGGATGAACCCAGAACTCCCTTCTTCACCCCTCTCACAGAGGCTTTCTTAGCGATTTCAAAGATTTTATTTCTGATAGCCTATAACAAAGGGATCTTCAGGAGCACCTACAATTGTTGGGCAGGCTGGAAAGGGTACACATCTGATCTCTGACTGATAGTTTTCTTTCACTGGCAGATTGTCTCCTTCCTCCCTTCTGAGGAATCTTCAGCTGCTTGACTAGAGCAACTTTAAGTCATATTTGTGCTTGCAAGCGGCGAGAAACACATCTGTCATCTTCCAGGATCTAGCCCTGTAGTCCAAACAAATTTTCCAGTGATAACACAAAGGTTTTTGTGAAGGTTTCAGCTTATGTTGCATCAGGATGTTGCAAATCTAGACTTTAAACCTGCTTCTTACCTAAAGCTTTCACTACAGGACATTGTAGGAATTCCTAAGGAAATAAGGCAAATAATTACAAAGTCTTAACATAGTGAGTGACACAACACACACAGTAGAAGCAGAAGAAAGCAGGGACAGGAGCATTTATTAAGATCATGACACAGGTAAAACTAGAATGAAGACTTAGAAAATGCTAACTAACATTTTAAAAATTAGGTAAATTTTGCAAAATGTTTGGGAGTTTTGAACTTGGTATGTAAGGAAAGTATTGCCGATCCTCTCCTGAGTTCATTTGTTCCAGCATACTTAAAAGAGATTCTGCAAGTAAGATGAAAAAACAACGTCAAGCATAAAGCAGTTATGTAACAGCAGAGAGAAGCAGGTAAGTAGTGTTTAACCAGCTGTAAGGGTAAGCATATGCATGCTCCCCATCCTTAATGAAGCACCCCAAGAGATTTTGATGGCCAGCAGACACGAGCTGGGCCGGCCTGGCCTCTACAGCTCCTTGGAGCAGGTCCTCAGTATTGCAGGGTTATCATTGTCCACCCGCTCCTGATGGCAGTAACGATTTGACTTGATGAGATGATGTTTTGCAACTAGTCCCTGACTATTCTGCCCAGTCTCCCTAGTGTTTTTCCTTTACTCTTTCACACCTTTCCACACTGATGTTTTTCCTCTTGAATGCTCCAGCTACTTCTGATCCTATATCAACAATCCTACTTCTGCCTGCAATTTTACCTTCCTTATCTCCGTACAGCCTTTCTCACAGCTTTTTTCTGACCATTCTGGGTGTTGGTTATGCAGCTGTGCTGCATCAGAGCTGAGCCGCGGGTCCAGGTACATGGTCAGAGAAACTCTGGGTTGCAGAGGAACTTTTACAGTAGGGGCTACAGAGAGCAGGGGTTACAAACAAATGTAATAAATTCCTAAATACATCAATATAAATCTAGTGTTTCTATCAGCATAATATACCCATAAAAAAAACCCTGAAGTTCCCTGTGAGTTATAAATAGCTTGCTCCTGTAAGCTAGCTAGTTATAAAGGATTTTACATTGCAAGAAACCTATGCCTAGGACAAGCCACCCAATTTTTCACACTAATGCAGTATATCAAGTGCTCAGCCTGGCATCCCTAGGCACCCATAATTCCTAACCTACTGAGAGTTTTAGAGACACAACATCTGTAAGATCGGACCTAAAATGACAGAAAAGTCTTGAAGGTCATGCAAAATAATTTACCTCAGCTTTGAGTATTTGATAGATGAGAAGGCTCTTACTCCTTGGAAATGTTAGGAAGCATTACGAGAACAAGTGAGAAACAGAAATTTATAGATTCATAAATTTTAATGTCAGAAGAATCATCTAAGCTGACCTGCAAAGCATAGGCCACGAAATTCCACCACGTAATTGCCACATGGAGCTCATTAATTTGGGGCTAAAGTAGTGCTTATCTCAGTGTAGTAACAATTACCAGACAGCATCAGAAAACTATTTTTTAAGAGCAAAAGGGAAAAAAAGACATTTGCTAATGGAACTCTATCCACCTCCTTTTTCTATACATTCTTGGTGGAAGTTTTCAGAAAGTTGTACAACAGTAAGATTACAGAGAATAAATGAGAAGTACCTATGCAGTTTGCACATGACATTGCACTTCTTGAGTATCTAGCAGCTACAGAGAAGAGGATAATAAATTATCTTTATGCAGCAAGCAAAGAAATGGGGAGTTAAAATAAACACGAGGTGACATGAATAAACCAAAGGTGACATGAAGCATTTACACCCAGGAAAAATAGTCTTGGTTAATGGAAAGTAATAAAAAAGCTGAAGCATATATTTACCTTTGATAGCTTTTCACTTTAGAAAATGATGATGAGAAAGAAATTATTTTAAAAATCTAGGATAGATGGAGAGCAAGTGAAAGGATGAACGCAGTTCTGGAAAGCAACAAAAGCCTGTCCTTTGCAGAGAAAATTACTGGCTGGGTAGGTAAATTGGCCCTCTGTGGCCTATGCCAGAGCAGGAAAAGTGGATGAAATAGCAGCAGAAGTTGAATATAAAAGAAAGCAAGTAAGTACATGAACAGTGGAGCTAAAAAAATCTTGGTTCACATGGATTTATCTTGCATGTCCCATATCACAGAACACCTCAAGAACAAGACCTTCTCCGTATACCTACAACCACTCCCACCATACCACACATAGCTCTCCCCAGGGTCTCATAGGCTTGGCCCCGCACTGCTTCCTGCTTTGTTCCCAGTGCTCCCACACCATGGTATCCTCATCTACCCACATACCTCTCAGGGGCCCAGTGGATGGGCAAGAGACAACACATGCAAGACCGCACGGGACTATGGACATCGTCACTGCCCATGCTGGCTGTCTGGGTGGCTGCTTTTAACCAGAACTAAGCCATGATCAAATCGTCCTTTCCTTTCACTCAGAAGGAGCATTAACAGAGTCAGCATCCTCTACTCGGTCCCTGATCACTACAAAATTTTTAGGACTTAGGAATCTTTGAGGCCTCTGCCTGAATTGGCTAAAAACAGCCAAGGAGGGAGATGAGGAAGGGGCAGACAGCGAGATAACGCAGCCTTATTAACCTTGTTTCTCTTGAAATCAGGCTAAAAAAAAAAAAGTGTAATTTATTCAGTAGAGGAAAACAGATAAAAACCCCATGCCATCTTCATAGGACTAAATTCTGAAATGCAGGCTTAACATTTTTGCAAACAAAATGCAAAAGCCTCTTTCAACTGAGTCATCAGGATGCCAACTGTCTAATCAGAATAAATAGGGGATCTCAATATTATTCATTACTTTTTAATTGTATGTGGGAGAAGGAATATTGAATCTAAACATTTTGGCCAGAAACAAGGCCTTTGCGGCTCTCTCATGAAGGAAGAGGAACACGCTCCTAGGTGTTTCATAAGGAGGCTGATGTACAATTACCAGCACAAAGGATGATACAAAATGTACCTGTCTAGCCAGTGAAAGAATATCTAAAGTAAGACTTGAAATTAATACATGTATAAATAGATTAATTAAATAAATGTAACGGCAAAAGAAACTTCTATAAAAACTAAATGATTATGAGACAAATATGCATGTCATTTTTATTTTAAAATGACATTTATTTTTTTTATTTAAACTTA
Source organism: Steatornis caripensis (assembly GCA_013398225.1). NCBI lineage: Eukaryota > Metazoa > Chordata > Aves > Caprimulgiformes > Steatornithidae > Steatornis > Steatornis caripensis. The sequence goes on from VZSC01019470.1 coordinate 100,256, forward strand.
TTTCCTTTAACCATAAATACTACAGAATCTCTTAGCATATACACTTACATGAATAAGTGTTTAAGCCGATAACACTTCTATAAATAACAAATGTTTCCATAAAAGCAACTGCATCCTGATGAAGAATAATTATTTTTCTATTTTCTCAAGTCTCTCAGCAATAGATACTTGAATAAATGTGAGACAGCATCATTCTATTAAATGACTGTAGGAAATGCAACTGGGGAGATTGAAAGGAGACAGATCATGAATTATTTATCACTGTCACTGCTACAGCTTTTTGCAAAAGAATAATGCTTGAGTGCCACCTGGGACATGGGACGGAGCTGTGTCCCTAACTTGGTGGAGCTTGATGCTACTGATCGAAGAGCCAGAACTTATTTCAGTGTTGGCAATAAAACCCTGATGAGTTTTCCAGTGAACTCACGTTGTCCGGATGTAAAAGGAGATCCAACCTGCTGTCGCGGGGGAGAGTGGTTAAGGTTTAACGGTCGCTCAAAGAATCACCACAAAAGATATGAGGGAAAGGTGATTTTTAATA